>JACDOX010000061.1:3654983-3771414 GCA_014549065.1 Cardinalis cardinalis
CCATTTTGGTTCCTCTTGGGTGCAGCCCTGGCTGGGCTCTTGTGCTGCCCAAGGTGGATCCATTGAGGAGATCCTTTTAATAAATCCCTGCTTTATTCTKTAGCTCTGTCCAGCCTCTGTTCCAGCTCAGCCTTCRCAAGGCATCACTTGTCCCCCAGCTTGGTGGGACACAGACGTGGCACTGCACAACTGGGAGGCTCTAACTCATTTGTGCCCTTTACCATCTCAAGAGTGCCTCAATTTGAAAGACACCCTGCAGTCTGCCAGGTCTAAATTGCAAAATTAGCAGTCACTGTTAATTTCCAGGTACTGAGTCATCCAATGATAGTGATCTCCAGCTCCTGTTCAGCCTGTTTGCAATTGATATGTGCAAAATATTTATTAGAGATTTGCTTTAAAGGGAGGCAGGTGTTTGAGAATATGCATTTAATTTCATTTCTTCCCTGGGAGCTTTGATCAGCACTGTGCTCACTACCTCTGCCACGTGCTTTGAACTTGTAGATGCAAGCATATAAATAATTTCCCATGTCAATTCCTGGCTCATCTAGCCAGGCTGATATATGGAAGGCAAGTTGTCTCCTAAATTTCTGTCAGCTGGATTAGTGAATTGATTAGTTGAATTCTGAATTTAAATTACAATTAAAGGCGAAATTTTATCTCTTAGGCTTCAAGTCATTTGCTCAAAGTGTAGCAGTCAGATTACAGGATTTGACCAGCTTGTATTATGAATAAAAACTGTTTTAAATAGCCTTTTCTTTTTTTTTCTGTTTGTAAATCAATCTCTTAGATTATCAGCAATTACTGAACAAAAAAGATAGAATAGTTTTTTTTCAGTTCTTCAGCATAAAAAGGGAATTCCATTGATTTTTGAAAATACTGATGATGTGATTCAGGGAACATAATCACCTACAAATGCCCTCAGTAACATATAACGATTTTTTTTCCCAATAGGTTCAGCTCGCAGTATTTAAAATGACAATATGGGCACTGTATATTAAATTGCAGTTACTATTTACAGGTTATTGATATATCTTTGATATAACAGACTCAGGACATTTGTCAGGCATAAACCTTTGCATTTGGGCCAGAAGCTTCTATGATGACAGTGAAAATTTCCTTCCTTCCTTCATTCCATCCTTCCTTCCATCCTTCCTTCCTTCCATCCTTCCTTCCTCCTTCCTTCCTTCGTTCCTTCCTCCCTTCCTCCCTCCCTTCCCCTCCCTTCTCTCCCTTCCTCTTGGTGTAAAATTTCTTTCCTCACATATTTTCATGATTTATTCCATCTCCATCATGCAGCTTTCTCAAGCTGGCTGTGAGCTTGTCCCACRTGATTGGACATGGCCCCAGAACAGGACTTTCAGACCCCAGCAGGCCCTGCCAAGTTCCTGTATTTTTCTCCCCTCACCCCGTGGCCATGCAGAGCACATTCCAACCCCACAGAAGYATTTGGAATGATTTCATATCTGCTGCTCCTCACACAGCACCAGCACTGACTCAAACTCTGCTGGAGGATCCTTTGCTCTTGCTKATATTATCATCTTGGTTAAGTGAGAGGCAAATGTGCTGCTAGGAGCTACTTGGGCTTAATTTTTGCTATTCAGCACCATAAATTACAGTATTTTATGGCCACTGTAAAAGGTATGATTTGAACCAATTATGCATTCTRCTCTAAATCCCCAAACTTTGGAGAAGCATATAATTATGGAAAGTCATTTCTACCGGGTCAATTCTCTCTTATCTGTTCACAGAGAACACCAGGACATGTGTGTGAAGTTAATAAAGCATCATTTTAAACTAGATTTATTAAAGCTGCTTATTAATGAGAATGTTTTCCTTTTCAAAGCTTGAAACTTGCCATGTGTGAGTAGCACAGAGAATTTCCCAGCTTCTGCACAAGCTCTTTTCTTTATTCTGAAGAGGGATRAAATGGAGGTGTTAGGACAAATGGAAAGGAAGCAGAGATTTGATAGAATTTGGAGATTAAATGTATAATTTTCAAAAATACCCACAAACAACCAATCAGCGATCATGTAACTCTACTGCCCATTGGTTTCAGTGTTAGATACCTAGGATCTCTTGGTACAAGATTTCACTCTTTAAAAGATGTGATAGATTGTCACCCAACTTTCTGTATTTTTATAGGACTTTGTGCAATTTTTTTTCTACAGATTTTTTTAGAGTTAAATATGCAGGGAACTAAATGCTCATTTTTCCTTGGGAAGCCAGTGTTTGAATTTTGCCTGTCTGTTRAGTCAGATTTGGTTGTAACTTTTTTCCTAACAGTTTTAATTCCTCTAACAGAGGATTTAAATAACCATTTTCCTGAAGGTGTCAGGATCAGGTTTCTTTCTTTCTTTCCTTGTGCTCTCACTCTCAGTCTCACAGATTTGCTGTTTAAGGCAGGGCACCATTGCACTTAGGAGTAGTAAATGTTGATTTACTCTATGAGTAATGAGAAATGGTGTCACACATGGCTCAGCAGGGGTGAGGTGGCAATGAACTCATGGGAGGTGTTTTAATATCTGTCTTTGGAGCTGAATAATTACATCAGCACCCCAAATTAAACTGAGACTATCCATTGTCTAACTGCTTCCCATTGAGACTATAATGGATTAGGCCAAGCCCTAATAATTTCAGGATTGTTCATGAGCCATGATGGAACTTTTAACGTGTAAAAGGACAGAAAAAATAGATGATTCAAACTGAACTCTGCTAAAAAGCAACAGTTTATTCCATTAAGTATGGTGCTGGCTAATAGATGTGATTTCTTCTTCTACGTCTGTGATGGCATTTTTAACTAATAATTTACATTGTTGACAAGCAATTGAAGAGAAAACTGAATGTAACATTTGGTATTTAAAAAAAAAAAAGGATGCACAATTTTTTAAGAGCTTTTCTATATGGGAATGGTTACAGAATGGACAGTGCAGTAAGGAATTTGGCTGGTTGCATTTGGAATCTGTGTGGCTGTGACAAGCACAGTTGTTCAGGAAGCAAAGTTCTGGTGTTCTGTCTGAGACACACACAACACACGAGGTGCCAGGTCCAATTAACGGTCTGATGGTGGTAAATCCATTATCCTTGGAAAGAGAGGCCACCACCAGGAGACATTAATTCAATGTGACACCAACTGGGGTGTTTATATACAGCTAATTGCAATGTCAGACATTCTGCTCTAATTGAGTTTAATTGTGGCAAAATTGGAGTTAATTAAAAGTTAATGGTATAGAGCACATCGTGTTATTATAAACTATGGGTACATGTTTCATATCCTTATTATTGTTGTTAAAATGGTGCTTTCAATTACTGTGCCTTGTATTGGCACTTTGGAAACGGGCTGTAATTGTTTTGACATCACTGAAAGTTATTGTTCTGAGGAGGCCTGAAGAAATGTGTTTGTTTTAAAAGGCTTGGCCAGGTTTRAGTTGGTTCTTTGTATCACAATATAAATCTCACATGTGATGTTTCTTCCTTGCTGAGGAAAGGTGGAGAGTGCTGGGAAAACAGAAATAAATACTATTTCATCTTAAGAGAATGAYGGTATTTTTAGCATTGTCCATCATGATTTGGGTAAGGAAACCTCAATTTCCTCATATTTTGTGTATCCACCTTTTTCTAATTGTGTCCAATCTCGGGCTGCTCTGTGAGCATCTCTGATGTCAGAGGGATTTGGGATTTTCCCTGGGTTCTCTTTGCTTTCTTCTTTCTCTGCAYCCTTTGTTTGCTCCTGTTATACATCATGTTCTATACATTCCAATTATTTATTCACTGGCAGCTCCATCTCTATCCCAACATCTCTCTTGATAGAATTTTATATCAAAACTTTTCTGCTTGGCTTCTCCTCCTGGATGTCTTGCTGCCAGTTTAGAAATAGGCATTGCATTTTCCCAATTTTCTGTCAGTTTAAGCAGCCCAACCATCCTTATGTCCATCAGCCCAACACCAGGTTGATTTTCTTTGTTTCCTCTTGTATTTTCCTTCATGTACTTTTTTGGAACTGCCCAAATATTAAAAAAAATTACAATGATTGAACTGAAGTGCTTCTTTCCAAGAACTGTGGCTCCATGYACAACCCTGGTTCATACAAGACACGTAAAAGGTGTTCTAAACATATTCATGAACAAAAATTGCTGTGTTTGAAATGGCTCCTTATGTGGGGAAAGTGATGCTGTAAAATTACTGATTTTCTCCTGTGGGCCAGCAATTTCCTCAGCCCTTTCCTCTGGGCTGGAAAAGGCAGAATGTTTCAGTAACAGCAGTCACTTTATTCCAAAAAGAGGCAATTTGGCTCTGGAGCTGCCTAAAAGAAATATTCTATACTAATACTTTTGCTAATGTCAAGTTTTCTCAGGAATTGTTGTTTTCAGAAAACACCAGTGAAGTACACTCCTATTCCTTTGGACACTATCACTCAGGAGGGCAATAATCTAAAATAAGAAACAGGGKGRGGGRAAAACCCCAAACCAAATATATTTGYCAGCTTTCCTAAAGATGAAAAATCCTTTTGTTGCTAAATACTAAAAACTGACCCAAAGAAGTGAGTAAAGACTAAGGTGAAAACACTGTGGATGGGGAGTAGATTTCTATTCAAACCTTTTTTGTTTAATTTATCACAACCAGCAGGTCTGGGGTTCTTTATTTAAAGAAAGATGTTTTACTAGGTCATGGGTGCTTTTAATAAAAGGAAATTCTGTCAGTGGYGTTAAAATTAATGCTGCAAATATCTTGCATCAGGAGCATGGAACACACCAGAAAGTGCTGAAATGAAGCTTGTGAGAGACCCAAGGAAAAGGACAGTGATGATTTCTGGAATCTGGTGGTGCTTGTAAATCTGCAGTTTTGAACTGATACTGAAGTGAATTACACTGCACAACCTCATCCTGTTTTTCAGGGAAAAAATAATTATAATGTTTTTGTTTATATACCTGATAGGGGGTAAAAACCTAAGACATAAAGGCACAAAGGGCTGATCCAGTTTTATGCTAAGGCAATATGATGTATGYTCTAGACTTTCTTTCCCTACTCCAAAATTTAGTTCAACTTTGACTTAAATACCAAGTCATTACAGAAAAATACGCCTYTAACAAGGCATTTTCAAGAAAATATCAAGGAGTCTGAATAGGAAGAAAGGCATTCAGAGATTTTGAGTGGTGTTGGAAATAGAATATCTCTTGTTAGAGAAAGGAAAATGCTTGATATTTAATGTTCATTACAACATTGGAGAATATTAACATGACTCTGTACATTGTGAATGGAAGTGGCTGTCAARAAGATGGAGTAATGGACCACCAAAAAATATAACACTGTGAACTAAGYCATTGTGCTTTTATTGATGAAGAAGTGGAAATACTTGATAATCCTTGCAGTGGAATTCTACTGTATTAATAGGTACTTATTTTTTCTCTTTTCTTCTTCTCTCACCCTCAAAACTACTTGAAACTTGTATTTTTCATGGTTAAGGAAAAAATCTATAATAATTTTTCTCAGAAAAAATTTTACGAGTGTAATTCTCTCTTACAGGGAAATAGATATGAACATGTTCCTCATTTCAGTATTTTTCAGAATATTCATTTATTGCATTTTTCTGGCTTTAACTTCTGCCCAAGTGTGATTGTTACCAGAATAGCTTCTTGTGAGGAGGAAACAAGAATGAAAGCAGATGGGATGTGAAATATACTTAGCTGCTAGGGGCTCAGAAAAACTTTAAAAACTTTCATAAATTAAATCCCCAGCTCTTTGATTTTAAGATTAAACCAGGTGGTTTACAACACGCTCACAGTAATATCCAAGCTGCCAATAAATCCCGGATGGGAAGATCTCCAGTGAACTTCAAGAGAATGAGGCAATTTCTTGGCTCACATCCCACTGAGCCAAGAAGAGGAGGTTGCTGAGAAGTTCCCATGTTTTGCCATCTGCTTCCACCAGGCACTAAAAGTTTCCGTTTTGCCRCATTTTGGGACTCTGTGAAGTCCTGAGGCTTTTCAGCTCCACTGGCTCTACTTTCCTTTTTTCAGGAAATGTAGCACCAAAAACCACCATGTTTTACCTTGGAATTTGGTTTGGTTTTGTTTCTGTATTGTATTTGTTTAGTTGCCATGTTTAACTTTGGAATTTGGTTTGGTTTTCTTTCTCTATTCTGTTTGCAGGGACCCCCGTGGCAGGGAGGAATGATGAATCTGACTCCATGTTCYCAGAAGGCAAATTTATTACTTTATGACACTATACTATATTAACGAATACTATACTATACTAACTAAAGAATACAGCAAGGATACTTACTCAATGCTAAAAGCTAATAATGAAAACTCGTGACTCTTTCCAGACTGGCCCTGATTGGCCAAAGAGTGAAAACAACTCMCAGCAGAATCCAATGGAACAATCACCTGTGGGTAAACAATCTCCAAACACRTTCCACATGTGAGCAAAACAGAGGAGAAGCAAATGAGATAAGAATTGTTTTCCTTTCCTCTGAGGCTTCTCAGCTTCCCAGGAGAAAAATCCTAGGAGAAGGGATTTTTTCAGAGAATGTGAATGCCACATTTCTCTGTTTTAGTAACTTGTTTTTTAATTGGGTGGAGAGGCAATGAGTTCTYCCATGGATCATTTATCTCTCAGATTGTGAGAGAGTAATGGTCTCATTGACACAGAGTGGCTCCTGCTGTGCCAGSCAGCCAGCAGCATCCTGTGCTTGGGAAATTGTCCTTTTGCTCTTATTTGTGCCTTGGGAAATTGTCCTTTTGCTCTTATTTGTTGGCTTTTGCAATTCTCATTTAGTTGTAGCTTCAGCTACAGCAAACCTCTCCTTGCAATCTTGCATATTATTAGTACTCACTCACAAGAAATGTACAGCAGCATGAAAAAACAAAATTGTCTTTTTGAAATGGATTTGGATTCCTTCTTTTATTTTGGTCCAACCCATTCAGAGTCCTTTATAAGATATTAGTAATACAAATATTAATCCTTGAAGTGAACTTGCCTTTTTTTTGCTGTCTTTTTTTCTCAAAGAAGAAGCAATTAAGAGGAGATGAAAGAATTTTCTATAGTATACATTATGTTGGTTTTAGGTAGCCATGCCAAGTCTGGCATTGGTTTTCTTCTGAACTCTACTCTCTTCTACTTCTGCGTGTTCAAATTTATTTAAAAAAATAAAAATACTCTCTGCAATTGAAGAGCCTTAGTTTTGATCCAAACAGGTTAAAATAAATTGTCCTCAGAGAGCTGAGAGTGGGAATAGGCAGTAAGTTACCTGAACGGTCTTTTCTCTTTTTGGTTAAATATTTACAAAGATTATAAAGARCACCCAACCCTCTACCATGCCCAACACCCCCTCTCCCTCAAAAACCCCTCAAAACAACAAAAGAAAACCCCAAACAAACAAAAAATTCCAGTTTTTCACCCTCGGGGAAATAAATGTCAATGTCACTTCTAGTTGGAAGTGCATTCCCTCTTCAAAGGAGGAGCTACTTTCTGCAGCTGTTTTCTGAGTGTCCTGACCTTCAATTTAATCTGAATTAACACCCTAATATCATTAATAGAAGGTGTCCAGGGAAGTTGACCTGTGATTTTTTCCCAYAGACAGAATTGATGTCAGTGTGACAGGATTGTCTGCAGAACATCAGATATTCCAAAAAGAAAATATATTTCTGTCCAGGAAATTCTTAAGGTTGTTCAAATTAAGTCCMGTCCATTTTGATATATTGGAGACAAGGATCAAAAGTCTTGAAGATCCAGTTMAGCTCATTCTTACAAATTTAAAAAAAAAATTCTTATTGATTGTGTCCTAAAACAATCCAAGTAATTTCATTAATAATTTGTCTTAGTAACCTTTCATAGAATTGAAATTCTGTTTTGGCTTTAATCTGTCAAAAACCAAAGTTTCAAAATTCCCAAATCTTTTACAGAAGAGCTTCCCTCTCTGCACTGTTTTGCTTTTTTATCCCCTACAAGAGCRCAGGTGTGTTTCACCTTTGGAGTGGAATTCTGCACTGGCAAGTCTCAAACTAAGGCATCACATTTTTGTTTTGCCTGCAGCCTTTGAGGCAGTTGGAGACTGACATCCCAACGTTTCAAGCACTGCTGGAATCCCAGGTTATAACTCTRCAGCTTGTAAGAACATAGACTTTGACAGTAATCAGCTTATTCTTTCAGCTTGGGGATTTTTTATTGTTGTTGTTGTTGAGCTCTTGTTAGGGAGTCCTGGTGAGCTCTCTTTCTGTCTTAATCTATATTTTTTTTTCATCTTGCAAATAAACCACACTGTGATATGAAATCACTTATTTTGTGGGTGTGCTAAGGTCTGTCTCAGCCAGGCTGATCCTTTGGACCAAAGCTGAGGGTTCTAAGCTCATTAAGTAACCTCATTAACACGCTGAGCCTTTGTGGGAGCTTTCTCTGGAAAGGAATTTGGTTAAAACATAAATAAAGAGTGACTAAAGAGACTTACATATGCTTTTGGAAGGGTGGTTGTACCTTTGGAGAAGTGAATCGAAGTTTAATGTGTGGATTAAGTCACTGCCATGAAAAAAAAAAGTGCATTCTTATAAAGTGGAGTGAGATAAAAAGTTGAGACAAATAATTTATTCTTAGAGCAACATTTTCAAATTTTTTGTCTAATGGAAAATGATAAAAGCTGTATTTACAGGATCTAGACTCAATTCTTTTGTTAGGACTCACTTTATGTCCTAATTTTGTCTTTGTATTTTTAAGCAGAAAGCAGTGAGGGAATTTCTTGTGAGTTCTGTTTTTTCACTTTTTTGTAATCTCAACAACTAATTTGRAAGCATTTGAAGTTTGGCACTTTGAGTGATTTTTCCTTGATTTTCTTTTGAACAGTTCCTTTTTTTTTATTTTGTTGCTGATCACTGCCACATCCTTGCATTGAAAAAATATACATACATATGTATATAGTTGCATAAACATATACATATTTTAAAATGGAAATTAAATAAGAAATTGCAAATTTTTCTTTTTGTGGTTGTGTATCACATCAGCAAGGATAGCAAGGGTTTTGATATACACCATAACTTAAAATGAAACCCCTGCATGTGACAGGGTTAATGTCAAGGATTCCTACAGTAAGTCTTAATTATGTTAATGATTGCTTTTATTTCACTTCTTATCTCAAATCTGCTTTAGAAGGTCACCAGTGTAAGACAGAATGAGGACCAAAATTTTATGGGAAAGGATTCAGGAATGACTCTGCATCAAAAATTTGTTTATTTCTCTTAAAATTTGCTCAAGTCAGCCCATTCTTGTCCATTAATGGTCTTCAGACCATTAATTTGTTCAAACTCCCATTATTTGAAGTCAGAGGATCACAGAAGATGATGTATCCTACAGTGCCAGGGGGTGTTTCTGATTTAAACAACTAAAGGTTTTTCAACTCTTCTGCAGACTTTATTGGGATCTCCAGTGATGTCCTCTGAATTACCAAATCATCACTGRCTCATCAGGGCAGCAGTTCAGCCCTAATTAATTAGAGGTAACGAGCTGAGTAACTTTCCATTGGAAAAGGCTTTTGTAAATGCTATTGCCTCAGGAACAACCATGATGTGGTAAATTGTAGTTGTTGAACTCCTAAATTTTGTTATAAAAGGGACAAGAGATTTAATAATTTGTAAGAGGATGAATGCCCYTGCAAAATTTTTAGAGGGATTCAATGGAACTGAAGAGGTGGCAGTCTTAATTCTCAATTGTTCTTGGTAATTTAGTGCATTGTTAAAAAGTAATTCATCTTTTGTGTCTTTTTGAGATTAATTGTATCTTCCTAATTTTTGTTGTTTATGACTACAGTTAATGTGCTAGCAAAGAATAATCTTTTCAAAGCAGGAAATACAAAATAACCTTAAAATCTTAGGTCAGGAGAAGCACTTTTCAGRTATTATGGATTTTTGTACTAAATTATTTCATAATATATACTTAGGAGAAAAAAATGACTTTTAACAAACTTTGCTTTAACTCCTTTTCYTCTAATGGTCATCTGGGGTTAATTTGCACATTTTCTTTACTGATAAAGGATAAAAGCTGGAGGAGAGAGGAAGGTGKGAAACTTTAAATCCTTTGTCTTTAGGAGCAACATCGAGGTCTTGTTGAAATAATTTCCTCCAGTGAGGAAAACATCACGAGGATGTATCTGGTCACACAGACACAGAAATGAGAGGCACACACATTTTTATGTCATGGACATTGACCAGCTCCATGTTTAGTTAMATAATGAAGACTCCAAGTTTCAGGTTCTAGCTCAATGGGAATAAATATCTTTTACAATAAAGGCTGAATTTAATTTGTACAATGCACTGTTGAGCTGCTTTAGCACAATGCCAGCAGCTGAATGGGTGTTTCACAGTTTGAAATGCTTTTACAAGGGCACATGGCTGGTATTGTGGAACACTGAATGAAACAATACATCCCTCGGCCTGTTTCCTTGGCTGTCAATCTAGCAACATATTTATTTCACAAAGAAAAGCAGCACCTTTTCATAATATATATTTCAAATCTAACTGAGTGCTGTTTCTTAGCAACAGGAGCTCAGGAGCTGSTGATCCTGAGATGAGCCACAACACGTGTGGGCTCCAGAACCACAGTGCTGCCATTAGCAGGGAGCTCACAGGGGAAACAAAGCCTTTCTGATGGCTCATTTCACTTGTCCCACCCCTGAAAAATACTGGCAAAAAAACCCTCCAAAAAACAAARAAACAACAAAACTTTTCCCTCTCGCTGAATAGACTAAATCAACTTGAAGTGCACACAAAACCATGTGGGATAAATGTGACCTGACTATAAAACAGATGTGTTTTATGAATAGAACCTTGAGAAGTAATTACTCACAGCTTGTTTTAGAGAGACCTACTTTCTTTCACCCTGAAAGGAAAATGTGCTTATGTGTCAGGTTGGAACAATAGCTTTGAGTGCTGCTGATACTAAAGAAATAAAGAAATTTAAAGAAAGTTGAGCACTTTCTGACAAGGGGTTTTTCATAGACTCCTGCTTTTGCTCTGTGGCTAACAAGGAAAAAGCAGTGTTGGGGGGGAAAAAAGCACTGAAAAAGATAAACTAACCCAGTATTGTGCAGAAATTTCCATCGTGGATCCAGATTTCATTGTTGTATTTTTCTTTTTGAGGGGTTCCTTACTGTTTGAATCATCAGTGGTKTTCTTTTCATATCAATATATACCAAGCCTATGTAAAGGGCTTTAGGAAATTAAATATAAGTAACAGAAAGTGTCCTTCCACAGTTGTTTTGTTTTTTTTTAATGGAACAGAAGGAGACATGAAATTATGTGAAATGTCTGCTCAGATCAATTGACTTCTTTGTGCCCAGACTGCCATGGGACAGGTGACAACAATCTCAGATTTGTGCCTAGAGAACCCTGCCTGGTTCCAGTTACTGCTTGTTCCTGTGGAAAAACCATGCAAATAAAACACATCCCTAGGCATATTCCMATGTCTTCATGGAGTTTAGGTTAGCAAATAGTTTAGAAAAATGATACAAAATGAATAAGGGAGACTTTTCTTYGCTTTTCTGGTCTTTGGATTACTGTCCAAACATGTGACTCTTAGCTGATACATGAACCCATGGATGGTTCATATTAAGAGATATCAATGTGGTTGTTCATTTTGAGTTTCATTTCCTCAATTCATGTAAAAATCTTTAAAATACAGAACACAGTCTTTGACCAGARAATTACTTTATGTCTTTCAAGTCAACCAAAAGGGAGAAGTTACAGAATCAGGCAGTGATTTACTTTTTTACTATCCAATTTCTTGTGATTGTTTGCATAGACCTTCAGTGTTGCTTGAGCTGAGTTTGCTGAGCATGAATATATGCTTTGAATATTCAACTAGCTCATTTTAAATACTATCTATTAATATTTTGTAAATAATAGCTCTTCATTAAGTGGACAATAATACTTGATATGGTGGTTAATACAAGATAACAGAGTCCATTTGTAATTAAATAACCCCAGTGAAGAGAGGGCASTAAAAAATCAACAGGTCAACTACCAAATGTTAACAAGAAGTGCATTACACATTATAGTTCTTACAGCAGTAATTACCATACAGTAATACATTTATAATATTTAAAGTGTATTCACCAAAGGCATTCTTTACTGAAAACTCAGAGAATTAATGGAGACAGGGAATACCTGCTGTTTGTTTTGGTTTTTTTAATRAAAATCCTAATTTTCTGCTCTTCTGTTCCATGTAGTAAACTTGTGCTAAATGTTCCCCTGATGTATTTCACTGCAAGATGCAAAGTGCTGTCTAACCTGTGTTTTGTTTATTTGTGCAAAGCCTGTAGCTGTGAGGGGCAGTGCCAYGAAATATTAAGAGCCTTGCCATCTGTTTGTGAGAAGATGTGAGGTGTGGCTGTAGTCAAGGCTGAGTGCTCTGGAGTAGCAGGGAAGTTTTTATATTTACATTCCATATGGTACAAGCAAAATATGGCAAACAGAGCATTTTCAGATGGCACCCACAAGGTAAAATCCAGGCTGTCCTGCAGCCCAAGCCAGGTTCCTCACTGCTTTCAGTGACTGCAGTTGGCAGCTTGTTGCCTCAGCTATTAATTTCTCWTAGTTTTGGAAAGACTTACAACATTGGCATTTTAGCTACTATTATCACCTTTAACAAATTCTCTGAATTCGCAAAATCCCATCAATAGGTCAGAAATTCATCAGGATTCTCAGAGGAATAAAAGAGCAGAAGTGACAAGAACTGACAAAGTGTTTCTGAGTGACAAGGACTCAGAAGCTTTCACTGGACACAGTGGCCAGAATATGGTGAAAAATTCTTGGCTTATTTCATCAAATGGAGCATGGATGAAACAAAGCCATTTTTATTAATGAACTGGAGAACAATRTCACTTTGTGTTTTGCTGTTTCAATGCCTCTCTGCTGCAGGGAAGAGAAGGTACAGAAAGAATGGAAACACCACCAGCATCATCATAATTTAGGGAAGGAGCTGAGTGGGACTTTCTTGTGCTGCTTTCTTCCCATCCTTTAATTATTGTTATGCTTCCTTGATGCCAAGTCAGTAAATCCCACAGGCTTTTTCCAGGTGATCATGAGATTTTGAGTGTTATGCTGACTTTGACTCTCTGAAGCTGTGGTAGAGTGATGTGAGCTCCAAGTTCTCTCTCAGTAACTGATCACCTCTAAGACTGTTTCTCTGCCTTCAGATCTTCCTGCAGGGATGAAGAAACACCTAAATGAGGATCTATCAATATCTAAAATGAGTTTTTCACAGGTCTTAATTGAGAGAACCAAAACTTTATCATTCACTCTTCCCAGCTTAATTCATGGCACAGTGTCCATAGGTGGATTCTGAGAGGTTGCTCCAAAGTTAGGCCCAGAGGTTGTATCCTAATTTGAAATTAAAACACTATCATGCCTTTTTTGTAGTCACAAGAGTATTTTTAAATTCAGATTTTGAGCATTTTGGAGCAGGGCCTGTCTCTAACCACACAGTTTATTTTACATGCTCCTCATCTCTGTAAGGATCCTGATTTATTCCCACTATTACCGTAATAGAAATTATAAGAGCAATAAGGTGAAATAATGTGAAAATAGGGAGCAGAGGTTTTAGCCAGCAGTCTTTAAAAATCATGTCTTTCACATTTTTAAATTCCATGCTGACAGTTTACTGAAGGAATGAGGGCAATTTACATTTCAAAGCTTAGTTTACAAAATTGGTTTGGCTCATTAGARACTTGTGGCTGGGTTTTACAAATTTGTCCCCTCTCCCTGCCTATTCCTCCCTCTGTCCTATTCATTTTTAATCTCTGCACACATGCATGGCATTCCATGCCAATAATAGGGAAAACTCTCTTAAACTCCTCATTACATCAGTATCTTGACACAGTCTTATCCTGCAACCTGTGGAAGAGATTTCACTGATTTTAGACTTATTTCTCAGTGTCCATTACCAAGRAACCTACAGGATTGGAGCTGCAGACAAATCAAATTTATACCCACTTCATTTTCCAACAGCATAATTGAGAATTCCATTTAATCTCAGTATATTAGGCTCTGACTTTTACATCTTTCTGAAGCTTCCATTCTCATCAAAGATTTACATGGTATGTTACCTGCTTTTCTTCTCACTTTTTTTTTGTCAGCTAATGGCTATCCATAATGCACATTTTATATGAAAAATTGTTCCATTATTATCCTTTTCTGCTGGAGAGTTTGAAAAACAGGAAGGCAAAATGARCACTAAAAGCCTGAATTCCGACTTGCCCAGAGATAAAGCTCAGTGTTTAGATTCTTCTGTGGGCTGCTTTCATTCCAGCTCGCACAGGGAGGCATAAATTAAGCCTTCTCTACAGAAGGGCCTATTTTCAATTCGGGTTTCATCTTCATGAAGGACAAACAGCTTTATGTGTGAGGTTTCCTGCAAAGCTGCTGCTCAGACAGGATGCAAACGTTTCACACCACGGGCTCATCCCATCCTCAGAGGAAGCAAGGTCAGCAAGAGGCACCTCCCAGGCTGAGCAGATTTTGGAGAGGCAGCTGGGGAGGAGTTGCATGAAATTCTGAGGGGCAGGGGCTRCAGAGTGGCTGAGCAGGTGGGATTGAAATCCACCTGAGGTGTGCTTCCTCTTTAGCTCTTAGTTTAGATTGGGAGGGAGCTTCAGAAATGAATTTTCCTGTTGCCTCCTSTGAGGGTGTTTTGGTTCAGATGGTGCAACAGGCTTGGAGGTGATGATCTGGTCTCATCTGGATGGAAGCAAACTGCCAGCCATGCTCAGGAGCTCACCTCATCYTCAAGCTCATCATCAGAGGGGAGGAAGAGCAGAGTGCAGGAGCCAGCACCCCCTCCCTGCCTCTGAGATCTCCTGCTGGCCCATCCACCTCTCTGTGCTCCTGCTGCCTGAATCCACAGATCACACCACTGGGAGGAATTGTTTGTTCTCTTATTAAAGATGCATACTAGCTGGCAAGCATGGATTCCTTTCATATTATTGAAGRGTTCCATAAAATGCATTAAAATTCCCTTAAGTTTGCGAAAACACGCGTGAAGTTTTTTGACAATTATGCAAGAGCCGCTAAGGTGATGACCATCTGTGTGGTAATTCAGCCTTTTCAAAAGTATTAAACAGGGCATTCATCTCCTCTGAGTTTCAAAAGCAGCCTGTTTTCAAGAGAGAGATTTTTCTTCTGGTATTAAAAGGGTTATACTTTATCCAAAGCAGAAAGTAAACACTTAATGTATTGCTGTTTATGTTCTTTTTATGTGTGTGTGTGAATATTTGTGTTGCTCTCCCTAATAGGAAGTCAAGAAAGTTGTTTGGGYGTATAGGTTTCCTGTCAAATATACAAGACAAGTGATCATCAGAAAATAAGGCAAAACAGAGTATAAAAATGAACAAGCAGTAAAATATGGGGGTTTGTTAGTCAGAGACCTTGCAATGCATGAAAATGATTTCACTGAATGTCCAAGTTCTCCTTTCTCTCCACTTCCCCATTTTTCATTTTTTTGCTAGATTGATCTACAGTAACTCAGGTGAAGGTACTGGATGGAAGTTAGGGACTGAGAGGTTATAAAAGAAAGCTTTCAGGATTTATTTTATTTCACAATATGATGAGCTTCTGCMCTTGCTGTTGAAAACAGCCGGTAACAGTTGGGATTCTCCAGTTGTCAATAGCTCTTTCAGCAGTAGGATTGTTTCTGATTACAGTGTGGTTTGCCACTGAGGGTGATGAAGCATAAAACATGTCCCACATCACCTCTGGCCTTTGCTGCCTTGTTCCACACTGGGAGGAGCCTGCACTGGGACACAGCAAAGTGCTCCTTCTGTCTCTACAAAGTACTTTGACACTTGCAAGTCTCCAGAATAATTTTAAATTCAGACCCTCCAATGAGATGCAAATGTTCAGCTGGCAGAAATCAATGCACGATGCCACTGAATTCTAGGAATCAAAAGCTAATTTTGTTACCAGTTTGGCAGTCTGGTGTGATTTCCCTGCCTCCTAACAGCCACATACAAGGGTCCRTACCCTTTCCTGAGGTATGTGCACTAACATCTCTGATCTTCMCAAGAAATCATCGTTTTCTAAGCTTAGAAGGATAAAAATTAGAAAACTGAGTGAAAAAATAGGCATTGTTTTTTGCTGTTGGTTTTTACTGTATTGTTAAAATTAAAGATGGAGTTTTAGAGCTGAGTTTTTAACACCGGGTTTACTCGTGGGCTGTAGGAAGTGCTGAAGTGGTTCCATATCATGATCAATTGTTTAAGTAGCTTGAATTTTATCAGCACTTAAAACTCGTACTCACATGATTGACACTAATGATTCTGAAAGAGACACTGCATTCTGTGGAGTGAGTAATTTGTTTTTTTAAAGAATTGCTTGAGTACCTGTTTACGCTGTAGACTAAGAGTGGTGGTGACATTATGATGATACAGCCAATAAATAGAATGGTTATGGGTTTTTTTAAAGWATCTGAAATACTTGCCAAGAAAATCTGTCATGCTGGCTGTGAGGAAATGGATATTCATGTGCCTGTGAAATTTTGTAGAGTCAAAGCTGTGGTTTTGGTCTAGCTGCCTCTAGTTTTTAATGATCCAAGTTGTTAGTACCTTAAATATTGCAGTGGGATCAGCTTCAGTGAACAAGAGATCAGAGTATTATTGCTTCTATCTTCTATAATATTTGCTTCATTTGATGAAAAGTGACTTCTTAATGAACTATGGGCCGGACCTGTGGGTTCCACAGGGTTTCTGTCCCAGCTCAGACCTGTGCTGTCCTTAGGGAGAGCTCTGCAGGTTCATCAGGGGGAGTTTGTGCCCTCTGGAGTTTTTAGGGGAGGAGTTGCATTTCCCCAGTGCTGCATGAAGTGCAGGTCACACACTACGGGCACAAGGGGTTCTTTACAGAGCTCCCTTGCTGTCAGCTGTCCCCATTATTTAATTAATGAAAGGAATGTAGAAGGAGAAGTTACATAAGGCCCTTACTCAGGATTAAGAATGTTGAGTGCTTCTTTCTCASACATAAACTGCAGGCTCTGCTCAAGCTATGGTGCATCAGAAAACCAGATTTGATAAGATTACAGCAACTTCAAGCATCTGCTACTGGTTGAAGTTTTTCAATTTCTGAGTAGTAATCTTTTGTTTAATGTTCTTCATGTATTAAATCTCCTTAATTCCAGAAACATTTAATCTGTGTATGTAATAAGACATTCCTGTTGAAGTGCCAAATGCTTTGTTTGCACATTTTTAAGTTTCAGGAATCTGTTAAAAATACTAGAATGTCCTTTGTAGAAGATTATTTAGATCATAGGCTCTATTGACTGGTGGCATTGTGTTTATCTTCACAATGATAAAAAACAGGAGTTCTAAAGGAGAATAAAGAAAACCACTGAAAAGGAGTCTCCTTCCAGTCCAATCTCATTCGTTGAAAGAAAATGTATATTAATTAAAAATTTAGACACTTCATTTCTTTTGCAAGGCCCCTTGCAAAAGACAAATTATTTTATACATCCAGTGTGTGTTGGAACTGACAGATGAGATTAATATGCTTCTTAAATTACCATTACCAAGGGTCAATTAATAAGTGAACTAACCTTGTGAAAGTCATTCTGAAAGACTAGTTACAGATCTGTAATAGTCCCTGTCAAATCACACAGAATTGAGAAAATGAGAAATCTGTCAAATAAATACGATACCTACTAATTGCATTCTGCATAAGGTAAATGAGCTTTGGTGGTTGTTGGTGGAAGGAACAAGAAATAAGTCTGAGAAATGTTGCCAYTAATAATATACAAATTTGGAGTAAAATTTACTTGAGGGAACATGAATGCACAGAAACCTCCCTTGATAACAGAAAAGTGAAGTTTCTTGGCAGGCAAAGAATAGGGGATATGAAGCTTGAAGGATCATTAGAGGAATGGTTCTTAGGCTATTATACAATTTATTACCTTGGTAATTACAGAATTTACCTGTTTTTTCATTATTTGATGCAATTTTCTGGATCTTTAGAGATTAATTTATACAAATTAAGGTTTCATTATGGCAAGAATTAAACCAGCCATATTTGTTGTGTGRTGGTAAAAAAACAACTTCCAGATTTCCAAATTTCTCTCTGTGGGAAGGGCTTTAAAAAATACCCAACTCCAAATCTGCAGCTGACCAAGCCTCATGTTAATCCCTAATCTTATTTCCTGTAATCAGGTTATAAAACTGCAACAGGTATAAAAGCAAGATCACAGAAAACCAGTTTGCATTCTTCCAGGAAACCCTGAAGATTTCAGACAGTTGCATCAATAAAATCAACCACTTTTGGGTTAAATTTGGGTGTTCACAGCTATTGGCAACTGCAAATATAATTTTGCACTGTAGGTTTCAGTGTGAGCCTGTCTCTGGGTTACTGGGTTCTGTTCATCCAGCTACATCTATTAATGCATAAATATTTTATACAAATATTAAATACCATGAAAAAGCAGAAATTGGCTGTATGATACGAACCTTGAAAAAGCAGCAAGTTTATTTATTTGTGCAGGAAACCCCAGGTTTGCTGTGATGCAGAAGTGGCTGTTTGTGCAACTAAAGGTATGAGTTTAGGAAATTTGGATATTTATGGAATATCTATCATGCTATTGGGTAGGAAAAGCACACCAGCATGTGCTGCCATGAAGCTTTGAGCTGGAAATTCCATATTCCAGCCCTAGAAATGTTTATAAGGCAGGTCAGAGAGTGGCAGCAGTGCCATGTGACTGAAGGGATCAGGCAGCACAGCCTCGCAGGGCTGGGCTCAAAAGCTAAAGGCTGAAATGTGCTCAATGGCAGCCTTTGATGAGTAATTCTAAAATCTAAATGTGGTTCTGAAAAGGAACCTGTTCAGAGAAAAAGGTTTTAAAAAAAGATGTTTCCATATATTTATTCAGTTCTGCTCTCTATGATCTTCTGCTGGGTAAAGCAGAACATGAAAGCAGAAAAATAAACTTAATGTCACTTTTCTTGTCTGTTGTTTCATTAGTGATAAAACATTTTTATAACATTAAAAATCCTGTATAGATCAAGATTATTTTTTAGTGAACAACTTCATTTTAGTTAAATTCTTACATGATATAATTTACCTGCTGTCAAACCCAGTTAAGTGACATAGTTTGGTGCTATCATATTCCAGAACATGTCAGGATTTGATGAGCTATGAATGTTATGTTTAGTATCATGCATTTTTAAAGGTTTTTTTACCAACATTCTACTGAACACTTACTGAATCCTTCTCTGAATGTCTTTTATTTTTCTGCAGGAAAATGTTCCTGTTATACAATTTGGGTTCCTTGCTGAAGAGACAATCCATATTCATGCTTATTTTTTGACCTCTTAGTGAGAGATGAAGGTCTGATCACTTCAAATACATTTCTTACAAGCATATTTTTCTGTGGTTAAAACTTYCAATTTCTCTGAATTGTTCAGCATGGAGCTCATTTATCTCCTGATAAAAAACAATTYTTTCTAAGTGGTGTCTGTAGTAAAATCAGGGCAGCTGAGTAAGCCCAGAGCAGTCTCTGTCATGGGACGGTGAGAGCTGCTTGCAGAGCACAGAGTGCCATCTATTGAACACTCCTGTGAGCCAGCAGCCCTGCCTTGGCAAGGAGGGGACACACAGCCATGTGAATAAAACATTTATCCTCCAGAAAAGTGATTCTCAGGTTTCTGTGGTTGAGATGACCCGGAGGTATCAGAAAGTCTCTTTTTTCCCAGCCCCACAACTGAAGAAGAAGTCAAGATTMATTGGTTCTKCTTTTCAAGGTTGTTTATTTTCTCTTATCTRTTCCATTCYTTCTCTGASCTGCTGAGCTCTGTCCAGCAGGTCGGGTTGTGRCACAGKCCCWGCCCTTGGGGTGSTGTTGGCTTTTTATACTAAGAACTACCTGTACTTTATTTACAATAMTTTTCCAATACCTAWCACCTATGTTAGACAGTCTGTCTCTACTCTAAACCAATCCAGAAGTGCCWCCATCASAGCAGAAGATGGAGGAGAAGAAGGAGGAGGAGGACAGGACACACCCAGATTCCTCCATCTTGCCTCTKGAAYCCCYRTTCTAAATCCCCAAAATTCTACTTTTTCACCCTGTGACAAATTCACTATCATTCCACTCAAGCTCCTGTGGCTTGTAACTCCTCACACAAAGTTGGTARTTGTTTCCATGGGCTAAAATCAAAGGCACAGGTGTGTTTGACTCCTTGCCAAGGTCTCTGAGCCCTGCCAGGGTCTGGAATCACCCAGGGCAGCCWGAGGAATGTCCTGGGCTCCAACAAGTGATCAGCCCACTTGAGGTTTTACTGCATTTCCTTTTGTTCCAGTTTSCTTCTTTGGCCTAAAATTAAACAAACATAGAAATTTTAAAATAATTCTTCCTGACTTTCTTTAGGTTTGAGAAAATATTGTGAGATCTTTCTGCCTTCCTAACCAGACGTAATAATTTTAAGTTCGTTTCTTTTTGCAGCTGATTTTACTTTCCTTATAGAATCATGGAATCTTCCAYGTCCCTTCCAAACATGGGTTTAGGAGCTTTTGTTATTTCATGCCAGGGGATGTACTTGGTGCAATAATAGCAAACCCTCAGTTTTACAAAAGACCTCAATTAAAACCAGAATAGGCTCTTTTTGATAGGCTCCATGGGGTTGATGGATTGCTTCTGATTTCAGCTCCAAAATCAAACCCTTGGGATTGATTGGACTGAGTTTCTCTGTGTGCTCTGCATTGACCCAGCAAGTTTCTTAATAGTGACAGATTTATAAATAGGTTACTCCAAAGAAATTATCTTATGTTTGAACCAACCATATATTGATGAGAAGTCACCTTGCCAGGCCAAAGGAGAACCTGTTTAGGTGATGTAGCAGAACTGAGTGAGGAACTCTCATGCAATTTGCCATTAATTGTTGTTTAATTKTACAGTAAAATCTAATCATTCTGTTTGCTGTGTCTGTCAAATTAAGAACAAGAAGGTGACAGGAACAATGGAATAGAGGCAGGACTACACCTCGTCACAGAGCAGAATTTGGTGAATAAATCTTGTTTTCCTTTTTTTAGACACTGTCTAAAGTGTCTAAACAAGATACTGTATATACTCAAAGGGGCTGTTACAATTACACTGGCAGAAATAATGACACTTCAAACTTAATTATTAAATACATTTCTAACAAATCATGCTGTACTGCTAAAATAGCTCCCTATTGCATAAARAAGTTCAGATTTTAACACACACATGTTATTTTTAGAAAAGATCTGTGCTGGGATGTAAAGTCCCTTCACTGACATAGGGGAGTGCCCTCCTCAAGGGGAGTGTGATGGAGTAAATTACCACAGGAGGATTTTCCACCACCTTGTGACTTCAACGCCACTTTGGGAATAAATACATGAAAGTTGAATAGTCTGGTCTGTGTAAGAAATCCCTGTGTTGCTTTGGAGCATCAGCTTCAAAAGTCTCTTCAAGGACTTCCTCTTCTAGGACATTTCAAATTTTACAAAATTGCTGCACCCCAGTAGATTTTAACAGCTCAAAACACTGCAAGATTTCTCCTCTTTGTGTATTTGTCTGTTTAATTCTCCAGTTTTACCACAGCAATCCTCTGTATTTGAAACGAGTTGCCTTTATTTAATTCCTTTTCCTTTGTACATACTTTTATTTCTATTTTGCCTKTAACTGACCTCTGGTATCAGTTGGTGATTATCTTTGTGGGTCCCAAAGATCCCTTTCTTGGCTTTTTGAGTTACAGTCTTGCAATAGGAGAAGGAAATATTCCTGCAACACTCTCTGGGATGAGTTCTGAAATTTAAAATTTATTCCCTTTATCATCATTTGGTTTGTGGGTGCATGAAAAAGGTTCTTGCTGATTGCTGTAATTCAAAAAGGGTTTTTTCACTTGCAATTTTTGGTGCTTAGAGCATTTAATTAATTTTTGACTGACTATATCCAGGTTTTACATTTTGCTGGAATGACAGACTTTCCAATTCTCCCTTTGCCAAATGCAATATTCCACAWAGGAATTTTTTTTTTCAGTTGATACAACTGATGCAGCTTGAGGCAATCAGTGAAAAAATAGACATCTACAATGTAATCATTGTAAAAAAAAGGCTTTGATTGCATTTTTGGACTGAAAATCATGTCTGTTAGTATTTGTGGATAGTAAAAAGGGTTTGAGAAGGGTAAAAAAGACAAAAGATGACATTGCGGGTCTTGGAATTCTGAAAATTGCTCAGATAAGGTTGTCATAATTTGGAGTTTAGAAAAAACATGRAGGACAGAAAAGGAGAAATCTTTCTCTCCAGAAACAAAATGGGTGTGGAAATGTGGCAGGATAAAGTCCTGAAAGTTAGTGACAAATCAGTAAGGCAGAAGTCTGTGGATTTGGTTTGAGATCTGGTTTATAAAAGTGCAGCACAGGAATTGCTGTGGTGTGTTGTAAAACACCTTGTAAGATCTCAGAATTAAGGGAAAGTGATGGTGAAGCATAAAATTTACTGAGGAAGTGCCTTCCTAGCATGTTAAATGAAGTAAATCATGGTTGACTGAGATATTTAAAATAAATAAATAAATCCAGTGAGGCATGCTAGAACTGCAAATTACACCTTAAGATTAATAGTTTTAACAGGTAATTTTGTCATGAGAGCTGAAGACCAGTGAAGCATTTCAGAAAGTTCCTGGGTGAAATGTAAGCAAGGAAAAGAAAAGAACATGAAATAAATTCTGTCTTTCCATGTGTCACTGCACAGCAGATGCTTGCTGATCCTTCAGGAATCACATTAGAGCTATTTGACTACTCAGAAAAGACTTTTACTGTGTTAATTCACCTAATTTGAGACTCATTGACTAAATCTTCCTTTATTCACAATTAATGTAGAGAGATGGTCCAGCATGTTAACAGTGACAAAGACTCAGTTAAGAGAGAGAGAAGAGGTAATTTGAAATKACATTTTATTTTGGATCAGGCTGCCCTGGGAATATCTTTCCACTACATCCATGTCCGCAAACTACTTTTCTGCTATAATAATGTGGAAACTGTTCAGATAATTTCTTTTTTTCTGTGAATGAAATATAGATTTAATAGGAAAAAAACCACTACACTGCTGGAATGAAACAGAGAAACTGCTCATTGTGTGTGATCTGGGATGTGCTGATCTGTCTAGCTGCCCTTACCAGGAAGATCAGCTGTCTGAACTGTAAAAATATCAGCCACAAACTCCCTTTTGGAAAAAAACCAAACTACTGGGCATAATGTGAAATTCAGTAAAGCTGACTGTAGACAACATCAGCAAAAAACTCCTTTAGTTTGGGATGACAAGGCAGGACACAGAGAGTTTTGCTACCTGCAGTGCTTGCACACCATCACAGCTGTGAGGCTGTGGAGTGCAGCAGGGCAGGGAAAGCCAAACTCTAACTCTGAATGCTTCTGGGCTATCTTTGAAATATTCACCCCCACATGTGTCAAAATTCTTAATAAAACAGCTTCCAAGCTATTGAGGGAGATCAATAAACTCACTTTTACTGACGAGTGTAACCAAACCCAGCAGGGAGGGAGTTGTGATGATGCTTCCCACACCTTTTATCATCAGCATGGAAATGTGTCAGCTTTGGCTCACAAACAGGCAGCAAAGTGCCAAATGTTTACTAGGCAGGGTTTGAGGAGGAAGGAGAGGGCTGTTCCATGGCAGGAACGAGGTCAAACAGGCAGATTCCAGTTGGTAAAGTGGGTGCTCTGAGTAAAGGAGAGGATGCCAGGGCTTGGGAAAGGAGTTTTAGAAGGAGATTCAGCCCCAGGATAAAAATAAATAATAAATAAATAAAATTAAATGCATAAATGAGAAAGGGACTGTGTAGATACACAAACAGAACTCTTAACAGTTGATCACCCCATCCTGTGTGCTGGAGAAGACACCTTGTGCCACAATCCAATCCTTCTGTGATGGGAGATTTGCAGCTCTGGAATTTCAGTGGGCTTTGTAAGGCCTGGCCCTTGGGATTTGCAGCTTGGTCATCTCAACCCTGTGAGCAGAGACAAGTAAATCTCCTCTGRTTCTCTTTTCCTGCCTTCTGCAGACCAACCTTGCAAAAGGTGAAGTTTRGGAATGCTATGGAGTTGCATCTTACATGGCTGTGACAAATGCAGTGTGTAAAATACGGTGATAGCATTTCAAATTTTGAATAGCAGAGCAATTTTATTTACAGGAAAAGCAAAATTTTCAGCAACTCCACCAGGAGAACACTTGTCTCTGAAGTGTTTTCTTCATTGACACTGACAAGCACTCTTGTTTTGCTCTTGGATGGGCTCTGAAGGAGTCCTGGCTGCAGCTGTCCCCCAGAGCAGGGTGGAGAGGATGAGCTCCAGGATGTCACCCCAGCAATGGGACAGGGCTGGGAACTCAGGCTGCAAGGCAGCAGTGACCTGCAGGCCCCCCAGTGCAGCCTGTAAAATCTTCTGTACAAGTGCTTTTGTAACTTGTTTTGCCACTTAAACACAGGAACACCTGAGCTGTTCCCTCTGTTCTAGCCTGGCATCAGCCTGGGTGATCCTTGACTTCAAAGACCTTTTCCTCCTCGTTTGCAGGAACAGATATTTTAAGCAATAATAACAAAGCCAAATCTATGTATGTGTGATATATCCCTGGCATTTGCACTGACCTTTATTTCTTATGCCTAAAGAAGTTATTTCCTTGGCACTGATGCATTTGGGATCTTGCATTTTAGTTCTTGGTCTGATTCACTGCAGGCTCTCTCTGACCCTGTTGCTTCTTGCATCCTTCCACGAGTTGAAATCTGTTAAACTCTTGCCAYTTCCTCCACTTTTGGAGTTATTTTTGAGCAACCAGAATGGTGAGCAGTGTCAAATAATGCCAGGAGTTATTTAAAAGTGCAAAGATATTTTTTTCAGTTTTTCTTTTCTAAGTGCCTTTATTGCTTTTGTGGTGCAGCATAGAGTCTAAAAATTCTGGCCCRGCTTATGTCTTAATCCTTTATTTCAGCCCTACTTTGTCTCTTTTTTGATTTCTTGAATATTTTTGTGGTGATCAGAATTGATTGCTTTGGTGAATCCTGATACCTCCTCTGTCTCCCACACCCCCTCTCCCTTTCCGAGGGGATCAACATGTGCTCTCTTGTGATATGGGAAGATTTTAATTAGATTTTAATTTACATGATCATCCTTAATACTTCTGCTCTGTGTGAAGTACACGTGGCTGCTTGAAGAGCTGTGCTGCTCTTCAGATTTGAGGGATGTTCTTCTCATTTGTTCACTGAGGTTATTTTTGGAGTGGGCATTCTCATTTCAGCTCCTAGATAATACTTAACAGGATGGATGCTTCAGAAGTTATTTTAATTCGACTTTTGTAGCCATATGAGAGATTCTTTGAGGCTTTCTGTTGTAAGAATGCATAAAATTATTTTCACTCCTGCTTTTGTGTCTTTAAAGTTGTAGAGTTGTGTGTAACTGGGGGGAAAAATTATATACTGAGAGGACAACTGGGTTTTCAAAGATCTTTCAAAGGTGTTTTGATTTTAATAGGATACATTATCCAGTCTCATAAGGCACTTTGAAAAATCACACTGTGCACATGTTGGTAGCTTAATAATCTTTGTAAATCTAAATTTACATTACTTGCTCAGCAAGAGATGGAATATCTCTATCAGTCTCGTGTGCAGAGATCAAAAACCCAGATTCAAGCTTGATTTAAATGTTGTCTGCTCTGTGGCTTTGGTGAAGTCATTTCATCTCTGTCTCCCACCCTTTGCTTATCTTATTTTTGTGACTGATTCTCTTTTGAAACACTCTGGGGCTGTTGGTCCCATCAGAATTAATCAGGATGGTTCCGTTTGAGCACCTCAGACCTGCCTTATGCCCATGCTAAAATGGGGATTTTGTGGGGTTTGGAAGGTTTGTAAATGCACCCATTCTCTCTGTGAGGGTGGCAGGACCCTGGAGCAGCTCCTGCCATCCCATCTGCTGCCCACAGAAGAGAGAATTTTGGGATAATGTCAGAATCTTCCCTTCTCTGCTCCCAAACCCTTTGTTCCCTGTGACCTTTTGCATGACATTAAACCCAGTTTTCTCTCGTGCAGCCTGTTTGTGTCCTAGAAAGTGACATTTCTCAGAGGGAYTGGAGTTCACAGGGACACATCTGGGGCAAAAGATGGACAAAAGCTTCGGAAAACTGCTGCTTACTAGTGCCTGATATTATATAAAACCTTAAATGTTCTGTGAATATTACAAGGAATCTTTGCAAAGAATTGTTTATTACAAATATTTAAACCTTAAAATAATAAATCTTAAATTAATACTCACAAAAACTATTCTCAGAGGAACTGGAGTTCACAGGGACACATCTGGGGCAAAAGATGGACAGAATCTTTGGAAAGCTGCTGGTTACTCGTGCCTGATATTAAATAAACTTTAAATGTTCTGTGAATGGTAAAAGGAATCTTTGCAAAGAAATGTTTATTGCAAATATTTAAAAGTTAAGAATAAGAAATCTTAAAATAATGATCACAAGAGCTCACAAGTAAATCTTGTCTGCTCCTAATTGTCTTAAAAACCCCCTGAAAAYACCAATTGCTGCTGACCCCTTTGTTCTTATAACTTAAAACCAACCTCAGGAATAGGTAGTAAAAATTATGAGATTAAGTTATCCATTTTGTGGGTTTATTTTTTCAGTTGACRTACAAAAATCTGCTATAAAATCCCAAACTGTTTGGTTTAAATTTTAATGAGACAAAATATCAAAATATTATCAAAATATCAAATATTATCGGAATAATTTTTGGAATTGGGTTTAGTGTGAAGAAAAGGCAGAGTTCATTTTGGTATAAGATTTTTAAAGTATGTAATTAATGTATTTTTTCTGCACTTTATGTCATCATTCTCTACAATTTTAGGGTTTTTATATTCCTCCTCTGTGATTTTTTTCATGGAAAAGGGGCCATTTTATACTTAGAACAGAGAAAAATTTCCAGGCTTTAAGCTGTACAGAAAACAACACTTTTTTTAAACAATATTGTGATTCAGAGACACAGCTGGGGAAGAAAATGCATTTCCTKTGACACTAATGGTGGCACAGTGGATACATTCAATTAGATAATGAATTCATAATTGCTTGGTTTCCAGCTATGGAGCAATTTAATACATTAAAACCAAAAAATATTAAATGTATGGCATTGTAGCTTCATTTTTCAGCAAGAAGCACATTCCAGTGATKGCATTTCCTAGGAATATTGTGACTTTCCTGGATTGCCAGTGCCAGGTTTTCCAGTGGAAAAAGAGTTTCTGATCTTTTCTCAAGGCAACAGGAGCTGCAGGTACAAGGAGCTTTTGGAACTGGCCTGTGCTGATTGAAGAATGGCCAAGAAAATGTTCTTGTGCTTTGCCCTACAAAGGAAAGGTGAACAATGGAGAGATTTACTGCACAAAAAATCATGTGGAAAATGTGCAGGAAGCTGTTGTTTAATTAAATTTAATTAAGGCTCTAAGAGTTTTCTGACTTGGGCTGGTTTTGTTTAAAGAAAAAACAGTTGAAATAACTTGGGAATGTTGATTTGACAGTCACATACAGATAAGTCCCCTTGGTGACAGGTTCAGATGCAACTTGAGCTTTGGAAAGGCAAAAGGTTCTTTTTAGTCAAAAGTGTATAAACTTGGCAGAACTTGCTGTGYTATGCTTCACAAATGAAAACATGATGTAGACCCTGACCTTTCAGTCCACTGATGTGACTAATTATTAAAATATAAAGACCACTGCCTTAAAAGCCAGAGATAAAAGCACATAGTTTACTGTTTATAATATTAAATTCCTCTTTCTTTCCTTAAAATTTCTATTAATGCATCTACAACCCTTTGCAACTGAAGTGATCAAAGATGAAGTGACTCTTGCTGAAGAATTCACTCCTTGTCACTTTGGAGAGATAGAAGTCTTGGGCTTTTTAAAAATTTAGTTTAATTAATGCACACAGTTAAGAGATAGTTGTGTTAAGAAAATAGGAACTGTGTAATAATTAATTTTTGAGATGGATGCAGTAGCAAGATAAAGCCTGTGGAAGACACTCCTGGAGCACTTACATGGCTTATTAATCCCTTCCCACCTTGGCTCTGGCTCTGAGTGCCAGGTGGAATTTTCTAATTGCAGGTAATGGTGCTGGGTTTTGCCATTATCTGTACAGTTTTGCTGTGGTGGTTGATAGAATTAGGTTTTCCTCTGAAAAAGTGTTTATTTTTGTTTGGCACCCTCTCCCTCTATCTCTTATGGAGCAATATAACTATTAGCTCATGTTTTATTCATACCCTTAAATCAGGAAAATTTACTTGTAATTATTTTCTCTTTGTCTGAATTATTGTCTTCTCTGAGTTGTGTTTGTTAGRTAATTGCATAAAATTTTTACTACAACCTTGCACTATAAAGAGAATTTCTTTACTACATTTTATGACCTAGAAGTGGCCAAATTTTGTTTTCTTACCAGGAAATTGCCTGAATGAAAGATCCGTAAGTCCTTACTGTCAATCCACACTTAAAAACTGATGATAAATAAACCTAACAAGTATTGTCAATAATTAATCTGATCAATAAATAAATCCAGCAGCGATTAGAATCACTGAGGTGGGGCAGGTGGTGGTGTTGCAGTGTTTTGGATGGTGCAGTGCTTCTGTGAAGCTGGGGGCGAGGAACAAGTAGAAAAACCATCTGTTGAAACAAATGGAAAACTTCCATGAGAAACATTCCTGTGGGCAACAAATTGGAAATTAAAATTAGATGGCAGGTAATGACTAAATAACCTGTCTTAGGCTTTGAAGATAATTAAGCACTAAAAGATATTCCAGATTTACTTATGAAAATCTCCACATTTATGATATAATTTTATGTGGGCCATTGGCTGGCTGGCTGCAAAGTGAAAATAGACATTTATATGCAGAGAAGGAAGGTGGCTCTCCAGAATCATTTCACCAAAAGCAATAAATGAATGAAAACAACCCTTCTGTGAAGAGAAACCTTTGAAATTACTTGAAGTAATGGTAAGAGCGAGACTGGTTATCTTTTCATGTAATTGTTATTGCTGACTGCAGAGTAGAAAGGATTCAAGACTGTTTAAAATAAAGCAGAAAGCTTAAAATGAGCAACTTTGAATAAGCTTAACTTCTGATGAGATCATTATATTTGGGGTGATGAAGRATCCTTGCTTTGCATATGCTGAGGGAAATTGGATGGGAAGCCTTGAAATAATCCATTTTCAGAAAGGAGAGGGTTCAGCAGGAGTTTGTCAGGTACAAATAGATTTTATCCTGCCTGCCCTTTGGGGGTTTATGCTTTTCCCTGTGCCATTGCTGTGCCTGATTTGATCAGTGATCAAATGATGAGTGTTTCGGAGCCGTGTTGGGGCACCAGCCAAAGTCTGCCTTGCATCTGTTCATGGAGTTTTGTGCTGTGAGGTGTAAAGTTTCTCCCAAAGCCTTGATTATCCTTTGTGGCSTGCATGTACACTTGTGTCAAAAATGAAATCGGGATTCAGTCTCAAGAGCTGCTGAAAATCACAGGTTAGATTATGATGAGCATGACTTCATCACTCTCATTGAGTCATGGAATGGTTTGGGTTGGAAAGGACCATCTCGTTTCCACCCCCATGAACATAATTCCATAAYTTTTAAGTGGGAAAGCATCAGTTTTTCACAAAATAAACAGCTGCAGACCTCTGCAGGTTGGGTTTTTTTCTTTCAATTTGCTCAAATATGTCTTTATGCCTAGCACACGTCCTTGGAGCTACATTGTTATAGTCAGGTAGGAACCTAAAGCCTTTCTGAATGAGCCATTACAATTTCTTGTTATCAAAAGAATTAATTCAATATCTTTCCTACATCAGTCAAGTTTTACATTAAAACCAGAGAAGCTTTCTTGCCTTCTGCATTGAAAGACTGAAATCTCACAGTTCTGTTCATTGGGACAATCTCATTTCCCACCTGGTTTTATTTACAGCCTATTCAAAGTGCCARTATTGTCTTTTACTTGAATGCTTTTCTCACTTGCATGTGTTGGGTTTTTGGAAATAACAATATACTTCTGCTGTTATTTTGTGAGCAGATTTTATGGATTTTTTGGTTTTGTTTTAATTTGGGGTGCTTTTGTTAGTTTTTTTCGTGCGGAAGCTACATAAAATATCRGACAGCTTCTTTCACAAACTGATCATATAAAGAATGATGGCCATAACTTCAGTGCTGGAGGTTTTTATTTTGAAAACATTGTAAAATGGATTTAAAAGGAGCTGGTGAGTTAACTCAGTGCTTAGGACAGGCTTGAAAATTATTGTACAAAGATTAATAAAATAAAGTCCTCGACAATCTTAATCAAATGAAGAAGATATCATGTAACTGTTCCTACAGACCTGTCATGCCAAATTTTTTGGACAGTTGCTCTCAGATGCAGTGGACTTGGCAAAGATAAAGTAAATCTATTTCAGTCATTAATAAGAATCTCCTATTCTTTTCTTTAATCTGTGCAAGTCTGAGAAAAAACCTCAAAAACTAGTGTTAGATCAGCCTTTGTTTTAAATGACTTACAATTCTGATAAAGCAGCTGAAGCAGTTTTTTAAATTTAGCAAAGTCTTTGTTCTTTCCAATGAACAGCAGAGTCACTTGATACTGAGAGATAGATTAGGAGCAAATTATCTTGAATTTGAAAATTAATTTCCTGGAATTTCACAGGGAAATATTGCTATTCTTTCACTTCCCAAARCAATTAACATGGTTTTGATGAGTCAGTTTTACTGTGATAAAACGTCCAGCTCTGGAGTCTTCAGCACAGGGATGATGTGGGTATGTGGGTCCAGAGGAGGCCTCAAAAATGAGCAGAGGGCTGGAACACTTTTGTAAGGACAAGCTCAGAGAGTTGGGGTGCTCAGCCCCAAATTGATCATGGAGTTTTGTGCTGTGAGGTGTAAGGTTTCACCTAAAGCATTGATTATCATTTGTGGTTTGCATGTAAAGAGAAGAAAAGGCCCCAGGAAAAMCTTAGAGCCCCTTTCAGGGGATTACAGGAAAGTTGGGGATAAACATTTACAGGGGCTGTTTGATAGGACAAAGAGAAATGGTTTTGAACAAAAAGAGAAGAGATTTGAACAAGATACAGGGAGAGGGAAATTAAAATAAGGGTTGTAAAATACTGACATGGTTTGCCARGAGATGTGGTGGATGTTCCATCCCTGGAACCCTTGAAGGTTTCATCAAGGCCAGGTTGGGTGGKACTTGGAGCAACCTGCTCCAGTGAAAGKTTTCCCTGCCCATGGCAGGGGCTGGAAATAGATGAACTTTAAAGGTCCTTTCCAAGCTAAATTATTTCATGATTCATTTTTTCAGTAGTTTCCTGCTGTAGCTAAAACTGTATCTGACTTCAATATAGTTCAGAATGGAATTTCTTTTCTTTTCCCAGTCCCCATCACATCCCATGGYAAAGATTCCTGCATTGGCTTTGGAGCTCAGAGCTGAACAAACCCAAAAGTTGAAGGGGAGGTGCTCCCAGAAATCTTCAGCTGCACCAAAGCTACTGGAATCATTCCAACCAGAATATTTGTCTGCCTTTAAGCTGTTAATCCATATAATAAAAAATGAGGTTTGGGAAAGGTTTGCAAGAACAATTCCCAGACAAGTGAGGCTAAGCAGTGAGTAGATGTTAAAATGGACTGTGACACTATTTACAAACAGTGCTTATAAGTGGGTGYCTCACTCATAACAAATACTCCTACTCACACCCAACACATTGAATTAAAAAAGTTGAAGGTATTTATAAGCATAACAGAAAACAGAGAAAGGTGATAATAAGCCATCCATTTTAATAAGGAATTAGGATTCTGACCTATTTCTTTCCCAGCAGGATTTATCACTAAGTTATAAATAACGTACAGGTATAAGACAGGGCAATGAAGAATAAATTAACAGTATAAACAAAATGCTCAGAGACTTCCAGCCCCTGCTGTCTCCATTTTCTCAGRGAAAGACTGGGAGAGAGTGATATTAACATCTGAGCTCAGGTTCATTTTCTGGCTGGCTTAACTCCATTAGAGTCTGGGGATGGGGAGGGCAGGTGAGAATGATAGTAGTGTCTCAGACATGTTTATTGCTGTATTTTATTGATTTCTTGTGAGGGGAGAGAACTGCAGGTATAGMACACAGTTGCAATCTAAATTGATTTCTCTGTTGTTTAAGAAGTTTTGGCGTGGTTTGCCCTRGTGACTCATTGGGACCTTGCCCTGCACGCGGTTTGGAGAGTTGATGTACAACAGGATCTTTCTGTCCAGTTTTTGGAAGTAAAGAAAGTCCAAACAAATCTTCAGCTTGTGAATACRCCCACTTGATTGAGACTAAAATGTTCTTTCATTCTTCCACACTTGATTAGAAGACCCAGAGAAATCTGAAAATGGCCTAACAAACGCTTCATGCCATCACCATTGAGAAAATATCTAAATGTCTACAGCATTCCTGCTTTTTGGGGTTTTTTGTTGGTTTTTTTTTTGTTTTTCATGGTTTTGTTTTCTGTTTGTTTTTAGAAAGGCTTTTGGGTGAGCATTAATATAAATTCTACAATRTACCATGATAATTCTATGTGTGTCCACTGGACTTGTGCTTGATGAAAGAAAACAAACAAATTCTAACCAAATCTTCACATGAGCAGGATCAAATTTGCATGGGGTTTTGGTTTTGGGGTTTTTTTAAAGCTTTGGGGTTTTTTTAAAGCTTTTTAATTCTTTGGGCAATATGGCATCTTCAAGCTGCCAGGGGGTATCTCAGTTTGAATGTACATCTGTCCTTGCTTTTGCTTTGAGGAGAAATCTGCTCTGAGCCTGGTCCAAAAGACTGGGCTGCAAGTGACATCTTTGGCAAGGTCYGGCCACACCAACGCTCATCAGAACTCATTTTTTCTTATCTCTCCTCACTGTGACAGTGAACTCATGACTTGATTCCTTTTTCTGCTCCCACAGCTGGAGGTGGAGGTGGTGGATGTGAACGGGAAGACCTTGGATGGGCCCATGCGCCTGGACGTGCTGGTCATCGACCAGAACGACAACAGGCCCATGTTCAAGGAGGGCCCCTACGTTGGGCACGTCATGGAGGGATCTGCCACAGGTGAGTCCCAGGCACCCACAGCTCACAGGGATCCCCGTGGCAGGGAGGAAGGATCAGTCTGACTCCATRTTTTCAGAAGGTTAATTTATTATTTTATGATATTATATTATATTAAAAAATACTATACTATACTAAAGAATACAGAAAGGATACTTACAGAAGGCTAAAAAGATAATAATGAAAACTCGTGACTCTTTTCAGAGTCCCAACACAGCTTGGCCCTGATTGGCCAAAGAGTGAAAACAACTCACAGCAGAATCCAATGAAACAATCACCTGTGGGTAAACAAYCTCCAARCACATTCCACATGAGCACAACACAGGAGAAACAAATGAGACAAGAATTGCTTTCCTTTTCCYCTGAGGCTTCTCAGCTTCCCAGGAGAAAAATCCTGGGTGAAGGGATTTTTCCAGACAATGTGAATACAACAGTAAACAGAGCCTGAATAAATCCTATGTCGATAAATGCATTATTATCACTCTGTACRAGTTTTCTTGCTGATTTGGTGGCTCACTGGATTCTTCCTCCGTGAAAAGARGCAGGAGCATCACAACTTAAGGACAACAGGTAATGATTTTTGAAAAACAAGTCTCTGCGGTAACAAAAAGTAAAAGGAAAATACCCAGAAATTAGTTGGAAATAGGAGCTTTGATTTAGGTTCATGGTTTTTCTTCATCTCTAGAATCAATGAAGAYAACCCCTGGGATATGATTAAGATTCAAACCAAATACCATGAGCAATTTCTGTGCAGAGTGGGAATTTCACTTTTTTTTCCTGTAGGTTTAGTTACTGGAAGAGTTGTTTTTATTTGTTTATCCAGCATGAGTCTGGTAAATAACACAAATAAATGGAGAGCACATTATGAATAGACTAATGTTGYAGGGGAGATTGAAATACTGAACAATGCTGATAAACAGATGTTGTAAATGCAGATACAACCGTTGTAACAAAACAAAAACATATTGATAATTAAAGTTAGTAAGGAAAATGTTCTGATTAAATTTCCTGTTGATTTTGTCTGATGAGGAAATTCTACAAGAGAAAAATATTGTTCCGAGTTTTAATGTGGGTATAACCATCCAAATTAAACTCTTCCCTTATATTATGTGAGCTTTCTGGTGAATTTTGCATTTTCACATAGAATTTTTCGTATCTAAAAACCTGTGGGTAGGAAATGCATTACAAGCTGCTCCTTCAACAGATTAAATTTTTGAGGTAAATGTTTATATACATCACTTGTGACAAGCATGTAATGAAGATATTGATGATCTTTTCAGCCAAACAAGAAATGTTTCATAATTGAGAAYATGGCTGCCAGCAGAACACTCTTTTGTTTTGTAGGTCTCTAGTACATTTTTTAACTGGCAATTCTCTATTTTTATTATCCATAAACTCTCCTTGTTTTCCTTTTTTCCCCACTCCTTATATTGAAGTTTACACTTCTGCTTCAGTAGAGATGTTTCTCAGCCCACCTTCCACTGAATTCTTCTGTAATAGTTTCATCCATTTTCTCCTATTGCTGCTTTGTATTGGCTCAGGTATCATTTAGCATTTTGATTGTCTTTCCTGTTGGCCAAAGTTTGAATAATTTTTCTCAACTTTCCCTCCCTTACCTTCCCTCCCTTACCCTCCAGGTATTCATCACATTAAACTTCATAACCTCATTTCCCTGGTGTCAAGAGCACCAATGCTTGCAAAATTATTTTGTGCACAATGGAACCTGTGGAATCAGGGTAGGCTGGAATCAGTCACAGCTCTCTGTGCAGATGGCACCCACTCAGCCACCATTTCCTGGTCTTGTTTTCCATAGTTCTTCCCAACTTCTGGCACAGATCTTCAAATTATTCATCAGGCTCTGCTATTTTATCACAGAGGTTATCAGAGAATATTCCAGGCTGGAAGGGCCCCCCCAGCTGTCGTGCTSTTCCAAATCAAAGGTTGCACTGCACAGCTTGAGAGGAATCCTGATGTGTTGGCAAGTGGCATTCCTGAGCCCTTCCCTCTGGATTGCAATTGTGCTGTATTTCATTCCTGGAGCTGCAAAAGGAAGGATTTGGATGGGGGTTTGGAAGGAATTTTGAATGAGTTAGAGATGGGATCTCTGAGTTCTTAGATGACGTGGTTTATTTTTCTTCTATATAGGTAGGAAGGGTGACTTCAGTCACATCTTCACAGCRTGGTTCAGAGGTCACAAGACCCTTAGTTATAAGACCTTTTAAGGATTTCTTGATTGRTAAAATACTGTTAATAAGGATATTTATATTTTTGATCCAATACTTAATATTTCATTTTATGGACTCATGTTATAGTGTAAGCTTTCTTASTTAATTATGTTATGATACACAAATTTAGAGTACTGAATTTTAAACTTCTTRTTTACCTTTGTAACAATAATTTTTTCTACCTTTTAAACTCTAAAACTCTAAACTTTCTCTTTTTAACTTAAAGTGTTTCTGCTTTAAAGCTACAGTCTCACTTCTATTACACAGAAATTACATAAACACAGAAATTACAGGGAAAAGTTGTGCCAAGCCCCTTTTAAGAATCTTCTTTTCTATCTGAGATAGATATAAATCTACCAAAACTGAAGAAAACATGGAAACAGTGCATGATTTCTGTATTTATTTAATCTGTCTATGAATAATTAAAGAGCCTTTTGAGCACAGTCCCAGTGAGGATGGTTTGGATGGTGTTTAAATAGATTTTTTTTATGTCACTAAGGCCATTCACATTTTTGTGTGTGTGATTTTTAAACTCCCAGTAAACACCACTGGTTATTTGGACACCTACAATTTATGTGCCATCACACTCCTGGAGAGGCAAGTACCTGCCTATAATTACTGAGAGTACAAACTACATTACAATGAGTATTCATCTGAATTTCAAGCTAGGGCTTGCCAGACCTTATAATTAATGATAAAAATATGTGACTGCTAGGTGATATTGCTACAGATTTATTTCTTGCTATATCATTCCTAGGGAAATCTAATAATATAGTTAGTTACAGTAAATTAGCTCTTTTCAGGGAAAATTGTTATGGTTCTGAAAATAGCCCAAAGTTAAATCCTAACAAAGTAAACTCAAATGTGTGCTTAAAGTGACCACAGATGTGCTGAGATTTCTATTAGGCCTTTTTCTGGAGGGACTGCAAACTTGGAGGCTTTTTATCATAAAWAAATAAATTGGAAGACCAGTAGAAACTGTTTGAAGACAGGAGAACCAGTTTGATTTGTTGTTTTTTATTTATACCAGCTCCCATTCCTGGATGAGGTTGCAGTCAGCATATATGTACCAGGAAAATAATGGCAGAGCCTGGCTCAGCGACACTGATGGCAATTTTTGGGCTGACTGTAATGGGCTTTGTGCCCGCTGCACTGCTGATTTCTCATGGTTTTGTTTGCTGAGTTATGAGTTTATTTCCTGTAGATCTCAGCTCAAGGGTTGAGGAGCTGTGTCTTGCAGCAGCCTCACCTGAGCACACTAATGAGGGTGGCCCCAATCCCATGGATTCCACAGGCAGGCAGAAACCTTTGGATATCTCACTTTTAGAGGTTGGAAAGTGGAGGAGGGTTCAATGAACTTGGCAGCCACCTCATTTCTCTTGCTGGAGGCACTTGACAGAAATTATTTTAAACACATCTGACATGATGTGACTTACAACAATATGCTGCAAACCCAGTGGGGCAAAATCTTAACTGCAGTGGTTTAGCAAAATTGCTTGAGAATTGCATTTAAAGAAAGTAACTTGTTTTCTGTGCTGCACAATAGCCTGGATCCATTGCATCCCAGCCAAGGAGCCTGGACTGACAGATGTCTGTAAATAATTGCTGGAAATAAAGGGACACTTGGAGACACTTAGAGAGGAAACAGAAGGAATTAAGAAGAATAGCCTAGAGGGTTSTGCAGTATCATAAAATAGTAATTTGTAGAGCTGGATAAAGCATGAGGAAGGGGCTGAGTATCATTGGTAGCTCTGGAAAATAGTGCAGTGGTTCAGGTAAATGAAAACTGGTGCTGAAATTGTGCCTTTTTATTTAGAACAACCTTCCAGGTTCATTGATTTGGTTTTTTTTTTGTTTTGTTTTGTTTGKTTTTTTTAATACTTAACCTAACAATAAGTTAATACACAGTTTAATAAAAATGGGATTGTATACAATAGGTGGAGTCAARTGAGTCCATGAAAGGGAAACAAAAGGCCAGCTGGCCTAACAAAGTGGCAAAAATAAATTTGGCATCATTGACTTTTACACACTTGTTGCCAACTTTGATACATTTCAAATATTCTGGTGCTGTTTTCCAGACTCTCTTTGTTTGTGCCCTGCAATCCYTGCTGGCCTGTGGCAGAAGAAGGTTGCCAAAGGTGTAAAATGAATCAAATTGTACTGAATTTGGTGAAATGTCAGTCTTCTTCTTGTTTTTGGCCTATAAATCCCAGGGGACAGAGGGAAATCAAAGGGTGTTTTACAAGTTATTTTTACTGAAGTATTTTTTTTTTAAATCACAAAGAGCCATTAGAAAATGATAGATTAGGTTGATACTTGTGTCTTTTTGTCACAGAAGTTTCAGTGTTGTGCATAAATGTTTATTTTTTGATATTTTATTGAGTTGGGCTTTTGCAGTATAAAYTTAGAAGTATCTATAGATCTGACCTGCAAAATAGAAATATATCAGAAAATTCACCTCAAAACCATCTCAAAATTGAAGTTTGAACCTGAAGTTTTTGATTTCTAGCACTGCCACTTGCAGCAATACTCAGATTTAGAGGAATTTGAAATGTCAAATGTTACATATTTAATTATGAAACTTACTGCTATGAGCTCTTGTGGAAAACAAAATAATAAATTGGAATGAAACGTTGGATGAGGAAGCCTCTGACTCAAAGGAAGCTAAAGAATAAATATTTGTTTGTCAAACCAGCCTGTTTCACAGCTTTCCCCAGTTCTTCCTACTGGAGATGGAATGCTCAGCTTTGGGTATAACTCAGCAGAGCAGTTTCTAAGTTCCTTTTCTTCCAGATATGTTCAGTCTTGGGCAAACTTGAAAACTTGCTGATGGCAAACTTTCAGCCATCCTTTCTCGGGATTAATCATCTGCATTTCAGCAAAACAGCACTCGCTGCCTCAAAACCCTTTGTAATCTGGCCTGTAAATGCAAGGGATGGGAACTAGGTAGAAACATCTGTAATGTCAATATTTAAATTTCCAAGCAGAAGCCAAGAACCAGCCAGGCTAATTATGCACAGCTGCTTTGTATATCCCAGTAGGAATTTTTTCGCAGATCTGTGTGGAATAAAATACAGCTGTATATGAATATGGTTATTGTGTATGTGTATAGATATATTTGTTTTTTTAATATGTATGATGTGCATCTATTGCAGAGAGATGAGCATATATAGACACAAATATCTGATCTTTTATTAGGGATTCTGGTATATTTTGGTTACTGTGTAGGTACATGATGGAAAGAAAAGATTTGCATTTCCTAATAATTTGTTGCATTATGGCAGACAAAGCTGTACATCCACTGTAATCTGCCTGCTGGAAATGGAAAGGAATAACCCATTAAAGCCAGTAATTAACAGGTTCTCAGGTATGCAACTGTGGTTAAACCAGTGCACTTGGAGGAAATTCAAATGATCTCCTGTGTAGCAATTAGCAGTTCCCTCAGGCTGGGTCTGGGATGGGAGTGACTGGGAGCAGGAGGCTCCAGGGTTCAATTAGTTCTGATTTKCAGCAGAATGAGGTTAAACCCAGGAAAGGCTCCAGACCAGCTCAGGTGCACAGGTAGAGTTACTGAACTGCTTGGGAGGGCTGGAAATGAGCCACCTTCTTCAGTCCCAGCCAGAAAATTCCCTTTGCCTTTCTGCACAAGTGGTTTGTGTGCTCACTGCCCCTCCTGCTAAAATGAGCTTTCTTCTTTTTTTCCATAGTTACACATAAATTATACCAAAATTCAGCCTTATGGCCAGATCAGCATTGATGCCTGATGTTAAAGGCTGTAAAAGCATCGTGGTCTCTGTGCCTTGGACAATTCACGGAGTGAAATGCTCACWGCTCCCTGCACAGAGCAGTGGTGGCTGGAGCTTGGGCTCCTTTTGCATTATAGCCCAGGCTCATGAAATAAAAATGAGTATGTTTCTTAATCAAAGAACAAATGAATTTTTTAAAAAAATGCTGGAGTCCTTGCTGGGTACTGGAACACAAGGGCTCGAAAGAATTTGTGCAATTTGGGATGTAATTGTTTGCAAAAGGAAATTTATGTCCTAATTTACTTARCAGTGGCTTTTGCACCTGGGCTTTTGCACCTGTTTTGTGCATCTCCTTCTGTTCTCTCAGAAGAGACAGGGATGGGCTTTAAAGCTCCAAGCACTTTGGACACATGAGATAAACTCATCCATGTAATCAACAAATTGAAAGATCCTGCAGTCCCAGGAAAGCATTCTCTGAAAAAACTCAGGGCTGTGTGGCAGCCCGCAGGGAGGGAGCATGCTGCAGCCCTCTGGGCAGGCTTTATTCGTGGTATGAACCCTCAGTTTGTGTTTATACGCTTCTAAATCACCCTTTGTGGATATTGCCTTGCCATCCCCGCTGCAGGCCAGCAGCCCTGCAGGAGTCAGGGGCCTGGCAGCATCCACTCCACCATATTTCATCCAGATCCTTTAAAAGCTCATGAAAAGGGTGATAAATCCTCAGAAGCTGCAATGATGTGCCGCAAATGGATGATGTGGTTCCAGGCCGGTGGCAGGGAGCTGCCGTTGAAGCCCCATCCCACCCACCCTGCGCTCACAGCGAGCTGGGTGTAAATCCCAGGCTGGTGTCACCAGGGGTGGTGACAGGGACAGGCTCCCCTCTGRCTGCAGGGCTGTGCTTGGCCACTGCTCCCTGTGCCAGAGCAAAAAAAACCCAATAAAATGTCAGTGCGGGCAGGCTTTGCCTCAGTGTGCATTGCCAATAGACACATCCATCCTACTTTTATTGGGGGAGAGATGAATGGAAAACTCAGCCCTGCACAATGGCAGGATTATTTATTCCCTTACTGGTTAACCTGATTAATTTCAATTTTAATTGAAAGCTATGATCAGATAGATAGTGCCTTAAAAAAKAAAAAAAATTAAACTGTAGGTTCACATTTTTATTTTTTTCTCTATTTTTTCTCTCATTTCTCCCTTTAYTTCATGCCCTCACAGTTCTTCTTCCTTCCTCACCATTAAATATTAGGAGTTTAAATTGCAGTGTGTAATCCCATGAAGTCAAAGAAGAGTTGCACACTACCCTTGGAAGAGTGAAAGCAATTGCAATAGGAAAGGAAACCTTAGTGAGAATGACCCCACAGTAATCTATTTTTGCAGTATGAGAGGTTTGTGCTATTTTATAGAAATATTCAAAATAGTTCACTTGGCTTTCAGATACTGAGCACAAGTTCTAGAAAAAGGCACTCTGACTTCATTCAGATCACATCTGTTAACTACAGAAAATGTCCCCTTTGCACACCACTATTCATTTCCACACACAGTTGCACTATTTCTCTATAGCACTTTTCCATGGCTGTTCACCAAAAATAGGTGGGAAATTACATTTATTTTTAGATGTCAAGCTCTCCTGGAGAGCACCACTAACATGCTTGAAAGTAAGCAGGAGAGGCTTTTATAAAATGACACATTTGTACCTGAAGAACTTTCTGGAAACGTTGAAAAGTTTATTATTGGCTTTCTTGTGGAGGGAAAGGGGGAAAGGTGCTGTCAGCTGGTGCTGAGCTCGATTCACACGTGGGGAATGTGATAGGTTGAAGGTGAGATCTCACAGTTCTTGCTTTCAATCCATCTTCTGCTGGTACATGTTGGAAACTCCAGCAGAAATGTCTTTTAAMTGTGGTTTGAAGAAAATATTAACAGATACGTATTCAAGACAGTGATTTTTGGGARCACAAATGTAGCTCATCATTGCTATGATTTAAGCACAGAGCAGGAAAATATATTGAATATTTTTTGATGGAAAATACACAACTTCAGGTCCAGGTTTCAATTGTGCAAGGCAAAGTTATGAAGGTAAAAATAWGTTGATTCCAAAGTAAAAGGAAAAAATAACTTGGATAAAGAATTGTAACTGATTTTTCCTCAATCCTTACTTRTCATATTTGAACCCACTTGTAGTTTGGAAATGGAAATTACTATGTGCTGAGAATTGTGGTGGTGACAATAGTGGATGTTTTCTTGGACAGCTCTGTCCCAGCTTCAAATCTGTGTTTTAACAGTGTGAATGTTCTATTCTAAAATTAGTGTGGTAAAACATGATCTTAAGAGTGCTAGAAGGATTTAATAAATGTTTTAAGTGACAGGAATATTATAAAAAATGGGATTTTGTATAAAATAGCAATATTTGCCATGCAAACCTTATGGCAGYGCATATAACACCTCCAAAAAGAGGAGATGTACATTGCTGGATGAAAATGTTTCCATTTCCTCTGTGGAATCTCTGAGAGAAAAACAAAATATGATTTCCATTATAAAGGTAAAGAACACAGTCTATTTTTATTATCATTTCCTTTTAATCATTAAAAGCATTGTCAGGAAACTTGGCAGGGAAATTTATTTTTAACACGGTTTTGAAATTGAGAGACACACCTCAAGACAAAGCTACTTTAATTAATGAAATAATTAGCAATACACTGCAGGTCTTGTCCATGGGGTCATATGATTACTCACTCAATTAATATATGATGAATTTTCTTCCAGTCTACTCGAGGGTGTAATTTTATTAAGCACACATGGAAACTGTATTKCCTGGCCTTGCTGCTTTAGGCTCTCAAAGGGCAGAGTTCAGCTGATCTCACAGAGATGTAAGAAAGATTTATTTCCCCTATTGGGTAGGGACAAAAAGCACCCAAAACCAAAGTTAAAAAAATTGAAAAGCAACCAAAACCCCCCAACTCCGTGCATTCATTTCATCAAACCCTTTTCACTTCTCTCAGATGAAGATGTGTTATTTGTTGCTCCAAGCAGAAGTCTCTCATCTACAGTGACAACCTTTGGGCTTTGAAAATATTGCCAGTCTCAGTATGTTTTTACAATCTGAATTTCATGATGTTTGATTAAAAAGGAATTTCTTGAACAGTCGTTCTCTTTCACCATTAGCAGTTATAAATACAGTATCTTTCTTTAAAGGAGCTTTAAATTTTTAAAGAGGTGTTATTTSAAAGTTTTTTATCTGTCATTTCTTGCCATCAACCCTGTGGTGTAGATGAGAAGTTTGGAAGGCATCAGAAACGCTGAAGTTAAAGGGAGTGTCTGTGAAAGATCTCTCTTAAATGACAATTCCTTGTGTCAGCTGGGATTGGCATGTTGTGAAATCAGTAGGAATGTCAGTGAAATTCATACAGGCTCACTATTGCTAAAAGCCCCTGTACTACAAATCTGAGTTTTTGGAGATGGAATTGGAAACCATCCCTATTAATGGCAGCAAAACCCATCCCTGCTACATCACCAGCTCTTTGGTTCACAATGTGGCCATAATGTAGGCCTGGATTTCTTAGAATATACAAAATTTCAGAAGGTTGTCAGCATCTCAGCTCGACTCTGTATGGGACTTTGCTTTCAGGATTTAATTCACTGCCTTAATTTTATTTTACATTTTGTTGCATGAGCCATTAATTAACGTCATTGATCTTGCAGTTTGAATTCTTCAGCACCTGCAGMACCTTTGCTGGAAAGCTTCGTGCTTAAGTGCTGCTACCCAAAGCACTCTGTAAATTCTCTGAGTCAGCACCTAGGTAGCATTTTTTTGTTCTTCAAAAAGTTCTCCTCTGGGGCAGAGCACCAATTATAAAAATGCAATCACAGCAGTTACATGATATTAAAATAAAACTTATGCAGTAGCACATAATAGCAAATCAAACTATTAAACAATATAGAGTTTCCTCCTGTATGCAAGAAYAGGTTCTTCCTCCCACAGGCTTTGGAAGTGCCACAGTCAGAGGAATTTAAACTTTGCAGGGTTGGGCTGGGGTTGAGGCAAGCCCTGGAATCACAGAGTCATGGAATGGTTTGGGGGAYCTTAAAGCTGATCCCATTCCATCCCTGGGGAAGTTTTTTTAATCAAACATCATGAAATTCCATTCTCTGCCRTGGCAGGGACRTCTTCCACCATCCCAGAYTGCTCCAAGCCCTGTCCAGCCTGGCCTKGGATACTTCCAGGGATMCAGGGGCAGCCRCAGCTTCTCCAGCTTCTGCCARGGCCTCCCCACCCTGACAGGGAAGAATTTCTTCTCACTGTCCCACCAAACCTGCCCTTCTTCAGTTTAAAACTCTGCCCCATAAAAATCCCTACCCCTCCTGTTCATAAGGATGAAGCCAGGAGGAATGAAAAATGAGTGATGTATTTCAGCTGAACTTGCTTTGGGTTCTTCCACTAACAGTTCATTGTCTTAAGGCAGAAAAATGGGATCTGRGYGCTTGGGATCTGGGATCTGCATTCCATGAGGCACAGTCATTCCAGTGCCAGCAGAAAAGTAAAAGTGCTTTGAGGTTTTGGTGTGTCAAATCCTGCAAAACTATGAACAAGTTGAAGGTGTACTCAGATAAATTGTGTTGGAGAGAATACCCTAAAACTGCTCTGAGAATTTCTGGTAAATGATGGCCAGACACTGAAAGAATGTTCATATCAACAGAAAAAAAAAAAAAAAAAAAAGAAGAAATAATACTACAATAATGTAATTCTGTTAATGGAGGGACCTGAAACACTGAAATACCTCTGGTGTGGCTGTGAGTGAATGGATTTTGCACTACCTACCATCACTGCTGTCCAAGGTTATCAAAGCAGACGCAGGTTTAGCARGCAAAGTTAGCAATAAATGCAACCAACGTAGCATGGGCACTTCTGATCTTGTTATGTCAACGTTTTGTGCAGATGGGATGAGCAGCCCCCAAATCTGATTTGCCAAAATTTGACACAGGAGATGAGTTCCCAGCTGTGGCAGAGAAGGGCCCTGGAAAACAGAGGCACAGGAGAAACATCAGCATGTTTGAACAGACAGGGTAATGGATCATGAAATTGCAGACATTACTGTTTGGGCACGCTGGCGAGCATTGTTTTGCAAACTTCTCGGTTTTTTTAATTTAAACAGTTTTGCCTTCTTGAATTTAAGCTGAACTCTATCATAGCTTCTGTTAGAAAAAAATCTACAGTACTCAAAATAATTATAAGACCAAAAGATAGACGTGCCTCTTGGGCTTGTTGYAGTCCTGCTTATTTGGCAGTTTCATTTGGGGAGGTTACACTTTCAGCAGGCTTGGTGTGTGCTCCAGGCTTACCAGGAGAGAACTAAAGAATTGAAAATTTGATCGTATTTTCTTAGCCAGGGAAAAAAGAAGTTAATAGTATAGCTTTTCTTTTCCAATTTTCATTTTTTGAAGGCTTGCCTTTGCTAGTTAAGATAATATAGTTTATCCATCCTCTGGGCTCTTATTTTCTCATTGCTACAGCTGTATCCCAGAAAGCTGAAATTATCAGCTTCAGGCTTCATTGCTATTGAATAAAGTTTTAACTCATTTTTCTTTCCTCTCCTTTTTTTTTTTTTTTTTTTTTTCCCTTCAAGCTGAAGAATCCTTTTGGAAGCAAGCAGGCAGGCAAGCCTTCTGTTTTTCCCCTCTCCCTGCTTTGCAGATTACAATTTGTCTGTCAGTTCCTTTATAAGTAGCTGCTCCAACTGGAAAGTGTAGGGGAAGGACATCAAAATTCTGCATGTTTTCCTGGCTCACTCTATGGATTAAAGCAGCAGTTACAGCATTATTAACATTCTCTTCAAAGCAGAGTGAGCAGAGGAGTCCATGCAGTGCTCAGAGCAGCCCCAGCTCAGACACATCCCCAGCTGCTGATTGTGCCACCTCCTGCCAGGCACCACAATTTGGAAACCATTTCTCAAAGAACCTTTGTTCAGAGTGTTTTTGCTGCTGAATGGAGATGTCTCYCTCCTAAATGAAACAAAATCAAATCTCCTGATAAAGGCAGAGATTGTTTTCTCAGCCCTCATCCAGGGAGAGAGGCTCTCCCGCCCAGGCTRTAGCAGGGAGTTTGTTCATGCCCACCATGGCTCTATATTAAATAGATTGTTCCATAAAAAGTGTTGTGATATTTACTCAGTGCTGGTACATCCTTCTATTACTTTGGTGTGCCCTGAGGGGATTAAACACTGTATGCTGGAGTAGAGGAAAGAAATAAAAGATCTTCCTTAGTTTATGGATTTTAGCCTTTGCATAAGTTGTGAGGATGGGTAGTGGTGATGCTGCTTAAATACTTTTAAATTTGCTTGGGCTGCAGCAGCCAAAGGAATGAAAACATTTTATTTTTTTTAAAGTGGTAATTAAGAGAAAGCAAAAGAAGCAAAGGTTTCTTTGTTACTGTGGATTTTCTCTTGCCAATCTGGTGTACCTTAGCTGCAGGCTAGTCCCTCACAGGCCCAGGAATTACAACCTGTTGAATGCTAAATAGGTGGTGTGGAGCAATACTAATGAGGATCTGTGGAGCAGCTCCTTGTTCCTGGCAGCCAAAGGGAGAGAAGAAGGCTATTTCATGGTTTGCTCCTCTGCCTAGGGACACTGAATTTACATATGGCCTAAAACTGCTGATCAGAGCTAATCTCCCTGATCATTATAGCTTGAAGAAAGGTTTAATATTCAGGATGTTCTGAAGGTTTTTTCCCTAAACAAAAATAGGCTGCATGAAAAGTGGGCCATTGGCAAGCCAGGTCTGGGAGCTGCTGCCAAGAATTCTAATGGCCTGATGCGAAGCACTGAGGGCTTGTGCTCCAGTAAAACTTTGTGCAGTTTTTCTCCCAGATACTTGTTGGGTTTATTCCGTTGTCTCAAGCCTGCCCTGAAGCACACTTTTTTTCCCCAGACTGATCTGAAGGGACTTCAGAGGTCAAGAGGCAGAGGGATGTGGCTGCTGCACAGTGTTGGCAGCAGAGTGGGGGTGCCATGGGGTGTCCTTCAACCCTGCTCTCCTTGGCAGTTGTCCTGGTGGGGTGTGTCAGGCTGTCTCCTCACTGCTGGCAGTGCTTGGAGACAAGGGACACAAAGATTTTTGGGGTGGGAAATCCTCCTTTCTCCTCACTTTTTTTGTTTTAAAGGTTTGCAARTGAATTGTCAGCTTTTGTCTTTCATTCCTTATGATCCAGGGCCCAGGGCAGCTGGAAGGGAATGTACCAACTRAGAATAATGCTTCCTCACTCTCCCAAAATTCTAATTTAGGTCATATTTCTGAGAAAACYAGAATCAGCCAGCTTATTTCTAAATGATTTCCTGCAAAATGCAGGATTTACTCTGTGGATCCATTTAGGTTTCATCTATATTTGTATTTACAGATCTCCTGCAGCCTTGGTCCACCATTATCYAGCATTTGCTTTTATCCAGTAGCTAAAAAATTAACACCTTTCATCTTTGCTTTGTAGTGAGAAGGGGGAGATACTTTCAAGAAATTAAAGTCCCGGTCAGAAATTGCAACTGCATTTGTTTTCCTCACTGAAAATAGACTGGGAAAAAAGGTCTTATTTTTCCTGTTTTTTTTTTTGTTTTTTTTTTTGCTTTGGTGTTTTGTGGAGTTTTTTTTGGTTGGTTTTGTTTTTCTGGGGCAATAATAAGAAAAAAAACCTAAAAAAAATCAACGCTCCACTGTGTCCACTCACCAGAAGTGTRGAGAAACAAACACTGAAATGTTTTTAGGGGCTGCTGGCCATGAGAAGCTGCTGGGGGCTCTGGGGTGGCTGTGTTTGTTCCACCCCACCCACGCTGTGTCCCGTGGCTCCTCTCTGATCTCTGTGTAGGATCTTTTGTTTCCCTGCGGCTCTGGCAGATCTGGGGTGCCTCTCACCTTCCAGAGCAGCATTTCCTCACCTCTCTGACCCTGCCCTGCTCCTGCCTTGCCTCGTGTTGAGGAACAGTCTCAGAGTGCCTCGGAGCTGCGAGGGCAAAGCTGAGTGGGGATAAGGCAGGAATTGAAATAATTTTGCCTTCCAGCGCTGTTGACCTCTTCTGCATCACATATGCTGTGTGTTTTCTCATGTGTTAAATTGCAAACTCCAGAAGATGGATTTTGCAACTTTATTTTTGCTTAATTTATTTCTTAAAGGGTACTGATTTGGGGATGTTTTTTTCTTTAAATGTGTAAGAAATCTTTTCTGGAGAGCATCTTGGATCTCTGAAGTGGCTTTGATAGTCTCAGCTTTGATGTGAATTGTGACCTTGTGATCTGTGACACAGTAAGAGCTTTATTGCCCATAAGCTGCCAARAAATGTATATTCCTATGTGTTGGTAGATGGCACTTTTTGAAATACATTCTTGCTCGTGGAAATACACATTCAGTGTCTTTTGTTGGGGTTGTGTCCCATGAAAGCTGCTCTGAGGTATGGATTCCTAATTTTTCCTTCAGTTTGCTGAGCACTTAYGTCTTCATATGTTTACTTTTAAACAAATCACTTGAGTTTTTCAGAGCAGTTTTRGAGAACACTGACACAGGACACAGCAGTTGTTACTCCTGCTTTTGACTTTAATTGTCAAGAACATAAATCCTTGCTTGCCAATTAATTTTTTGTGCATGGTTGACAATGGCTGCCACAGTTGGCAAYTGCAAGTTGCTATGGAGATATTTTCTGTTGGCTTCAGAGGGTGAACGATGATGTTTGGATGTGCTCATCATGTACCTGGAGTGTGTAGATGTCTATTCACCTCTTAATTCATAAATCTCCACCCAGTGCTTGAGATTTTATGTTTATTGTTTATTATAGTCAGGTAAAATGGCTTCTGTTCCCAATTCTGAATGTTCCTTCCAGAGTTAGACAAATAATATCAGCATCAAGTTTTAAAATTATTAAAAACATGAAAATTACCTCTTGTAGATGAAAYGAATTCATTTATCATTTGGGATGTTAACAGAGTTGGTTGACAAAAGTGCATTGGCTGTGTGTAGGTCTGATAGAAAGCAGAGAGAGAAATCTGGAGTATATTTGTTAGTGAGAAAATATTGTGACTCCTTAGTACGTAGATTATATATGTATGTATGTATGTAGAGTGTATATTAGTACCTTTCCTATTTGTGACTGAAAATCAGTGCTCAGCATAGAGGRGAAAAGRAAAATAAAATCATTGTTTCTTGCTRTCAGTCATGTTASCCTGTGAAGAAAATCATAAACCCTTGGGATTTATAAACCAAAACACATTTGGGAGAGCTCCAATGAAGAGTAGTCCCAAATCCTTTAGCAATGAAAATAAAAATCTCTAGAAAAGGGATCATTAAGAGATTCTTAGGTAGTTCTAGAAGAACATCGTGAGTTTTGAAAAGTCAATGTTCTATTTTGTTACTTTAACCCACAATATGAGCCCCTCCAAGGATCTCCCAGGTGTCCTGCAGGAAGTAACTGGCTGCAATATTAGAGGTAATGAAATGCACAGTGTTCAGAATTCCTCAGTCCCACAGTGCTCAAGGCTACATTAATATTTACATTATGTAAATTAATTGTTAAATGCTGAATAATGTTGAACCCAGTGTTATCTTTATAGCATTTATTATAATAGAGCATGTGGAATTTACAAAAATATACAGGGAATTAATAATTCTCTCTAATTGCTGGAGGAAGATGTAATACTTTAAATGTGATATTTTATGAGTTACTAATGTTTTTTTTAAATGGCCCTCAAAACCCAAATGGTCATATTGGCACACATTATCATAATAACAGAGGCAATATTGAGATATAAAGTCTGCTTAGAGAAGTTTGGGGGTGATTTTATTCTTTAAAAATATTGTTCACTCCAAGGTGAAACACGGCTCCTGGGGAATACTTTGGGAGCTTTGCCATCAAGCTCAAGGCTAAAGTTCAGCCTAAAAAATGTTTAAAGAACAGTGCCCGATTTCCAAGTATAATCAATATCCACCAAAAAATAAAACAAAAAATTAAAAAAAAAAAAAAAAGAAGAAAAGAAGAAGACACAAAGAAGGCAAGAATTTAAAATGTGGTGGACGCTGGGTCGTGCATCAACAAACCTCTGCAGCCACCTTGCCCAGGAGGCAGCAGAGCAGGCAGAGCTGTAGAGGGGAGGATTTCTGTGATGCAGGAGATGCGGATCACAGCTCGGTGCTCTACTTCCCTCTAGAGTCAGTGGAAGAAATCGGTGACTCCAGAGGGGATGAATCCTCCTCAGGGAACCCCTGGGAGCTGTGGAATGCTCCCTCGGCACTAAATCAATGGCACCAGCATAACTGAGGGTCTCTCAGCTGGATGTCATCAGCTGAAAGGCAACTTCTGAAGCCAAATCCACTTTTTAAATGAAATTKGGTTTGGTGTCTGGCATATATTTATTTAGGAAGGGTAAAAATTTGGTTGGTTACTCAGACTTTTAAATCATGTCCTAGCAAATCATGGGTAGAATTAGGAATTACTCATGGGTGGAATTAGGAATCATGGATACCTGATTCTTGTAATGCTCATGTTGGGCTGCAGAGGAGTGAAATGAAGGAATGGGAATTCAAAGTKCAAATTCTCTCTGTCTGCTCTTGATTCATGTTTGGCTTGCTCATTTATTTATTGTTTTGCTGTATTGGAAGCTCTGCTCAGCCATGACCTGTGTACRCAACAGCCAGGATCTCAAATCTGCATTTTTCTCCCCCTGAAACTTTGTGAAGCTTTTATCAAATTKGAGGAATGTTTTTAACTTAAAACARGGAAAAGGGAAAACCAAATATCTTCAATTCTGTTTTGGATGACAGCTTTTTGAAGTTATAAAGTATTTTTAAATGTTAAAGGGAACATTTCTTTGCACCTATACAAGTCTTTAAATTCTTATATTTCATTAAAGTAATTGATCTTATGGTTCTGAGTACTCTTTTTTAGTTTCACCAGAAAAAATATTCTGTAGTTGTATCCACTGAACAAGCTAAGTCTTACTTTAAGAAGCTTAGATTTGTTTTTCACTTGATCTTCTCTTCACTTCACTTCTGTATGCTTTTAATTTTCTTGTTTTTAGCAAACATACTTTTTCACCTAGATTTGTGTTTAAAGTAAAGCACGAATGTTTATACCATAAAATCACCCAGTTCTGAGGTGAAAAGATAAAAGTCAAGATGAAGGTTTTCTTCTATAAAAATACCTTATTATATAATATCTCAACGTGTCAAATGCAGTACAAATTGCCAGGTTTACTCCATTTATTTTTTACAAGTTTTTGACATTATAGCCACCTGTTATGTAGGGTAAAGGAAGGCRAAATAAAATTAAGAGAAATGGTAAACAGGAAGGAAAGCAGAATATATAACTCAGTGTAGAGATTCAGTTTCCACGTGAGCACAAAAAGCTGCTCTTCTCCTGATCTCAGTGACATAACACTCACTGTGTCTGCCTCTATAAATATTTCAGAATTACTAAACCTTCTGTAGGTCTTGAGTTTCTCCCTATGAGGTAATTGTCTGTGTTGCTTCTGTTTTATACACCATGAAATTAGAAAGGTTAGAGCCTGTTCAGGCTTTTTTGGCTTCTGTTGATTAATCTCACCAGGCCTTCCTGAATGGTTTTTATGATGCCAGCTCAAAAGAAAAGCCAGGAATGCCCCAGAGAGGGTTCACTGGGCACTGCTGGCACTGTCCCTTCCTTGTGTGTGTGCATGGCTCCATTTCTTTGCTGTGCAGCTGCTGCAGTTGTGTCCTGTAGAAAACACCTCATTTATTGCAGAGGGCAGGGGATGGGAAGTGAATAAACCAGRGGCTGAGAGTAGAATTAAAAGCAAAAAAAACCAACAAACTCACTTTTATTTTACTGACAAACCTTAATTAAGTTTACTGCTTACCACTTACAGCCCTTGTCCCAATAACAGCAGTGGCACAAGTTATTTATTTGCTTTTTGTTCAGCACACGGTTTTGCTTTTTACACATCTTTTCCTATGTTATTTACCACAGATGAGTTAATGGCAGACTGGAAACGTGTACTCAAGCTCTCTTTTCTATCTTTATATAAAACCCATCCTTTAGTGGTCTCAATAAAAACACTCGGTAAGAACCAAGTTGATGGCACAATTAATTTATGTTGGGTAACAGGCTTCTCCTTGTAAACTTGGTTATTTGAGACTTCTGTGGACAACAAGGCAAGCAATTCTATAAAATTAACTGCAAAGTGATCTGTCCCCATTTCTTCCAACAAGAAAGCTCAAATAACCTTTAATGTGATACCTTTTAAACAGTTCATTTTCACCCAGAATATTGAAAGCAGTGCAGTGTARCAGCTCCTGAACTCCCAGWGTCATTTGTAGGTCCATGATTCCSCCCGAAATTTCCATTTTTTCTAATACAAAATAAATAAGCAAAGATCTAGAGGTGGGAGAGGGCTGAAGAAGGAGCCAGCCTATGGATTTGCTGGATACTGGGTGTTTGTTCTGCAGGAATTGGAAAGCAGACACATATCAAGKGGCATGGATTTGCATGTGCTGCATGCTGCTCTGCTATCTTAGAATAAAGATAATTTTATTTAGGGTTGGTGGTTATCTAGCTTCAATTCAGAAGTTCTTTGATAACTTTGCACTATCACTGCCAGAGTGAAAAAAWTTTAATTGGTAATCTGCAGGCAGATTGGCACTACTTCTGGATATTTTCTTCTTTAAAAATTATGTTGCTAATGCTGTCCTTTACACTCATATAAAATTCAAGCTGAGATTCTTAAAGTTCTCTAACTTAACAGTTGTCACTTAATCAGCTCTGCATGTCCTCTTAAATCTGCTTTCCAAAAGGCTGCTCTTCTTCAGATTCTGCAAAGTCTGGGTCTGGAATAGAGGAGGGGTACATGATAAGATACTAAATTTTCAAAAAAGAACAAAAAAAAACCAACAAAAAAACAACAAAAAAAAACCCAAAAATAACCCAGAGTAGTCATAGAGGATGGAGCAAATACCTGATTCTGTAGACATGAAATTGGAAAATCCTTGTTCTCTCTTTGCTCACTCCTCTGGTGAGGAGGGCCAGGGAATTTCCTTTTTCAGGAGGGCAAGATGCAAGTGTTCTCCAGAAAGATGTTTCATCAGGATTCTCCAGACAGAAACACTGCCATGTGCAAGGTGCTTAAAAAGATGCAGATATTCTTTATTAAAAGTTTCCATATCTACCAATTTTGGAGGAAATCTTGATAGTCTTTAATGCTGCAAGCAATGGGGAAAGGACAGAAAAGTGAATATTCCTTCCTTGAAGAGCCCTCACTATGAGCTTTTCTGCATGAGGTCACAATTTCAGTCTCAAAATGCAATTTTAAACATGGTTTTGCAATGCTTGTAGGATTTGAGAGTCTAATCCTGGTTGTTGTTCTCAGAGCATTTATTACTGTGCCAGCAAAAGGTTGTGGGTGAAAACTGCACAGTCTGAGCAGCACAGGGTCTATTTTATGTTTTTATCCTCCCCTACTTGAGAGGGTAGGAATTGTCCTTGTTGTGCTTTGTGTTGTCATGACTTCTGCTCTCTCCTACCGTGAGGAAGCTGGGTCATGTCCCCAGCCTTGAAGCAGGGAGCTGTGACAGTGCARTAGAAAACGTGGATCTTTTTGGAGCTGGCTTTGATGAAATTGCTCAACTTTCAGGTAGTGAATTTAAGAGCAGATCAACAACAAATCTTCCTGCATGATGATATCACTGTTTTGCCAGTGCTGCTGTAATTTTTCATCCACCAGCCCCAATGAGGAGCCAAAGCACATCCAAGCACACCCATCTCTCATTAACATTTATTTATTAATGCTGGACTCACAGCAGTGCTGACTGCAGAGCTGACAGCGGCTGTCAAGCACCTGCTCCTTCTCAGGAAAGGGACAAAATCTGGTTTATGGATTGTGGGTTTGTTTCAAGAGACTGTGAGCGAGTAAAGCAGTGTTTGCCAGCCCGGCTGGTAAATCTGATTTGTGACAAAGTTACCATGGACTAATTTGAATTTTGAGTAAGAGGAAGAGCACTGCTGTGTGTCTCTACACAGTAGCTGCCACATCAATCATAACTTACAAGTACTCAGCTTTCTCTTAGAGGTAATTGCAGATATGTTTACATTTTGCATAAAAAGAAATGGCCAATCTAATCTTAAAATCCACGAGTGCTGGAATGAATCTGCCTTCCAGCCTGTCTCCCTTGTTAATCTTCTCTGCAGACAGGCAGCTTGGCAGAGCWAGCCAGCGAATGCATCTCTGTGCTTGATTCAAACTCAAGTTGAAATGTTTAATAGGATGAATATTTGAATTTAATTATACTTTATACCATGGAAATAGCATTGCAGGCATTTATTAAAAAAGCAAACCTGGTCCTTCATTTGGCCTATAAATTCTGCCCATGATGAATGCTGGAACAGGAGTATAAGCCAATATATTTCCTCAGCTGCCTCCCTAGACATTAAAGTGACATAAAATRCCCAATGATCTGGAACTCCTTTGCCTTGGGACCTCTGTTAACAAGACTTTCAGCTGTGGCATTGGAGGACAGGAATTATTGGAACCTCTCCTTTATGGAGTGGAGTTATCAAATGACTGATTACCACTGAATGTTCTTATTGCTAGGTATTATATAATCCATCCTGGAATTATTTTCAAAATCAAAGTGTCAGGTGYCCAGGTTCTTTCACTGCTGTGTGGACAAAGCTCCTGTCAAAGAGCTGAATTCAAAGCTGATGCTACTGAATAGCAGCAGGGATTGATTTTGGCTTTTTAGGAGCCAAATCAATACGAGGATCATGTACAGAGAAAACTAAGTTAAGCCTGCCTTGTCCGCCTTCCTAAATAAGAATTTTATTTATACATATAAATATTTATATATGTTTGTGTGTACATATTCTGAAAAACTAGATTCCAGCAGCCTGTCTAAAACATTGAGAGTTTTGAAGGAGTTTCACTTAACTGAATTTTTAGGAGTGGAAAAAAAATAAATAATTTCATCACTCTCTCTAAGTCCTCTTTTTGCAACACTTTTCCAGAATTGTTACCTTTTATAATCACACAGACTCAATACATGAACTTGAGCACTTCCACAAAGGGAATTTTTYCCCATTGGCTTCTCATTGCTTTGATGTGCTAATTTCTGTTAAGAATAGTTTAGGAATAATTAAAGCATCTCTGAAATAGACCTCTCGAGAGGCTGGGAGTCACCTACTCATGATATTCAAGAACTACTGAAAGTGACATCATCCCRCTGTATTAAATTTACTGAAAAACCATGGTGCTGAAACTTTGTAGCTTTCCTAATGCCTCACTCAAGCTATAAGTGAGAAATTAAAAGAGTAAGAAAAAGGATATACATTTACACACTTCTGGTTATGGGTTTGCCTTATACAAGCATAGCTTTTTCTTTATTTCTGTCTCATTTAACCTTTTTTCTTCATGGCAGCTGTTGAACTGCAGGCAACTTGGACCTTCTATAAGTTTTTAGCTGTGATTTTTTTTTTGTGCTTTTTTTTATTAATTTCTTAACTTTTTAATGTTGCACTCCAAAGGTAGAAATTACAAAGGAAATCTCTTGCTAACTGTATCCAACAGATCCCCTACTTCACTTGCAAATGACCATCCTTTGTTAAAAAAAAAAATATGTTGCACAGCTTGTAGCTAATAGAAGCCCCAAAAGATAATGAGTTCTCTATTGCAGAACAGATGTATGCTGCTCCTTTTATCATAAGGAGTAGATTTACAGGAGAAAAAAATTGCAGTAACCCTTGAATATTCACAGCTTTGCTGGCAGTCCTTGCTGCCTGTTATTACATGAAAAAGGGCACTGTGGCAACTGAAAGTCAAAAGCAATTAAATAAAAGCTAAAACGATACATWCCAGGTTGAACATCTAACAAAGACAACGAGTTGTTGAAAAGTAAGGAAAAAAAATGGGAAAGGACTAAGAGGAGAAGTTATTAAATGAAATATTGGCTGGTAGTTCCCTGAAAACTCGTTAATTGGGAAGTAATTCAAACAAGCAGGCAATTGCCAAAAGCTCCAGTGGAGAACGTGCAGAAAAAAATTATGATCACAGCAAGTTGGTGATTTTTTTTCCCCAAAGCARTATCATTCCCTCTACAGCTACAGTGCCTGGAAAACACAGGATCACATTCCTTCCAGGAGAGCCAGAGAGGTGCTCCAAGTCCCTGCTTTGAGGCCATGTGGTCTCCAAGGTCAGAGCAGATCCATTGCTTTGAGGCCTTGTGGTGTCCAAAGTTAGACCAGATCCGTTCCTTCCCAGGTGGTCTCCAAGGTCAGAGCAGATCCATTGCTTCGAGGCCATGTGGTGTCCAAAGTTAGACCATATCCATTGCTTTGAAGCCATGTGGTCTCCAAGGTCACACCAGATCCATTGCTTTGAGGCCATGTGGTCTCCAAGGTCACACCAGATCCATTCCTTTTCCATGTGGTCTCCAAGGTCACACCAGATCCATTCCTTTTCCATATGGTCTCCAAGGTCAGAGCAGATCCATTGCTTTGAGGCCATGTGGTCTCCAAGGTCACACCAGATCCATTGCTTTGAGGCCATGTGGTCTCCAAGGTCACACCAGATCCATTCCTTTCCATGTGGTCTCCAAGGTGAGAGCAGATCCATTGCTTTGAGGCCATGTGGTCTCCAAGGTCAGAGCAGATCCATTCTTTTTCCATTTTTCATAGCTAAGAGATGGAGAAATGGCTCACTCCCCATCTGGAATGTTCTCCCGGTTCAACCCTCCTTCCCCAAATGCCACCAGCAGCCCAACCACAGAGCCCTCCCTCCTGCACTGGGTGTTTGTCCTGCCAGCCACAGCTGTGGGACCTCCTTGCCAAGGACAGGGCACAGATGTTTTCTGGAAAGGGGAAAAAAAATTCCTAAAATATTTTGTCCTCAGGGTCCCAGAGAAACGTTCCTTGCAAGTGGGAACAGTGAATTATTTGTGCAGCTCTGCCACAGCATCACACTGCACTTCCCTTCCAGGACTCTGTAAATCAAGTTACAGCCACAGCCCTGGGCCCAGCACTCTAATGTGCCATTTTGGTGCTAAATTAGCACTTTCTGAAGGATAGAGAAATTCAGAAGCAGTAGGGTGTAATAATTTCTTAATTGCTTAGCATTTTGGCATGAAATTGTAGGTTGAACTTGGAACCACAGTAGGAAAATAAAGATAAATCACAAAATCATCTAGACTCACAAGAAACACCTTTAATAACAAGTAATGTCAGAGCTTTTAGCAGCTTTTAAGATTTATGGATATTCCTTCTGGATGTATGTTTATTTTGAAAGCTGTATTTCATCCATAGTACTCAAACCATTTTGGAGCATGTTTTATTTTTAATAGTACAATGATCATTTTCCACGGTCTGCTTGGGATGTGTGATTTGAGATGCTGAAATTGCTGCTAAATTATTTCAGTTTTACTGTAACAGCATTCCATCCAAGTCATGCATTTAACATACCTTAAATTAGTGTGGCCAAATAATAATTTAAAAAARTTAATGGATCTGTTTTGTGTTGGTTTAGCAAGAGAAAAAATGCATCTCCTACAACACTGATGTTTCAGTTCTCATTTGTAGCCTGGTTAAATCCTCTCCCTGTGGATTTCRGGGGCATTTTGTGTGGTCTAAGCCATGTTCTGTCCAGGTGTCACCAGCAGATATCTGTGACTCAGTCAGCTTTTGGACAATATTGATGGATTAATATTAATAGATTATTAATGGGAGCAGAGACCTTCTATAAACAACTCGTGTGTTCTTTAGGGAATTGGTTGGATTGGAGCCCCAAATGCACAAAAGGAGTTATTTTACTCTGTGAGTTTAGTGCAAGCCTTCCATGCAATGTCTTCAGTAGGGCCACAATTCCCCTGCTGAAGAAGAACTTGGAGAACAAATCCATATTTAAGTCAAGTTAGAAGAATAGTAGCAGACATCATTTAGGGACAGTGCCCTTCTCCAGTCATTGAGAATGAGAGTTAAAAACTTTCAGCAATAACAGCAGATGATTGTGAAAATATCGGCTTTTGGAGTTGAGGATTCGTATATAACTTAATAGAATATATAAAGATAAAATGTAAGTGCAGAATGATTGTTTATATATAAAACAGTAATTACTTTTTTGTCTCCCTTSTATTAATCTTTACTTCTGGTATTTTTTCACAGAATAACACAAGCCACTGTGTGTAACACAGTGTGTAACACACTGACTCTCATTATTTGAAGAGAGACCAAGTGTAGTTTCATTTCTTTACCCCAATATTCCTGCAGAACCCAGAGCTGGCTGGTTTTTGTAGGGTTTTGGCAATCTCTCTCATGATGCTCCTTTCTACATGTGTTGGAGGTTTGTGGGGCTTTTGGCACATCATTTTCCTGACTGCCTGTACAGATGTTTTTTCTGGTTTTGGCACAGCCTCTGTTGCCTTTGTAAGTAATTGTGATAGATCAAGAAAAAATAAGATAGGGCTGAAGGATACTTCAGGGGCAGGAAGAGAACTTTTTATTTCATTTAGGACATCTGTTTATGCACCAGACCTTCATTAAGATGTGGTTTCATTTACAAATCACTCCTGTGCTGCTCTGTGAGAGGTCTGATTTCTGGATTTAAATCTTGCTCATGACTCAAGAGGTTTTGACCTTAAGTTTGGGGGGTGCATCCTCCTTTTTTTGTGTGTTTGGTTGGTTTTTTCCTCAAAATGAAACCTCAATCTGTTGGATTGCTAATGGAATTTAGTGTCTGTTTCTCTTGGGATTTGTAAACAGACAAAGTTCACTGGTATATAAATTATCAGCCAGGTCCAAAGCCTTGTCCTGCTGTTGAGTGACATCTTTTCATTGCTTTTGAAAGGAGGCTTTATAACCTCAAATCCCAACAATTTATTTTCCTGCAATTTTCTCATTTTCCCTAGAAGGCTCAGATCCTTCGAGGTGCTGAAGTGCCTCCATTTCATTCTGTGGTAGGAAAAGAGCTCAGCTTTTCTCTGAGGTTGCCTTGCACCTCCCAAGATTGACTTCCTTGTTGAGTGAGACAGAGATGGAGGTGATCCAGCAAGGGATTGGAGGGAATCAGGGTGCTTGGGCCCCAAATAAAGGGAGGGTGGAAGGTGTGAAGGTCAGGATTGCCTGGCATTAGGGTGGTGATCCAGGTCAGAATGATGACAAAAATAATGTGCCTAACCTCCAGCCAGAATAAAAAGTAGTTGTTGTCTACTCTTGAGGATCATTCCTCTCATCCTCACAGTTTTTAGGGCAGTGGATGAACCACAGTAGYAAAGGGACTCCAGTTCTCCTTTGTGGGCTGTGTTATCAGATTGTTTAATTTTGCCATGGCTATAATTTGATTAGATGAATTCAGTCCTYACTAAACTGGGATGGAATCACCGTGCAAAACTATCACAGAATCATGGAATACCCAGAGCTGGGAGACACCCCTCAGGGTCATCCAGTGTGACCGTGTTCACAGGGGTCCCAGGTTGAGGGAAGAGACGAGGATCTCACTCCATGTTTCAGAGGGCTTGATTTATTATTTTATGATATATATTACATTAAAATTATACTAAAAGAATAGAAGAAAGGATTTCATCAGAAGGCTAGCTAAGAATAGAATAGGAAAGAATGAATAACGAAGGCTCATGTCTCGGACACCCTGTCCGAGTCAGCTGGGCTGTGATTGGCCATTAATTAGAAACAACCCCATGAGACCAATCCCAGATGCACCTGTTGCATYCCACAGCAGCAGATAACCATTGTTTGCATTTTGTTCCTGAGGCCTCTCAGCTTCTCAGGAGGAAAAATCCTAAGGAAAGGATTTTTCATGAAAGATGTCTGTGACAATCCAGACCAGCTCCTGGCCCTGCACAGGACACCCCAAAAATCGCCTCCTGTGCCTGAGCTTTGTCAAGAGGTTTCTTGACCTCAGGGGGGCTGAGAGCCATGGCCATTCCTGGGGGAGTGCCCAAACACCCTCCGGGGGAAAACTAGAGACAGATCTCACAAAAAAGAGTGAAATATATTGAGAGCTCTGCTTCTATAGCACTGCCATGGCAGGACTCTGGGGGTGTGCATTTGGGGGTCCTGCCTTGGGATTGAGGTCCCTCTCTGATTATCCTCACTGTCATCAGTGCAGTACAGAATCAGCACTCATATACAGAGTTCACTGGGGAAAAAACCTCTTTGTCTCAACAGTGATGTTTCCCTTCCTGTTTTCCTASAGCTCTCTTAGTGTCATTTCAACAACAATTTTAAGATTGGATAAATGATTTTGGGCAGAATGAGATTGCTGCCTCTAGTCCTTAGGTGGGGAAAAAAAAAGTAATTCTCTGTTATTGGATCTATTTTTTATTATTATTTTTAACAATATAATTTTAGGCTGCAATTTTGACAGCTGAATTGCAGAAAGAATGAATAAATTACAGCCATTCACACCTGCCATTTAGTAAATTTCTTTTTTAATGACATATACCCAGTTGATATGCCAATATCATAAATGACTACATGCATGCAAAGCATTCAAGAATAAATTCTTCCTCACATTTAGCCAGCTGACAATCACATGGGGTATATAAAGAGTGATAGGGAAATGTCATTTTGACACTAATGTGCTAATTGCTGGTGGCAGGAGGCCATGGATGATGATGATGATGATGATGGCAAAGGGGGAATTCTGTGTCGCCCAATTTTTTAAAGAGGACACAGGAGGGGCTGTTGAGCAGAGGGAAAGGCTGCAAAAAGGCAGTGAGGGCTGTTAGGATTTGGACAGCTGGCCCAGCTGAGCCAGGCATGGTGTCACCATCCCTGGCAGTGTGTGGAGGTGGCACCTGAGCGTGGGGTTTGGTGGTGAACATGGGCGTGGAGCTGGGTGATGGTTGRACTTCATGGCCATAAAGGGATTTTCTGAGTGTTGATTTTGTGATTTGAGCTACTCAGCCATTCATTTCTTAACCAGCCTTGAGCTCTGGGATGGGTTTCACAGCAAAAACTTGCAGCCTTTGAGATGAAAACACAGATAGTACCCACTGCAAAGAGAAAAAAGGCTCTTTTTCCATTTCTAGGACAAATGAAGGAGCACTTCCTCATGTTGTGGCCTTCTGCAACAACCAATAGAGAAATAACCAAGCAAGATTCATTCCCAGCTGTAGGTTGTGTCTGGCAGTGTGAGATCAACTCCAAATCCAGCAGTACCCCAAACAAACAGTATGGAATACTGAAAAACTGCCACCAAACGTTTGCCCCTRTAGAAATAAAAGAAACACAAAGCCCTGTGTTAAAATGTCAGTGTGGGACAGGGTGTGAACTGTTAAAAACAAAGCATGAATTCAACACCTTCCCATTTCCAACCTTGCTGTGCAAATTTCCAACTGGAATCTCCCAGCAGCAAAGAGATTTTCTGCACCTCTCACAGGGTTAGTTTTCAGTGCATTTGCAGGAAGTTTGAGCAGTTAGGAAGTTGTAATAAGTGAGTTTTTGGTTATACAGTTATGTTTGCCAAAGATTTTATTGTGAGAAAATTATTTTTCTCATTACTTTATATTTTAAAAAGTTTTTTCAGCATCTCTATAGTTCTTTGGTAAATATGTAAGGCAGGAAGATACTCGAGTCAATTCTAAATAATTGGGGTTTTATATTGTAATTCCATTTGTTTCTGCAAATATTTTAAAATTATGACTCACTGGGGATGAATTTCTCCTAACCTGTTTTTTATTATCTCATTTTACACTACACCTTTTTAATATATTTTTAATGYGCTATTAGTCATTGCAATAACTCTTTCTCATTTTTCCCATTGGCTTCTCAAGATGCTGTAATACAAAATGATTTTCCTTTCTCTGGGTTCTTTTTTGGGGGGAGATAATCTTGAGGGATTTGTGCCTGGGAGGAGAACACCAGCAGCAAAGCTCTCACCATGGAGCTTTAAAGGTAACACATCACCCTGAGTGACACTTCTGTGTAGTTGCCCCTGATTAAAGCTGAGAAAATTATGGACTTTCCATCAGTGTTGGCTTCACTTGGCTCTTCTCTGCTCAGGTGAGACACAAGGCAGGAGAGGTGAACAGGAACAAACTGTTTTTGAGGAGAGATCCTGAAATTTTCCTACTGTGTTTTACTASCCTTGATTGATCTGGTAATTGTTCATGACTCGGCTGATCAGAGACAGGTGTTCTATAGGAAACCTGCCAAAATCACTTAGAAAAAGGTGATGGAATGCCTGAAACACTTGAATTTTAGCTTTGATGTTGGAAGCTTTGGTGATCATGATCCTCGTCTTCCACCACGTTACCTGACTGCCCTTTCAGTCAAACTAAACCTCCCAAAAGAGGGGGTTTTCCACATTTGGAGGCTTCTAATTTAGAAAAAGTAATGTACAGTGAGCGCTCTGAGGGTGMTAGCATGTTAAATGCACTTTTTTCCTGTCCCTGCCCATGGCAGGGGGTGGAACTKGATGATTTTTAAGGTCCTTTCCAGCACAAACCATTCCCYGACTGTGATTTTTCTGTAYTAATTTTTAGTGCTGTTTCAAAACATCAGTTGGAGATGTCTGAGGTGCTGTCCTGAACATCTCAATATTTTATCAAGAATCAAGTGTCTAGTGTTTGGGGTTTTTTTGGTTAAGAGAAAGTATTCTTACAGAAAATGTAACTTTATTGAAGTGCAAATGAGAAAATGGAGTTCAAATCTGACTATGTTGTTTTCACTTAAAATTCATCATTACCTTGATCTCTCAAGTCTCCAGCTGATCAGTAAATCTTTTTGAAACCTTCATGGTTCTTTTCAGCTTAATGGCAGGTTATGATACCCTTCACAYGTGCTTGTTCAGAGCTGGTATTTCTTCTGCTTTAGCTGAAGAAGTGGAGATAAGAAATACTCTGTGATCTTTAAAATGTGTGTATATTTATTTTATTTTGGTCTTGGGTTCTTTTGGTAAAGCAAATGCTAGAGTTTTCTCATACTTAYACATAATTTATTTATGCATTCAGTGTGTTTATTGACCTTTTCAGTTGACTGTTTAAAGTATTTTAAATAAATAATTTCATTATCTACATGTTTATTTACAGCCCATCACCTCTATTGTCTTCCTGTGGGCTGAGCATATTTTAAAAATGGGGAACCATAGAAAAATTAAAAATATYATGAAGTGGTTTAGGGCTTTTTTTTTAGGTCACAATGAGTGTTAAGCAGAGTTGCAAGGATCACTCTGTTCCTATTTCAAAGCTATATTTAGTTCAAAACTGTCCTTTTTGCTTCKGTTCTGTCTTCATTTGTCAGATAAGAGCTGCTCTGATCATCCTCACTATGAAGGGAAGTTTACAGGATTGTACCTTTATGGAGAAAAAAATATTTGCCCAAGTATCTTTAAACGTTGTGCTGTCTGTTCTTAAAATTGAAATCCTTATTTTCTTTAGCTTCTCCCCTTAGGCAGGAAACACATTGCTGTGATAAATAATGTATGGCTTTTAATGCTAATCATTGTTGATTCATGGCAGAGACGAGCACGTTGTAAAAGGATATAATAAACAAAAAGTATTAAAAAGCATCATAAACAAATAAATACTTAAGCAGCTGCTTTTCAGTGCTCCATTAAAGCTGTTATAAATTAGGAATGTTCTCGTGTKTTTTGCCAAGTTCACGCTGCATTCACAGGAAATAAGTTATACTGAAAGATAATCTTGCATGGATGGACCCCGTGAGCCCATCCCTCGCTCTGGATCTGCCTCATTTCTGTGATAGATCAAAGCAGAATTTGGGCTAGTTCAGGAGACAGATCACTTATTTGGCATTTCTCTTTTACGTTGAATTTTGTTTTAATTTGGGGTTTAGCCAGCACCTTTTAAAGGTACTTTTAAAAGGCCTTGAAGGTTTTTCATTAGGGTTCTGTTCCCAGAGGAGTAAATGCAGGAGCAAATGCCCTGCTCTGACATCAATACCTTTGCTTGTATCACCTTTGGTTATTTGGCTCTTCCTTCGTGCTGCCCCAAAGCTGTGCAGAAAACAAAGACTGCTCTAAGAGATTATCATCTTGCCAAAAGAAAATTCCAATTTTATATTTTTTGGCCTGTTTTTTTATGTTTCTAATGGAATATTTAAGGAAAAAAAAACTATTTAGGGGCTATCCATATGGTTACAATGTCAAATGGCTTCCCATGCAGGTTTTGAGGTGGAGGAAAGCTTTCTACTTATATTTGTCCAGTGTTTTAGTCCTTTCATACAGTGCACTGGAGCTTGAGTCTTGCTCTTCACCATTATTGCAATTTCTTTGAAAACAGTGGAGYTGGACTGGTCCAAGGCTCAGAGAATGTGTTACTACATTTTCCCTGCTGATATTGGTATTTAGGGATCTCCAGGGTCCCTTTTTCTCTGACTTTGTTAGAATGGCATCTTCTAAATTCCTTTATTTTAATTGCAGAGAGTCCTCTCAATGGGACTCKCCTTTTGCTATGTTTATTTTAGTCTGTTTTGAAAAAGATGCTGTTGATTGACAAGCTGTATTCTCTTTGATGGAATGATTTCACTTMATTTCAAGTACATTTTATTACATGGTATTGAAATTATAGCTCTTAAGTTTTCTTAGAAATTGACTTCTTGCTGCAGACTTTCAAGTTTGTACAGTTTCTTCATCCCATAAGGTACTGGAGGTGAAGTATTAACTTTTTGCATGAGAGTAAAGTGAAATTCTCTCTCTGGCTGCAGTAATAAATTCTAGAGAAAAGCCAGGACAAAGTTTGTGACATTTAAAGTGAGGCATAACTTTCATTTACAATTTTTCTGGGTGAATACACCTCCCTCACCAGGAATTGGTGAATATTAATTATATCAGTGTTGTATCATGCAAGGGGTTATTTTTCTGAGAGGGAGGCACATTTCCTATCCCATTTATTGCGTTTCCTCACACAGAGCTGCTGAGAGCAGCTGAATTCCTACCAACAGRAATGTGTTTGGCCCTAAGAGAGAAACCAATGTCTGGCACTTTGATGTGAAGATGAGAACTCAAAATGCASTTTTTACAGGTTTAGAGGGAAGCCAAGAGTGAGATTATGAGTCATGAGAACAGCTCTTGTTTGTAAGGGTGTGTACACAGAGCCTCTTAAAAGTAAAACCTCCCTATTCCTCTCCAGCTCCTTGCTTGCTTTGCTTTTTCTTCCTTACTTTATTGATCTGATGCACTTTTGTCTAAATTGATCCCTGAGGTTAYAGATCAGCCCTTGAAAAAATCCCCTTGATAAATGGGGAAATTTGGGATATCCTTTACAGCAAGTGTTCGGTGAATTTGTCGACTTAGCCTGTGCAAAATGTGTCGAGGTAGGATCTGAATGTGATCTTCAAAATATCTCATTGCACCAGGGGAGTACCAGACCTGTACATCTGGTCCTGGGTAACCAAGATAGCAAGGAAGAAAAGTTGTTTTTTACTCAGAATTTAACTTTTCAAAGCTTCCTGGACTGAATATTGATCATAGAACAGTGTACTAATTAGAGAAATCTCTGATGTGCTCTCAGTACTAGGAGATTCTTTAAGGTTGGGTTTTTTTTTCTCTTTTTCTTCCAAAGACAGAATTAAGTTAGGCATTTACAAAAAAGTACTTAACAAGAAAGATAATTTAAAAAAAAACCTTTAGTGCTGCTCAAGTGCTATTGGCACACGAATATGGAATTTCTCTGCTGTTTTTCCTTAAATCATGGCTATTTTATGTATATTTTTGATGAAGCCATTGTACCTGCCAGAGATCCATTCCTATTATCAAGTTGGCTTTACACTTGAAATATCTTTGTGTCTTCAACTGGCCTTTCAATAAATGTATGGATTCATTCACAAATAATATTGCTGTGATTCATCAGCTTATCTCACTAATGAATGTTTATTGCATTTAACTTCCTGGTGCCTTAGAGGCTGCCCAGGCTGGAGTGATTTGTGCCCCAGACTTTCATCCTGTTGGTAAAGTCTTTTCCAGTGAGCTGTGTTCTTGCCACAGGCAATGTCTTCCTTCAAAACTGTACATAAATAAAATATTTGTTCACGCTTCACTCTGAGCAGAGCACAAAGTCTTTACTCACGTTCACAGAAAACGATATCTGCTGCAAAGAGTAAATCCTCATTTTCATATTTAATGAAGCCATAATCAATGGTAATGGCTGAAGATTGCATTAAAGGAATCTTAATGTTCCTCTCAAGGGAAAGTAATTTTACTGGAAACAAGCTAGTTAATCAGCCTCAGACAAACTCTGTGTTTTATTATACCGGCAGGTTTGCCAAGGAYGAAGAAAGAAACATAACAGGAGCAGGAGTCAATTTTCATCTTCAAAAATCTCTCACATTGGGCATTATGTAGATTTGCTCTCTCAAACACCCAGTACAGATCCTCTTTTTAAACTGACAAACAAAAAAAGGCCGAAATTTGTAAAATATTTCTTTCTGCCCTATACTCTGTACAATTTTCATGCAGATGCAGTTAAATTCTCCTAAAACATCTAAACTGGCAGGGTACCAAGAGAAGCAGCCAGACAAATATTTCTCTCAGCACCTTTTATAGATTGACATCAAACTTTAGCATCAGTGGTGATGCCCAGAGAAAAACCAGAGAGGTCTGTGCGGGGAGCACTCTTGTACATCCCCAAACCTTCACTGGGGGGGGGAAAGGAAGCCCAAAATTCGGCAGGAGCTGCTGCTGGCAGAGCAGGAGCTGCTCCCTCCCAGCACGGCGAGGCTGGAGGGCTCTTGTTGAGGGGGAATTGCCTGGATCAGGAGCTGGGCAGGGAGAGCCTCGTGCTCAAACTCCCTCCTCTGTCTGCGTTTGGGCTGCCAGGCCCATCTTCCCTGTGGCACAAAAATGCAATTATCCAACGTGAAGCAGAAGCATTCAGGAATGGTTTTCCTGCTGAGATCCCACCCCAGGAATGGTGGAACACAGAGGATGTTTTGTGCCTGGTTACAGCTGAAGGGCAGGACACCTCTGGTTAAAGGTTTTGGTRTAAACCCCACTCGTACACACTTGTGATTGCGATGGCCTAAGATTGTGAATAACTTCTGAAAAATGATGTTTACTTGTACACCAGAATTGGAGGATACTCCCTTTGGAGCACCCAGCCCTTTTGAAAGGTGCCCTTGAAGAGATGTTATGCCCAAAAGCTTTTCTYTTTTCTCAAAGTTTTATTTTTCAGTCAGTTTAGAACCAGTGCTGGATTTCTGCAGGGAATATTGGTTTGTTTGCTTTGGAATTCAATGGGAATTTCAGTTCCTGCATGTAGTACAGAGGCCTCTTAAGGCTCAGAGGTTCCTGGTCTTGTGTTCAGAGCTGCTCAGGGAACTGAAGAGCCCAAAGCTCTCTGGAATTGCCACCACTGCCACTGCCAGAGCAAGGGGGGGTTTAGTGGCACCAGCAGGCAAGGGAAGGTGTGGAACACCACAAGAGCCATGGGGGGAAATCTGGGTGCAGGGAGTCTCCTTTAGACAGGCTCTGCTCATCCCTCAGACTGGGGAAAGGCAAAGACACATTGCATCTTCATCTCCTTGCTCATTCCTGAAAGACTTTTAGTGTAGCTTTGACAGAGCTGAGAATCAAGTCCRTTCCTCCTGGTTTTGAAAGGAAAGCTGAATCAGCCTTTTCTGCTGATATTTCAGAACAAGCCTCATTTCTTATACACGCTTCTTGGAGCATTTTGTGTTCTGTGTACAGAAGAAGAATAGATTGTGTTACAGTTTTGTAATTAAAATGCAGCTGAAAATCATTGATCTGAAAAAAAAATACCAGTACAGAGAAAAAGAAACATTGCTCCTGGTTTCAAGTGGAAGCTGAGAATAAATCACAATTTGTTGTGTGCTGTGGGACTGACACATTTCTAGCTAGTTTCAGGCTATTTATAAATGCATTTGTAAATGTATTAATGGTCACTTCTGCATTCTGGAGAGAGTTGGAAGGAAAATTTTTACTCAATGTTAGAAAAAAAAAGGTTGTTGGAATTGCCTTTAAAAGGGAACATTAATGTTCCTACATATTGTGTAACTTGTAGAGAGCAAGAAAGTAAAGGAATAATGATGGAGACTTGATCTAATTGGTTTTCTGATGCTCCCATTTCTGTGATTCATTTTAAGAAGTCTTTCAAGCTTGTGTAGTTATGAAATAAATGGAACAAATTGGAAATGTGGAAACTAAATAAATAATGATCTGCCCATCATGTTAGTATTACTGCTGTCAGTAGTAGTRACATTTATTTAACAATTCTTCTGCATTAATAGGAATGTCTGTATAATAAAATGTGTAATAAAGTCCAGCCCATCTTTCAAAGAACTTGATCCCATGTCAGAATGTCTGTTAAGTCATCYTCCATTCAGAGAAAGACTTCTACACTGCAGGAGAAGTGTCACTACCCTGGAAATATTCCTGTGGGCAGTACCTGGGAACCAGTTTGCTCACTAATGTGGGTTTAAATTTAGGACCTTAAATTTCCATGGTTACTTAATATTTGAAGAAGGTTGAAACCTGCTGAAGCAATATCCCTTCAGTGTATTCAAGGGCAGGGAAGATGATGACAATTTCATTTTATGTTGGTCTTRTGCTGATTTATTTTGATGTCTGTGTTTCCTTCTGAAACCTCTGCCTACCCTCTCTGCATGAGCTGTAAACAGCAAAATAATCATTTTTCATTTTAGGCAGCTCTCCAGCAGTACAATAAGGTGCCACTAATCAGCTGTGCAGAACACCAGAGTGTGGTGGCTCATGAAGCTGTGACCCTGCATGGCCCTTGGTCTCACCACCACGAGCCTTTGCATTTGCTCCTTTTCCATGTGAGAAAACAACCTCTGAAAATTATGYAAAAAACATTTTGCCTTTCAGAATCACCAGGGATAATTTTCCTAAACTAAGTTCCCCTGTTAATATTTCACCCATCTGGGGCACATTTCTGTGGTACCCCTGCCTGTAGCAGAGGAGTGCTTGGCCATGAGCAGGAGAGCTCTCCTTGCTCCCTTCAGCCCTKCTCTTTTTTGGGGGATGCTGCAGCTGGGGGAGCACTGAACATCAGTGGATTTTTTGCCTGAATCTTTTCCTGTGCTGCTGCCATCCCAAGGATTCTTGATGGATCAGGGGTCACCCACTTCACCCCAACCCCAGGTTCTTCAAACAGCCCCTTTCCCCTCCCCTGCCASCCTGGGGGTGAGGGAAGGATCAAGGGGATGTCTGGAGTGGTTTCTTGGCAGCAGGAGGGATGCTGTGCCTTTGGGAAAATCCCAAACCTGGACCCCACAGCACTGGGCAGGAGCCAGGTGGGAAGGAGTTTTGGGAAGCAGGACAATTAGGGCACGAGTTTCTGGGATTTRKGAARTGGGACAATTAGGGCAGGAGTTTCTGGGATTTRGRAARTGGGACAATTAGGGCAGGAGTTTCTGGGATTTRGGAWRTGGGACAATTAGGGCAGGAGTTTCTGGRATTTGGGAAGCAGGACAATTTTTTCTTTCTCCAAGMAGCAGCTGACAGACCGAGAGGACACAGTCTCAAGCTACATTAAGGGACATATAAGTTGGAAATTAGGAAAAAGTTTTTTATGGAAAGGGTGATAAAGTTCTGGAATGTTCTGCCTGGGGAGGTGGTGGAGTCCCCATCCCTGGGTGTRTTTAACAAAGCCTGGATRTGGCACTGGGTGCCAGGGTGGAGTTGAGGTGTTGGGGCTGGGTTGGACTCAATGATCTTGAAGGTCTCTCCCAACMTGGTCATTCTGTGAATTAGGGCAGGATTTTCTGGGATTTGGGTAGCGGGAATTTCTAGGAATGTGCTTCACACCCTCACTGCTGCTCAGGTTGGAACTAATTGTCKGCCCACACCTTGGTTGTTTTCTTTTTTTGATTCCCATTCCAATTCTTCCTGCCTGTCCCTCCAAGGAGCCACAGCTTCAGCTGCTCTAAACAACATTTTAAGGTGGTTTCTCATAAACATGAGTATCCCYCTCTCAGGGAAGCTCTCCTGTGCTGTATTCCAGAGGCATAAATCTGTTCCTGATTACATGGATTCTGTTTAAAGGAAGGAATTAAATAGTTTTGTCTTGCGGCAGGATGCCAGGGATATTTGTACTGCAAATCCTCATTTTGTGATTTAAAAAAGTGTTTCATGACTGAGTGGAGAACTTTGTATACAGCCATAGGGAATTCACTGATCAGGAAAACATTCCAAAATATCATAAAGGGAAATTAGACTTGTAGGAGATTATGCAAATGAAGTTGTTTTCTTACAGAGGGAGAGGAATCTTTACATTTTCTATTGTTTAGGTTTTGTATGTTTGCCTACATGAAACAAATTGGGGAAATCAGATTTTTTTGTCTCTATATTCCAGTGCTGGTTAGTTTTCTGTACTTACTTCTCTGTTACTGTATTTGAGAACTGAAACATGAAATGAAAATTTTGCTTACAATACTTTCTGAACATAAAAATCAATAGTTTACATTCTGTAAATATTTACAGCTGTTTGCCTCACAATTTGTATATTTTTCAAATGTTTTAATTGAATAAGCCTGGGAAGGAATCAATACAARCAGTTTTGTGCATTAGAGCTGCAGAAATACCTCTTTGAGTAACAGATGTATTTATTGTAGTGTCACATTTCAGTTCCCAGGGATTTTTAAGAAACTATTTTCAGAGCAGGAGCAGAAATGATGTTTTTGTCCTCCTCTGTAATAGTTGTGGTGTAGTTGCCAACACTTGTAACTTTTTATTAACATTAATTACCTTTGATGCATGCAGCAAAACATGAGCAAGATGAATATTGTGTCTCCATTAATTACTTTTAAAAGCATTTGTAGATTTAATTAMTGATCAGGGAAGAGTTCAGACTTCTTGGAAGGGCGCTGGCAGCTAAGAGATGATGCTGAGCTTCTTATTCCATAAGGGGCTCTTCCAGAATTATTTGAGTCAAGCCAAATCAATGTGGAAACTTCAGCAGGTGAATGTGTCCATGAAAAGACACCAAATTTGAAACACATTTGCACTGAAATAAATTTAAATAGCTTCATTTAAATCTATGTATTTATTAGTATTTTCTATATCTATACATTTTTTGTCTGTTATACCAAGTATATGTGTATATAATATAGAAATTAACTCCATTGCATGAATACAAGATAAAATAAGATCAAAGAAAAATACGCAGGCACTCATAATTATACATATATTAAAATATTTCTCTTTGCTTCAGAGCAGTACATTTCAATAGATTTCAGCTTTAAGAATGTGCTGCCAGCTCTTAAAGCATTCATTTGCTTTTATAAGCCTGTAATGCTCCTGAGCTATTATTCAGAGTCATCCCAGCTTGTCATCCCATCCAAACTTGTCAGAAATTATTTCCAGTATTGCACAGTCTCCACATGCAGTAACCAGGACTGAAGATGAAATGAAAATGCTTTATAAAGTTTGCCCAGAAAATTGAAACTCATCATTTATACTCTTTTTCCATGTAAGTGCCTTATAAATGGTTAACTAGTTTTTGAATAAATCTGTCATAAATGTTTAATTGAGGGGCACTGGGTTGATTTTAATTATGGCTTATAAACATCTGTAGCATGGGTAATTTATAATGCAATTTGTGGATTTGTACATAGATCTCACTGCTTTAGGAACAGGCAAAAAAACAGAGGATGAGAAATGTTCTTAACTGCTTTTTGTGTTAAWTTCTTTCCAATTCCTGGACACTGGGGCCACTTTGCAACAATTCCACTCAAATCCTGGTGGAGCAACACCCTCATGATGTCGCACAGACATTTTTATCCACTGCCCAGACCCTGGCAGATCAGTGAGCAAAGCTTTACTTAAAAAGATTTTTGGAAGCCAACTTAGCAGCCCATTCAATTACATTGCATTATTCAGATCCCCTTTTCCTGAGCATGGGAATGTTTTTGTTTGGAAGCAGCAGGAAATGTCTGTGTGTGGAGCTCCAGTGGCACACCSAGGAGATTCCACAACTGAACATTCATCCATTTGTTTCCCGTGTGTAAATGTGCTAAAACCCCTCAGAAATCAGCACAACCAGGTCCTTCTGCAAGTGGGATGCTGCTGAATGATCCCCTCAATGCCGCTGAAATTGCTAAATTGGAATAGAAGTTTCAATGGTGCTTTGCTGCAGCTTCTACTACCTCCTGATTCTGCACAAGACAAAAATCTAAGCAGAGAATGGCAGCACTTCCCGTTTTCTTTAGCACAGAACCCAGGTGGGAAGAGTGCTTCTAGTAAAACTCTTATTTCCTGCCCCAGCACCCAGCAGGTTCCCAGCCCAGGGAGGGAATTTTGGCCCAGGCTGCATTCCAGGCTCCAGAGTGAAATGTTCCTGTAGGATACATGCAGCTGAGTTATTCAGCTAGCAACAGATTTGTGYTATMTTGCATGCAAAACATCACATTTTWTRTATTTTATATAWWTATATATACATATTTGTCACATATTTGTCATCTGTGACAAATAAATAAAATACTGGTCAGGAGATCACAGTGCTTCATGGTACTGAGGGAACTGAGAGGATGGCAGGCTTAGAAGGCACAAGTGTTTCATTTGTTAAWAAATAAATAAATTATTATAMTAATTTTAATAATKAAAATATTTTATTTTMATATTAAAAATTTATATGGAACAKTAGAGATTTTTCATAGATTTTTAGATCTGAATGCATCTAGAGGTTTCAAGTAAAACTTAGTCCTAAGCCGTGATCACTTCAAGGACAAAAGATATTCCTGGTATTGGATAGAGAGAGAGATAAATGCTTCTCTATAAAGTCTTAATATACATTATTAAAAATATTCTCTTTGGGCTTTATATGTATATTTTAATACATATAAAAAGTTACTAACCAGGGAAATCTGAAAAATCAAGAGAATATATACAGAAAAAAATCACATTCCTGGCATCTTTAAGATTAATTTCTTTAAGTACATCCTACTCCTACCTCAATTTTTTTCACAGTTTTATTGGCACCTCTATTTCTGTGCTTTTAACAACACAACCAACTTGCCACCAGTTTTGAAATTCTAGAAGTCAATGCTTGCATGGATGTACACCACTGGATTTTTTCTTTAAGCTATACTGGTATTCTGTGTGAGTGAGGAACTTGTAAAAATGTGTAATTTTTATTTGCTTTAGCAAATTACCCATTTGGTTTAGTTTGTAGTTGTTCTGTGCCAACAGATATATTCAGTGCAAAGAGATCATTGTCAGATCTGCCTGTTTAGGCACAGAAAGTAAAATGTGAGAGAATCTTGGGAGAAATCTGCTGGGATTTCTATCCCTGGGTCACTTTCAGGTGGAGTGGAAGGGGCTGGAATCACAAACTCTTCTCTCTTTAAAGCAGCACGTTGGGATGAAAAGCAAAGTGAGCTCTCAGAACAAAAGAGTTTGCAGTTATTTAATGGATCTTCCTGGTAATGCTCTAAAAATACAGAATAACTTCACTTGACATTGGTACCTGCCACTGGAATGCCTCTTTCCTCTTAGGCTTTCCAGATCTGTCATGGATCTGTGATTTAAAGTACAATTTTCCCAGTTTGACACATAATCCATAGACACAGATCATTGTGGCCCATTTATAGCTGTCATAGGGGTTTCACTGTAGATAAACAGACATAAAAAAATTCTAAGATATATAATAATTATTTCCTGTATATAATAATTATTTMTATAATTACTATATTATAAATAATCACCACAACATAGTAGAATTATTATAAATATTAATTAATATAATAAATTAATAAATACAATTAATAATAATTTAATTAATCATATTATAATTAATTGTTGTTATTATTAATAATTATTTTTATAATTATATTATAATAAATGCAATTTTATATATATATCTTTACCAAAATTATAAGGTAAAGATATCAAATTTGATATGTTTGTTTTCTTTGATTTTTCTTTTTTTTTTTTCTTCAGTCATTATTAAGYTTGGGATGGGGCTTGGAAGTCGCTGCTCTTGCCAAAAGTCAAGGAATTTATGTGGTGGGAATTCTGTGATCCCCAACCCTTTGTTTATATAAATACCATAATTTATTGATGATCTAATTCAGAGTTGTGTGGCAGGGGCAGGGATGGACATGAGCAGACACCTCAGAGACAAAAACTCTGACTCAATTCCTGACCTTGTTGATTGCTGGGGAGATTTACAGCTCACATCCCTAGAAAGCAGGATTTCATATAAGTTACTGGGAAAACAAACAAATAAATCACAGGGGTTTGAAGTCAAATATTTCTTACTTGATTATTTAACTGAAGTTTTGCATGGAAGAAATCCACTCAAGCTCTCAGGGATTTGTACTCTGAAGGTTGATAGCATTTGGAATTTTCATTCTTCCATATATTGAGTCAGGGCTCTGCTCAAAATTACAAAAAAACTGAGGTTGAAGGGAAACTCTATGACTGTGTTTGACAAATGGTGTTTACAGATTGCCTTTGAACTTTGTGGTATTTTGGTATTGACATTTTCAACACTGGAAATTGTGAGGGCAAATGTCAGCAGGGAACCCAAGGCAGGAGCTCCTGTGTCTGCTCCTTTTGCCTTCCAGTYTCCTCCAAAAAGGAGGGAAAGGGGATGGCTGGAATGGCCCCTCACAGGGGCCAGAGCCACCTTCTCCCCAAGAGATGAGATTTCATTGAAGCCCTGAGCTGAAAATTTGAATTTTGAGTGTGATCAGGATGAGGGTTGTGAAAAAGCACCCAGTGGAAAACTAGAAAATTGAAAATTGCAAATCTCTCTCTGGGTCTCCTTCCTTAGGATGATTTGGCACTGACTGATGCTTGTTTTCCTTTTGCCCAAGAAGGAATATGTAAATTTATAAAGTATAAATGTACTTGAGCAAGCCTGTGACTTAATGACCCCAAATTTGCACACAGCTCCACAAATCTTTATGATCTCCAAGTACCCAATTGCTGGCAGTGATATATCATGACCTGTTCTGTGCTTAATTATTAATTTTACATTAAGGAGTCTCATAGTCAATATTTAGATGGTTTATGACACACAGAAGCTTTTCCACGCTCATATTTTCTTTGCAGGGACATAATGTAGCCCTTTCAGTACTAAATCAATTACACACAGAGTTAAAATAACTTGATTTGTTGCTTAAGGTCCCTTCCCAACAAGMTGCATCAATTCTAAGGGAATAAAACCAGGGATGTCTTGGGCTGCTTTTAATCCTTGCAGGGCTCCACTTTTCATGGGTTGAGGCTAAAAAGTTGTGCAGAACAAAGATCCCTTCAGCCCTAAGCAGTTGTGAGATGGGAGAGAAAGGGTTCTGGAGGTGCCAGAACAAAGGTACAGGAAAAACATTTTATTCTAACCCTGCTTTCCACACCTGTAGTAATGCTCAGGATTAATGGGAGTGTATCACATCTTTTAAGTGCCCTCTCAGAGGCAGATTTCACCCAGAATGAAGCACTTCCAAAGGTGCTTTATCTCACCTTTCCTAAATTTTTATGTTAGAATGGGATGAACTGCATCCAAAATTGCCAGTCCCTCTTTAGTGACTATAAAAAAGACTGGATGGATATCTGAGCMTAAGATGGTTGTAACTGAGTGAAAGTCATCACACTTGCTGAACTAAGTGATTTAATCAATGACTTAATTCAGGAAAGAATATCAGGATCCCTACTGAAAATATATATCACACACCCCAAATTGTATTCTTGTTACAAGTATGGACAGTTTTGAAACCTGTGATTTATACCAGATAGTTTCAAAGGCCTGTTTGAAAATCACAGAGCACACTCTTGCAGCATCTGAATCATTTATTAAATTCAGCTATCAGTGGCTTTAAAATATAATTTAACCAAAAAGATCATTTGAAGAAGGGCTGCAAAGATTTCTATGTGCAGATACTTTAATCTCAARATGGGGGAAAAGGCAGAAAACAATTCCATTTTCTGTCATTGCTCTTGGGAATGATTTGTGTGGACTTGATTTAAAGGYTGGCCAATTTGAAGTGCAGGTTTCCAGAATAACTGAAGGTGCTTATCCTTCCTCCTGTGGGCTCCTTTACAGTGGGAAGCTGTTAAACTGGCTTCAGGAGGATGCATGGGGAAGAATGAATCCTTTTTAAGGATTTCTTTCCAGGACATGCCTTCTGATCCTCACTAAGGATTTGTTCCACGCTTACTTTGAGACCTTAAAATCAAATCTTCCACTTCTGTTTGTAGTTTTAATAGGAATTACTGCATCTGGGATATGATTTATCCAGAAAAGTGCTATGGACTTAATGCATTTCTCYGAATTAAGAACAGGGAGTAGTTGCCCAGTTTATTTATTGGGTCCAGCAGTGAAGTCCATTATGAAATATTGCTCAGGCAGGGTGAATTTAAATAAGTTCACCAGGGCAGACACTATGAGCCCAACCAAATAATTTATCCAGGAGTTCAGCTGCAGAAGGGGGTGAAGAAAAACAAAACTCACCTGAAAAGATGCTGTATTATGATGGAAATACTTATCCCTCAGATAAAAACCCTCAGATGTTTAATAGATCAAATGGCTGGGACTTGGTGATGAAATCAATACAAAGATRAAATAATACATCAGAATTAAGTGTGTGCTCTGTTCCTGCAGAGGAAGAGAGAAGGCTTGTGAGATGATTTGCTCCTCATTAGGACATCCAAATCTCCTGTCATTAGCACTGCTTTTGTAATATTGAAGCCCCCTCAGCTCATCTGGATTAATTTTGGATTGATGTAGGTGCTAAAAGCCCCAGTGGCAGACTCTGGGTAACAGGGCTGGGTGTTTCACTTCTAGTTCCACTTTGTAATTTGAGATTAAAGCACACCAGTTCACATTAGTTAACAGGCAAAGAGTAACAATGAGAACTTCCCAGGTGCAGTAATTGCTGAAGTGGTGGTGCTGTGTATTCATAATCCTGCATCCATATGAAAAATTGGATACTTGTGTAAATTGCTGGTAGCAAGAAGGGAAAGGATCCAATGTAGAAAAGACACACACAAAAAAAATCAAAGATCATCCTTTTGTTTTCTCTTTCATTTCACATATATTGAAGTGAGAAATTAGGGAGATAAAAAGGGAATAGAGGCAATTTAATACTGTGTATACCTAATACAGACCTTCAAGGTCAATCCTGTATTGCACAGCCCCAACTAAGATAAATCTTTGCTTTAGTAGTGCTGGGTTGAATTAGATCAACAGAAATTCTGGCCCACTGTCTCAAAAAGTGTTTCCAAATGGGGAAAATTGACCTTGCACTAATAGATCTTTTAAAAATGTAATATTATTGCTTTTTAATCAGGAAGGATGCCAGGGTACCTTACTTGGACATAGAAGAATAGTGCAAAATGATTTCTGTGAAGTAATGACRTGGTTTTGATTAAAGCCCTCTGAGACAGGGGAGTTTAATTGCTGCCTTTCTTATATTTGAAAGAAGTCAGTCAGTTCCTTGACAAAAGTAGGTAATTTATGGAATGAGATCTTCCATCTGTGAGTGTGGCCCTGATCAAAAGATTATTGAAATCTGTGGAAATGTTCCCTTCTTAAGAAAATCTCTCCATCCTGTTGTTGTTCTGGAACAAGTCTTAATGCAGAATATGCACACAGAGTGCAGCCTGGSCTTCTTATTACCCAGTTCTCACTGACTGATAATTTCTCACTGATAATTTTTAGTGTTTTAAAAAAAATAGGCACTTAGTGTCCATACATCACACTGTTTTATTTTGAGGTTTTTTTCCCAATTTCAAATCATTTATTGTTGGAATGAAAGAAAAAATATTTTTCTCATTTTCATTATCAGGCGTTGTTAGATTTTAATATACTCCTGATTTAAACACACCTCTAACAGCTCCCTCCCTACCAGTGCCCCTGGGTTCCTTCCCAAAGGACACTGCTGCTGTGAAGGGGTTGTGGGATAAGATTTACCTGGSCTATAAGAACTGAGAGGTGCAGTTTGATCTCCAAATTCTGTCTTTCCTGGCTCGATGGATGTGAGCTGGGTTCCCTGTGACCAGCAGTGGTTTGTTTAGTAAGGGCTGAGAGAAGGATCTGTTCCTGGTTCTGTTGCCATTCATGTAAATACTCAGAATTCTAATTCTGCTTGACTGGCTGGGAGGGAAACAAGGTGAAAGTGGCTTTGAAGTGAAAGATGATCAACTCCCTCCCAGAAGTTCAGAATGCAAATAATTGTCAACCTTTTTTTACTAACCTAAGTGAAGTCTCTGAAACCTCTATTTTCTTTTCTACATTTATATTGACCTGCTTAGAGCTTGGGAGAAATTGGATATTAGCTTCTTTTTGGGGGAAAACTTAAATGATTAATCTAATTTTTCYTGATTTATTTTTTGTCATGAAGTTTAGGGGAAGCTTTCTACCACATTGAAGAGATAATTTTTCATGGGTATTTCTGGATATGAATATTGCATCAGGTTATATTTATTTGTAYGACTTTAAAAATTGCTGTCTATTAACAATTTGCATTAACTGGCCAGAACTCAACCCCCAAGAAAAAGTGGAAAGGGTAAAAAATGGGAAACCATTAAGGAAAAGGCAAAGACAAACTAAAAGAAAACATTTGGATTATAAAACAGAAATAAGTGCAGAATATATATTTTTAGTAAGCTCGCTGCTTACCCTTGACTATAAAGTTTGCATCTGCATTTAAGCAGCTTGCATATGCCTGAAATCAAATTTGAATGATTGCAGGCAATTCCAATTTTACATGGGACCTGGGAAAACAGCACGGTGCATCATGTGAGCTGGGAGCATCTCTGACAAAAACCTTCAGCTGTCACTGATGCCTGGTGAAGGCTGACCCAGAACAGAGGCTAGATGGAGCTAAAGAATAAAGTAGGGATTTCTTAAAAGGATCTCCTCAATGGATCCACCTTGGGCTGCATCCAAGATAAACCAAAATGGTCCCAAAATGAACCCAAGATGAACCAAAATGGCCCCAAAATGAACCCAAGATGAACCAAAATGGTCCCAAAATGAACCCAGGATGAACCAAAATGGCCCCAAAATGCACCCAAGATGACCCAAAATGGTCCCAAAATGAACCCAGGATGAACCAAAATGGCCCCAAAATGCACGAGCGCTCCCGGGGTCTCTCCCTTGGATCAGTTCTGCTCCATTTGCAYCTTGCAGTTCATTGTCCCATTCCAGCTTTAGCCCCTGCAGTCCCACCCTGCTTGTTTTTCTCTCTCCAGCCCAYGGTGTTTGTGCTCTGGGGCTGAGATTTGGATCATTTGTCCTTGGTGMCCAGCTGGAGCAGGAATTGTTTTGTCTCCCTGYTCTGTGCACAGAGCTCAGCATCCCCTGATGTGAACCCAGACCCACACACTAAAGCAGCACAGAATGTGAAAATAGAAAAGTCAAACCCTGAGGCATCATCAGACAGTTCAGACCCAAGGGCTCAGTGACTGAGCAGGGCACTTTGGGCAGGGATGTTGAGTTTTGAGCTTTTTACCTCTGCTGGTCTGATAAAAGCAGAGGGACGAGCTCAGCACCCTCCACTCCCCTGGGGCAGCAGTGGCCTGGAGCTCAGCTGGCATTGACCAAACTCCTCTTGGGATTTGGGCTGCCTTCCTGCAGATTTGGCCAAGTGCACCTGTGGTGATGAGTTACACAGGCACTCTGGAAATTTCTCCATCTGACCTCTCAGCAAAAAAGCTTGTATATCTTTATAGAGAATGCTCCTGCCTTGTTTTGACAGGGTTGATTTCCATGATGTTTGAATGTCTCATCTAGTCTCTATTTGCTGTGATTTTCCTGGTTGATTTCYAGTGCTAGTCAAACTCCAGGGAGAACGTGGGCCCTTTGTGTTTGTCATGCCTGGGGCTGAATCTTGCTCTTTGTATGTTGAATAGATGTTCCTGCACTCATAAATCACTGCTCTGTCATGTTTGCCTGCTGTGAGATGCTCAGTGCATATCATCATTTACATTAAACCATTTACTTCCAGTGAATGTGTTATATTGCTTTATGAATTATGGGATCTGACATATAAGATTATGTTAGGAATTGGCACTTAGAATATTAGAACAGTGGGACGTTTTATAGCTTATGGTCATGATCCAAGAAGTAATTCATGACTTTTCTTAATAAACTTGGCTGGTCAAAAGGGAAACACACATGAGAGTGTGACATTTTTGCTTAGGGAGAATCCTGGTTAAGAAAAAATCTTTGGTGATTTGCTTAAACCTGCAGCCTGTTTATATCTGGAGGAAGAATATTGTTTTTTTTCAGCTGCATCTCCATTGTCCTAAGTCCTCTTTTACTAAACTTATAATTCCCAGTYCAGAAATGAGAGACTGTAAATGAGCAAGAGTGAAGGATTCCTTGCCTGGGCAAGGAAGGATTGTTTGCTGGAGGGGAAGCAGTGATGAGTGGAACTGGGGGAGCTGTTGAGGGGAGGGCAGAGCCGTTTTAGCTCTGTTTTTGTGATCCTTCTAAAAGACATCATCTTATCCATTCAGGGGATGAACTTTTGGGCAGTACCAGATAGGAAATGAGACTTCATTGATTTTACTCCTCATGCAAATACCCATTTCATGCTATCTGTAGTCTATAAGACAAAAGTCTTCATGCATTTTTTTAATCTTGGTTTCCTTTGTGTGTGGGAAGATGCACAGAGTCTGAAATGTAGGTTATCTTGTTTGGGGATAATGAGTTTTGTACAACACAAAATCTGTGAAGGGAATCTGGTGTTCTAAAAGAATAAATTACATTTTTCACAATGTCTTCTATCTGCACAGATAGAGTAAATTTCAATGTGAATATGCTACCACAAAATGTTATAACCTGGTGTGTACAGACAAGCACCACAATTTGGGAATCCTTGGTGAGGCTAACAATTTTCCATGTTTTCACCACACAATTTTACCCCAAAGATGAAAACATCCACAGCACTGCAGACAAAGTGCAACCCACCAAAGTAAGATCCATGTCACATAACTCCAGCTAATGCAAATTCCCTTCCTGCCATGCCATGGATCAATGTCTGGCCTGGAGCAGAGAATACCTGAGAGCTCTTCACAATGTGACAGTGGCTGCAGCGTGGCTGGGGACAGGACTGTGTATAAGTCATGTTCCAAACATCCCAGGAGTGAATAATTCATTCTGCCAAAACAACTGTGCTGTTCCTGGGGAAAAAAGGTTAAATACCAGTATTGCTAAAGGTTGACCTGCCCATACATCTTCTCTCTTCTGTCATAACATTCAGCTGGGAATGTCCCATTATTTCTTACTCAATTTATATGCTTCTGACTGCATTAGCTCTCTACAGATAGTAACAATTCTTGACAGTTCTTCATCTCTGCTTAATATTACTGAAGTTTCTCTTGTGTTCTGGGAGAAGTTTGTTTATTATTCATCCCAGAGCTGACAGTTCACCAGTTCACCCTTCCAGTCCTGCTGGCTGCAGTGCAGTGGCATTCCCAGAGTGCTGCTCAGTGATGACATCTAATCTAGAGTTTAAAAGAACCTGCCAAACATCTAAATAGAGAATGTGAGGAAGCCCTATGGTAGAAGATTATTGCCCTGTACAAATATAAAGCCTGAACTCAATGACTCTTACTAAATGTCTTTATTGAGCAAGGCCTTCAAGTTTTTAGTGATACACATAATTGCAGTTCAAATGCCTTTGATTGGAACCATAATAGACCCTTCTTCTTATATTTGTTTTGCTCCTCTGGGGCTYTTTGTCTGAAAGTACAAAATGATAATCACACATGTAATTAGTTATGATGAGAACATTGTCAGGAGGCTTCCTGCTTTGTTCCAGTTTCTGAAAGTTGGGCTCTAGAGATGTAGGTAGCCCTCTTGATTTCTTCCCTCTTCATCCCATTTTTTACTCTTTGTAGTCCTTGGGTTAAAATAGCTGTACTTCTGGAAAATGTAACATTGTGSAACTGATTGTTATCATGTACAGAGACACAGCTCAACTTGTGGAGAAGGTGGAAACACAACCTTTCAGGGCAGTTATGTTAATTAGGAGAACAAGCCTTTCCCTTTCTGTAACACATGCAGAAAACATTTAATGSACTGAATATACAATGGAGAACCACAGAAAGAGTGAAAATCAGCTGGGGAAACTCCATGGTGAAGTTCTTGAGCTCTGCAGTTCTCATTAAGTTAATTTTTTTCAGTCTTAAACTGGTTAATATTTYATTGTTGGTCTTCAGATTCAGTCTTCTCTTAAGGCTGTAGGCTTGAGACATTTGTTCACATTTCACCAGGCTAGAGATAAGTTTCATTTCCACTCCTCTCCAGTTCTTTTAAACCCAGCAGCTGCATGTAGTAAATAAATAAATATTCAGTAGTAATGTTCCCTTGGCATCTTATCAGAAAAAAGACAGAAAAGGAAAGAAAAGAGTGAGATAGATTATAGGAGATTATTAACAAAATACCAAAGAGACTTTCCTAAGAAACCCTCTGTTCCAACCACTCCAAAACCATGCATGTGTTAGATTTTACTTCTTGGTGCCAATGGGGAGATTTTGCCAATATTTTCAAGCAACCAACACATTGATAGCTCCAGCCTCTGGAGCAATGGCCTGGGAGTGGGATCTCTGTGTGGGAGGTGCAATGGGAGATTGAGTGACTCTGGGATTTCTGAGTGATTCTGGGAATTCTGAGTCATTCTGCCCAGAAAGTGTGGCAAACAAGCCCTGAATATTGAGACACCAGGACACAAGTCCTGGGAGAGTTTCCTCCATGGATCTCTGTGCATCATTGGCACAAGGAAGAAGCTGCTGATTTTGCAGACATCCCTTCCCAGCCTGATCAGTTTGTATATATTGTTTAACATGATAATGTAGCAAGCTGTTGTTTGTGGTTTGAAAGGCAGCTGCACTTGATTGATGCCAGGAATGGAAGTATTTGTAAAATGACACTGAATTAGATGTAGTCAGTTTATGGGCCTGGGGAAATGAATCTTTTATGAAGAATAAAAGTTTATGATGARGGAGGAATACTCAAGAAGTGTACATCTTGAATGGAGCTCTTTTGGACTGGATTTCTGTTGCAGAGCCTTTCAAAACATACATTTGGGCCACTATACTTTAAAGAAGGGGATTTCTATATAAACATTATCCTTTCTAATGGTCCAATCCCAATTTGTCATTTGTATTTGTTCTCTCTGTGGACACCTCAGTTAGGATGGGGAATTTCTTCCCTGGAAATGTAGCTATTGGGCTTTTCCAAAGTGTTCCAGATGAATGTTTTAACTGCTGGATTAAAGCTCTTGTGATTTTTGAGGCATCAGCCACAAATATGAAGCACATGGAGGGGAAGTTTTCTGTATTGATCCCCAAACAAAAACCAAACACAACCTCTACTAGTACATAACAACATCTAAAGACAACCCCACATCTTATGTGCATTTTGTACACATAATGAGAASTTGTGAGAATAGAATAACTTTAAAATTAGATTTAAATGCCACTTTGAARGTATCCATGAATCAATGCCACAGAACTTTTGAGAGAAGAAGCAGAGAAAAAAGATGTRTCTAATTCTCTCCAGCTTTCCTCCTGGAAAATGCATCTTTATGCAAAATGGATGTAAAATTCTGCTCATCTGAGTTGCTGGAATTCTTATCTGTATGCRCCAAAGGAATGATTGCAGGGAACAAGATAATGTCTAGAGAGTTGAAAGGTTAAAGAAGTGCAGCTGGCAAATCAGAGTCAGACTCAGCCATTGTGTTAAGCCAGTCCTATGCCAGGGTAATGAGAGATTAGGGGATTTACGTCAGATCTTAAAATTTACATGTGCCTTCCACTGTTTTATCATCAGAAACATTTCAGTAGGACAACTGTATAAATGGGATTTTTACTTGAATATATATTGTAATAAGTTTCTAAATCTCTGCTGAACATCAACTCATCTAATAGATTTATAATAATAGCAAGCTTGTATCCATTCAAAATGTTTTCTACTGTACTTGAGCAGGGCATATTAAAGTGCATTCTGCAGGAAACCATTGTGTACTGAAATCCATTTAATTTCACATGAACTTGGACACTCTTAAAGATCCCTTGAAGATTTGCCTTAGTCCTTATTTATTTCACTGAAACCTTGTGATTTAGAGACCCTTGTGGAGCATGTTATCTAACATTGATATAAAAAAAAAAATCTCAAAAATGTGATAAATTTCTAAAACAACACATTGGGTGAATCTTRATTCTTCAAAAAAGAAAGCAGTTCTTTTCTCTCTTTTCTTCTCAATCAGTCTCACACAAAGTAGGTGAAAATATCAGGGCTGGGATCATCTTGTAACACTGGAAAACATGGCATGGTATCCAGTGGTAAGCTTCTTTTTGAGCTGTCTGACCTTTAATCACTGCTGAATAAAACCAACATGCTGTCAGGTCTCTGGTATTTTTCTCAAGGGGGTAACTCTGCCCGAAGTAGCAATAAAATAAAACCTTTGAGAGCTGATATTCAAGGTCACTACAAGAAGAGGCAACACTCTGTACTCTGGGAGCTACAGCAAAAGAGGAAAAAAAAGAAAAGGAGACATGTATCTAAACAAGGCAGTTGAGTTTGTTTAACAGTGAACAGGCAGTTGTTATATCAGTCTATAACTGAGACTGGGCTTGTTTTCATTTTTGCCATAATATTTCATTTTYATTTGATTTTTTAAATCCAAGACCTTCACAAAGAAAACAAACTCACTGTACATGAATGATACATATTTCTGTTACTGAGGCACTTGCAAYCTAATGTCTCAGGCCCTGTCTGCATCAGGTTTCACTATCTTGYAGTCATTTTGCCACAGAAATCTCTGTGAATACTGAAAAATGATCCTATGGTCTAACAGATCTATGAAGAAATGAAAATGCTGTATTTAAATATATATATTTAATTWATATATTWAAAAAATATATATAATAAATTATATAGTTAATATTGTATATATTAAATTATATATTTAAYTTATATATATAAATGCTGTATTTAAAATGTGTTGACTATGATAGTTTAAAATAATACTTGCCCAGTCTGTGGTGAAAAGAAAGGGTGAGTTCCCACAGAGGAGTTAACTTGTAACAGAGAATTCTGGCTCACTCTGATTCACACAGGAGATAATGGTGTCACTGCAAAGTTACTTCAATGGAAGTGGTCCGGATCATGGAATCTGATAAATTTATTGGGATTTTTGGGCCAAARACTGGATCCCTTCCTAGGTTTCTTACTTAATACTTTGCTAGTATCTCACATGAATCTGTTACTTACCACTGATTCACTATTGAAATGAATTTATTGATTTGATCATGGCTTTTTTGGTATTTGGTAGAATCTCATTCTGTCTTCAGCTCAATATTACCAGAAATATTTAATCTTGCTGTGACCATATATTATTTAGTTAGATTGCTTTTCAAACTAATGTTTACACTTACAATTACAGATGAACTGATGAAGAAATCCTTTTGGTCTAGGGGGTGAGCATCTCACAGTTCAGCCCAGGTGTCTCATTATGCCCTTTCCTTGTTKCTCAGTGTACTGCACAAAGCTGACAAAATGCTGACAGAGTTTTGCTCTGGGCTGCCTGTCTTGGGGAGAGGAAAATCCTTGATCCAGGGATGCAGGATGTGCTCCCCTCCTAAGCACAGAACTGCCAGCAGCTCAGTGCTCTCTCTATTAACTGTGATCAAGAAACAAAGTGAGGCTTTTCCTCTGCACAGCATTTAGGAATCTGTGCAGGGAATTGCATTTCCCTTATTGCACTCTGCAGCAGAACTGTGTGCTCAGGGAATTTCCTGGCAGAGAAACCTTCAGCACTGTAAGGACAGTGGGGCAATGGAGATGGTGGGCTTATTGATGTTCATAAAATAAGCTCATAAATTTGTAGAAATTGAAATTGGAACAATGCAGGTTTTAATAATTACAACATTGACAGAAATGACATCCAACACAATTTGAACTGCARCACTCCACCATGCAAACAGAGACCTGTTATTTCAGTATTGTTGTTTTCATTGTAGCCACCTGTGGATTTTCTGCCTGAATTAAAAGTGGAAGAGATACACCTGTAATTCATTTAGTGAAATGCAATTACTGTGGATGGCTTCAAAGCGCAGAGATACAGGGAATTTGTGTTAGAGCACATAAGTCTTCTGTTGGCTGAGTAACAAGTACTCACTCCACAAGTCCTGAAAGGTGCTTGTGGCCAGGTGGGGTTGGTTTCTTTCTCTAGGCAGCACTSACAGAACCAGAGCACACAAGGGGAAATACAGGTTGGAAGAAGCTTTTCATGGAAAGAGTGATAAAGTACATGGAAAAACTTKTATCAGGAAAAAACTTTTAATGGAAAGAGTGATAAAGTTCTGGAATGGCTGCCCAGGGGAGGTGGTGGAGTCACCACTCCTGGGTGTGTTTAACRAAGCCTGGATGTGGCACTGGGTGCCAGGGCTGAGTTGAGTTGAGGTGTTTGGRCTGGGTTGGACACGATGGTCGCGAAGGTCTCTTCCAGCCTAGTTAAAAAAACAAACAAAGAAAAGTAAAGATTAATATAACAAAAATGCCACCTAAATATCACTCAGTTTGAGAGGGTTTTTTGCTCAGTGCCTCCTGTGTGTGCCCTCTCCCCAGGAACCACGGTGATGCGCATGGCGGCGTTCGACGCCGACGACGCCGGCACGGACAAYGCCCTGCTGCGCTACAACATCCTCAGGCAGACCCCCACCAAACCCTCCCCAAACATGTTCTACATCGACCCTGAGAAGGGAGACATYGTCACAGTGGTGTCCCCTGCGCTGCTGGACCGGGAGGTGAGTGAGAACTTTCCTATCTCCAGTCTCACGTTCTAATGGTTRCGCCTCTAATCTTCTTCTGGGATGTGAGGAGAGGCTCTGGGTGTTGTTGTGTGGGAATTCAGATGCTCACTTTTAAGGAGTCTTTGAAGAATTTTATTTCTTAGTTGGACTTAAGAATGTCTAAGCTCTGATCAGTGTTTATAAATCTAGTAGTTCATAATTTCTGTGCAAGACGTCTAGCGTTGTGTAGTGAGAAAAAAGACCTCAGGATTAAGTGGACTTCAACTTAGAGTTAGTAATTGACACCCAGAGCTAACTGTGCATATAGCTCACTCTGAGAGCATTAGTTTAGTGCTCTATGTCTTTCCTAGAATAKTTTTATGAGTGGACTTAATGAACTAATCAACTTGATACCCCATAGCCAAAAAAAGAAAATATAAAAAGGRGTAGGGAAGGAACATGTAATCCTCATCATGTAAAGATGACTTTAAGGTGAATTGCCACAGTGCCAAAATCTATGCTTATAACAGRTCATTAACATTATGAGAACATAAATTGATGGCAAAGAAAGCTTAGGTATGATCATTTCATGTTCAGAAGATAATAAAGTAGAGGCAATCTGTTAATCCAAAGGTTTAGATACCRGAATATATAAAATCTTGGCACCAGAAAGAGTTACTCTATAAATCACARTTTCCTTTGATGAAGTAGCCCTGAGTGCTCTTAGATTGCTGGAGACATCCAAATTCTGTTCTTGCAGGATGTTTCAGGTGTGTGCCGAGTCACTGAGCTTGTCTTCTAAGTTGATTAGACTCAGAATTGTCCAATGTTCCCAATATTCACCCCATTATTTTTCATGTTACCAGATAATATACTTCCCTTTCTAGGTGGGCAATTTCTTTCTACAGGCTTTTCCAACAGCAAATATTTCATGGGTAAATCAGTCACAGATACCAGAAACACAGTGGAGTGGAACTAATGTCTGGGCCTGAATGYCTGTGTTTTTAAGTTTAAGAGATTCTAACTTTATTTGTATTTGGGTGCCTGGCCACAGAATGGTGGCCAAGTTAAAGTTTACAAAATCCCTWCCTTTTCAACCCTCAAGTTTCCCTTCCAAATTCATTGTTTCAGTTCAAACAGTTCAGCTTTTTACTGTTTTCTAAAGACAGTTTTAAGTATTTTTATTCTCCATAGATAACCRTTCTCCAGATTAAACCAATTTACTCAAAATTAGAAAATCAATGGAAGGGAATGAACATGGCTGCTTTTCCCAGTGCCTTCSAAAGGTCACTGGTGATTCATGAAATAATGATGCTGTCTCCATGCAAGAAACCTGGCCTCAGTCAGATGGGTGTTATGGCTGGATAGTTCATCTTGAGAGCAGGATCTGAATTCCTCATGATTTCTAATAATCACCAATTCCATACCTTTACTTTGAAGGTGACATGACAAGCTGGGATCTGTTGAAATTCCAGAGTAATTTTTGTTGTTCCAAATCTGAGTGGCTTACAAGCCAAAACATGTGGCTGTGTACAATTTTAACACTAAAATTAAGTATTGTCTGCAGTTGAAATCCAGTCTCACTTTGTATTGTCAGAGGCAAGGCTTTGGGAAAAAGGATGTTTATTTTTTCACAGTCATCTTTGTGGGTTCAGCCTCTTCCCCTTCCTGCCCATTTGTCTTGAGTAGAAACTGGTGGTCAGGCCTCCATTTTCAGACATGTGGAGTTGCCATTCATGGTTAAAGATGAATTGCTTCTATTTTTAACCATAATTGCAGCTTTTAGAGACAAGCAGCCTCAAGGTTTTATTCTGAAAAAAAATTTGGGTACCAATTTAATATTGATGTTATATAAATAACTCTTATGTAGTTCTGTGTGGCTCATGAAATTGAATTATTATAAAAAATTGTCTGTGTGAGGTGGGGAGAGAGGGGAGTAAGATGAGGAGGACATGTCTGAGTAGTTTGAGAGGAAGAAATGTCTGACTGGATTCCTGCTTGGGGAATAAAGGTCTACACATCTCTAGGCTTGAGTGAGTGGCTTTCTGGAAAGGTGTTGGGCTGGAGGGAGCACCATGTGCCATTCCTCTGCAGACAACTGCTGCTATTAATGCCTTCTTATTGGAAACCTGAGCAAATCCTAAATGTTTTGGCCCCTTGTCACAATCTCTCATGAAATGTGTTGTAGAAACATGGGAGGAAGAAGTGTTCTTTGCCCTGAAAGCCTTGCTAGAGGGTGTGAAACACAAGCTGGAGGTTGAGGACAAAATCCTCATGAAGGAGAATTTGCGAGTCAGGGATGGTTTTATCTCAGCAATTCTTGTCTTGCTTTTCTTGGCACCTCCGAGGAGAGTGTGCTGTAGTAGACACACAGAGGAAGCAGCAAACCCTCCCATCAGCTTTTCCACTGCTTGGAAAGGAGATTGGATGCTGAGAGCAGCTCRGCTGATGCTGTTTGATGACTGGAATGTGAGTCAGCAACGTTAGCAGGTGTAGCTCGTGGAGGTACACACAGCCTTTGTATAGGCGGGAAGAAAAGTGAGATTGTGCTGGGGAATTCCACAGCCCAGACACTGCAAAACCTGGTCCTGGTGAATCTGATTATTCATGATTTCCAGTCCAACATGCAGCTTCTCCTAGGCTTTACTGGAGCCTTTAACTGGGTCAGCAGCTGCTRTGATTGTAGGTGTGCTCTTTAAAACTGCAGCAGCCCTAGACACCAATTAAGGAGCTGAATTAAAGTAAAAAATTCTCTAGGCTGGACATGGAGAAAACTATWTTTCATCATTAATGGGATTATGCACCAGAGGTTTATATGAACTCTTTCAAAGCATGTTAAAGCACTGACTAAAATTACTCCTATTTTCCATCTCTGTAACATTGACCACTGCTTGGTCCYTGATGCTTTTGGGAAACTCTTCACTGCATTTAAAACAAGTTAGCTGAATATAAATTGTTTGAGGGACAGGTTGTTTTTTTTTTCATTTTTAGTATTATTTATTTCATATTTGTGCATCAGAGGGAACAGSAGACTGGAGGTTTCACCCAGTATGGGAGACTAAGATGTGGACATAGCAAACATCTGGCARGTTTTGGGCATCCTGGAAATTCCAAATTGTTTCTCCATGCTTCAGCATTTTTAGAAATGGAGCTATGGCATAGCCTAGAAATTCTTGTTCCAGAGAAAAGTATCAAAATGTAGGCATTTACACTAAAATTAAATARAGTTTGGACATCTAGAGAGCTCAGTTTTTAAATCAAATCATATAGATGGACAATTCTTAGTTTGCATTAGTAAAGATCTATATTAACAATATTAAGAGACAAAAATGAAATAATACTTTTATTTTTAAAGTATTATTGGGGGAAAAAAAGTTATTTCTAAGGAGATACTTTTAAAATAAATAAAATGTAAAAGGAGAAAGAATTAACTTGTTTCTGGTCAACTCCGACTGTGCATTTTAGCTATGGAGGACCAGCTAAATGAGAAGAGAATTTTTAAAAAATCCTATAAGTCTTCAATTTTTTATTTTTTTTTCTGTGACTCTGATTTATTAAGTCTGTTTCTAAATGGGGAGTTTGGAGATGGGGATGCTCCCTGTTAGGAACTGTCTGGCTGTTTGATGGGGCAGGGATGGGCGATGGAGTTGCTTTGGAGCTGTTTCCGTATTGGAGCATCCCCTACAAAAAAGTCCTTCTGTCCTGTCTGCACAAAGAGGATTTGCAGGAACCCCCCAGACTCCACCCAGCAGGATGCTGAGGGAATGCTTCCTGCCTCCAAGGAAAAGGCACAGTGAAGGATTTGTATTTATACACCAGCAGATTTTTTTATTTATAATTTTTTTAGATTCAAAATTGTTTSCAGAAGTGCAGGGTCCTGGGGGTTTAAAGCAAAACTCAGGTAATTTCTCAAAGAACATCCATTTTCATTTTCAGAAGGCAGGTAAGGACACATTTTTGAAGATTAATGTGGGTTGTTTTTTTTTTTTTTCCTTCTTGTGGGAGTTAGGCATCCTTGAATGTGTCAGTAATAAAGATTGAAGAGTGTTAGGGGGCAAATTATACCTCCAGGTATCCGTTGGAGAATGGATTCATTTTGATTCATAAATTCAGAGGAGAAGGATGCCCTCCATCAAAATATATGGTTGAAATGACACAAAATAGAGCACAACAGGGAAAGAGAGTAAAAAAGCAAGAAAAACAGGGGGAGGGGGAGAAGTTGGAAGGAAACCTTGAGGAAATGTCCTAAATTTCAGGGATGGARACTCCAGTTCAAAGTGACACTTGCCTGCAGTGAGAGGAAAATAATGCTCCTCACGTGCATAAGTGAAGAAAACACTTGTGGTCTTGTAGAATCAACTCAGAAATTTCCTTTATGTGTCAGGATTTGGGTTTTCTGCTTGCCCACAGTGCTGTTTTCCCASTGTTACAGACCCCTCTGCTCTATAGGAAAGCAACTGTGATTTGTATAAACTTCATGACTAAAGTACTAAAAGAAAGCTGTCACCACAGTTGCTTAAGTGAAATATTTACTTCTCACAGTTTGAGAAGTAACCTGCTTTTGCTTTTGATAGGAACTGCTGTGCTTAATTTGAGTTTAAGTTAACAAATGGTTTGAGCTGTCTGCTGCACGCTGATCTGTGYGCTGGCACATGTGGCTTTAAACACCTCAAGAAATCCAGTTCAAGTGTTCTGTGGTTGTGAGAGACCCTGGGCTGGACTGGGTGAGTGAAATGTGTGTTCTGCTGTGGGCTGACACAAGCTCAGGCAGCAGCTGCTGTGTTCTGTGAGCATTTGCACCAATCTTGGTGCATCACTCTGCCATGGTTTCAAGCATAAATACTTTTTCCTCTCTTTATGACTCAGGGGAATGGAGCTGAAAGGTTTTTGCCATGAGCTGTGAGAAAGCTGGAGTTGCACCAGCTCCCACTGTCAATGTTTGTGTGAACTGCTCACAGAAACAAAGATGGTTTGGGGTCTGGAGCATCYCCCTGGTGAGAGGCCTGGGCCTGGTTGTTCTGGAGAAGGGAAGGCTGAGAGGRGATCCCATCAATCCTTACAAATTTGGTGCCAAGAGAATGGTCCCAGACCCTTTTTGGTGGCGTTCAGCTGCAGGACAAGGAGCAATTACCATAAAATTAAACAGAACAAGTTCCACCTCAACACGAGGAATAATTTTCCCTGGAGGGGGCAGAGCCCTGGAGCAGSTGCCCAGGAAGGGTGTGGAGTCTCCTCTGGAGACATCCCAACCACACCTGGACAAGCAGCATCAAGTTTTTATTCTGAAAAAAAAAAAAATCTGAGTACCAATTTAATATTGATGTTATTTATATAACTCTTATGTAGTTCTGTGTGGCTCATGAAATTGAATTATTATAAAAAATTGTCTGTGTGGGGGACAGAGGAGAGTAAGATGAGGAGGAAATGTCTGAGTAGTTTAGGAGGAAGAAATGTCCGACTGGATTCCTGCTTGGGGAATAAAGTGTCTACACATCTCCAGGCCTGAATGAGTGGCTTTCTGGAAAGGCGTTGGGCTGGAGGGAGCACCATGTGCCATTCCTGGACACTTTTCTTGTTGAATGGAACAACATTCCTGCCTTGGAGGGGCTCGGATTGGATGATGTCCAGAGGTCCCAACCCTGCAACAGTTGATTGAATCTGCCTCCTAACCAAAGGCTCTGGGATTTAAACCCCACCTGCAGCAAAAATCAGAGCACAGCACCCAGCCAGTGCCTCTCCTGGCTGGGAGGGATGCATGGCTGTACAATTTTCAAATCAGCAGCAGCCCCTGATCCATGTTCAGCAGCACAGCGCTGGTGTGGAGCAGGGCACAAATGTTCTTTAGAGCTCTGCTGGCATGAGTAAACCACAGTGCTCAGGTCCAAAGGGCTGAACTTCTCTGGAGGGGTAGCAGTGGAAAATAGAAAAATCTCCTCCACTTCTGCATGTGGACACCACCCTTTTTATTCATATTTTCCTTGTTGGAGATAGGTGTCTTAGCAGTCAATATAGTTATTACCTACTCGATCTAAATGCAAATGCTGAACCAACAGTGCACTCTCATTTTTAATGAAAAGATATTAATCTTTTCAGCAAATGCATTCCACATTTGATCTTGGTATTAACCTCTAACATATTCATATTTACAGCAATTGTGGGAAAACATATACCTTGGAGCATATCAGCTCTGAGTTGGAATAATTGTATCATTTTGTCTTGTCTTCTCTGACAGAACTCCCACTTGCACACCTTTAACTTGTTTTGCAGTGTGGTAAATTCCAGAGCTGAACCTCAGTTTCTATGGTTTAAGGGGTTTTAGTAATAGATACAGCAATATCTCATATTTCTTTCTGCTTAAAATACAACATAAACAAGGTATTCACCATTTCCCCATGGTTAATGCATTTCTTACATTCTGGTTTCTGGTGCTTGTAAACATAAGCAGCAGAGGGTCTTGAGTCAGAGGAAAACTCGTGGGCCTTTGGTCTCTTTTCAGAGGATACTCCATAGCCCATTATACCACATGGTATAACAAATATACTGTGTATTATACCAAATATTAGAAATGGGGAGGAAAAAATCTACCAATTATAATGTTACTTATGGAAAAACAGACAGAGATTGAAAGTGCTTCTTAGTGAGATGTARAATCATATTTAAAGTTAATTTTATGATGAATTTTTCAGTGTTTGGGTTTAAATGCCTGCAGTGAGGAAAAAAAAATCTTAGTTTACCAGCAAATCTTGGTTTGATTCCTATTATGTTTTTGATGAGATAGCTCATTAACCTGTTCTTGAGTCTTGAAAGAAGCTGTGCAAAGGAGAAATAAAAGTCARAGTTATGTGTCAAAATATGAATAGTGTGATTCAGGTTACAAACAGGAAAAGCTCCTATTGAGAGAACACGAGAGGWTATGTATGTTCATTAAAAACACAAATCTGATCTGTTTGAAGTGGCAGAATTCCTAAAATCTTTAATGATATTGTTAGATAATTTCTAATTTCATTTAATACATAGCTTGGTAGTCTGATGAGAGAAAGAAAGRAAGGAAGGAAGRAAGAAGATTATCTAACAATAGTAGGACCAGAGTTTCTCTTCTGTACAAATCCATGAGGGATGAGCGTATCCCATCAGGGAGCCATTCCACACAATGTTCCTGCCTCCCCCATGGGCAGGGAGTGCAGCGCCCAGACCTGAGGCAGACACATCACTGGGTGGCTTTTCTTCCCAACACAGAGCACAAGGTGTGGGAATCCACTTCTGCAACAAAGATGAGCAAACACTTTTGCTGTCTTTGGGAAAGGACAGCTCCCTGCAGAAGCTGCTGCCTGTTCTCTGTGTTTTTACCTTTTCCCCTGGAGCAGCCAAACCCCCTGGAGATGCCCCCCAATCCCCACCTTGGCCCCTCTGAGTCTGTGGCAGTCCTGAACTGATTTTTTTGGAATCAGCTTTGCAGGCAGAACCCTCTGGTCATCACAGCCAACTTTATTTCCTTGAGAGGAAATCCATAAAGGATCCTCCTGCAGCTCTGCTGGCCAGCACCCACCTGTAGGTGCTCCTCTATGGTTTCACCCAACACAATCTGGAGAATTGATAATTGCTGCATGTCCTTGTCAAACGTTTAACCTGGAGCTTGCAGGTGGGATAAATTTTCCTTTAAAGGCAGAGCTTCTGCAAGGACACTCCCTTCCTCTCCAAGAATCCCAAGATATCTCACAAAGAAATCTTTTGATTGCTTTGTCTGTGTCGCCCTCTGACAAGGAGGGAAGAAGGAGCATTCCTGGTTCTTCATTAGAATGTTGGATTTGTTTCTTAGGTGGGCTACTGGCCCTTCATTCCCCAAGTGTGTTATGCACTCATTGGTGGCCCCAACCTTCATTTTAATTCTCATAGTTTGCTCCCTGGAAAATCTCCACATTTCCCWCAATCTGATTTTTCAAACCTGCAGCCCTCTGTAGCTGCACTAAGCAATATTTATATTCTCCCTCTGATGTTTTGGGTTAGGAGTTTGGGTATCACTGCCTCCTGTGGCAGATAGTTTGCTGATCCTCTGGAAATGTCACTCATCCAAACATCCTGAGTTCCTCTGACACTGATGTATTGCAGAGAGATTTAAAAAATATCATCCTCAAGGCACTTACAAAGAGTGACACARAACATGATATCAGCTGCCCACATATTTTGAATAGAAGCTGATAATGGAAATGTCTTTTTATTTTTTTGTGAGAGTTTCTTTATTAAAAAAAGAAAAAGAGAGGAATATTGGCTTTATGGATGTTGAGAGGTAAAAATCCCACTGTGACAAACGGCTGTCTAAGAAGGGAAAAGCAGTGGTGGACTTAGAATAAAAAAAGGCTCCAGGTGCATGTTTTGCAGAGGAGCTGGTTAATYGCTAAGTGGTTAATTGCTAAATGGTTAATTGCTAAATGCTGGTAAATATTCTGCCAGAACTAAGAGCATGATCTTCAATGTTCATCTRTGACTGAAGATGGTGAGAGTTAGAAATTCCAGATTAAGGACACACCACATGTTTTGWAGCTGGTTGGGGCAGTGGTTTCAGTTCAGGGAGAGGTGGGTGAGTACAGAAACAGAAAACCAAAAATTAMTGCTATCCATGTAGAGTAAGAAGTGCCAAAAGGTGAGAAAAATCTGACAGATTCTCACTGGCAGTGTTTTATCAGCCCTTGCTTGGGGCCAAGGAATATGACTCCAAAAGGTAGAAGTGAAACATAGGGATTAATCCCATTTTTTTCTTGGAAGTTTCCCATTTCCAAACAGTTTTTGCTGGCTGGATGAAATGACCTTCCTGCTATAGAGGCAGTGTGGAGCACAGTTAATGCTTGGAAACAAAACTTTTAGATATTTTATCTTCAAAGTCTGACTTTTTAACACAAGTATCAATACTTTCAGAATGCTCAGTGCTGAAGAGAGCAGAAAGGAGAACATCTGGAAGTGGTCAGTTCACAACCAGCACAAATCAAGTAGAGTTAGCACTGAAAATAAATAGAATTAGTTCAAAGTTACTCTAGGAATAATTGCTTCGTTTGGTGGAGTTGCAGCTTGGAGTACTTGGGACTCAACAAGAGTTATCCCGGAGCTGCTAGATCTGATTTTTTAATTTTAACATGAAAAGAGTACTTTCAAATATGTAGGTGGTTATTTTTAGTTCTGCTAGAATAATTGCAATTTCCCAGTGTGTTATTTTGGRATAATTCTACTAGCACCAATGGGGTTTTATTTTTGATTCCCCAAATGTCATCAGACGACAGACACATCTTTGTCATTTTATTTTCACTTTCTTTTATCTTTCCTGTTTTCTTATGACTTTCTATTTTTAGAGTGCATGTAGCAAAAATAATTTAAAATATGCTRGTTTGTAGGAGATTGTATCTTAATACCATCAATTGGGAAATTTGTTTCTCTCCAAATTCTACCCAAATTTAGCTCTCTTTTGCGCTGGAGTATCTAATTACAATAGCATTAATTAAATCTCTGTGTGTGTTCAACTTTTAGTTTTCAGTCTATACTGTAGAGTTTTACAAAACTCTATTCAAGGTTAAAATAAACCCCTCTTATTCTGAATGGATAACATTAATTTTTAGTTTTCTCTTTCTATACTCAGTGTATCAATTAAAAGGTAATTTGAGAAGGCAGAATATGAATAAATATAATGAGTCATGTTAATCAAGTTCTCTGCTTCTCTTCTGGACTAGAGGATCCACTGGTGTTCCACTTGTAAAATATTCAGGGAACTTTTTGCCTGATTGTTTTTTATTTTGTATATTAAACAAATCTCAAAATTTCAAGTCTTAATTAAAATACAACTGGAACACCCTAGTGAGACAGTGCTGCCTCTGAGTCTGTTTTTACTTGTTGTCCATTACACCAATATTGTGTACATTGAAACCCTTCAGAAGCTCCAAACTTGAGGGATAAATGAAGACATTCAATGATGTGGTGCATTAGTGTAGACAAAAAGTTCCCTTTAGCCCAGCCTGGTTCTTTCTGTCCATTCTGTGCTGTTTGATGCAGCTGGGAGYTCCCCAGGTGATGAATTTCCTCTGCTGRAGGATCCCTGCACCCCCTGTCTGTGATCCCAGTGCTGCTCCTTGAGCCCCAGCTCCGTTTTTCCATGACTTTTTACAGTTTGTGATGCCTGGAGAAGGCTGAGCTGGAACAGAGGCTGGGCAGAGCTACAGAATAAAGCAGGGATTTATTCAAAGGATCTCCTCCATGGATCCACCTTGGGCAGCACAAGAGCCCAGCCAGGGCTGCACCCAAGAGGAACCAAAATGGTCCCAAAATGAACCCAAGATGAACCAAAATGGCCCCAAAATGCACCCAAGATGAACCGAAATGGTCCCAAAATGAACCCAAGATGACCCAAAATGGTCCCAAAATGCACCCAAGATGAACCAAAATGGCCCCAAAATGCACGAGCGCTCCCGGGGTCTCTCCCTGGGATCAGTTCTGCTCCATTTGCACCTTGCAGTTCATTGTCCCATTCCAGCTTTAGCCCCTGCAGTCCCACCCTGCTTGTTTTTCTCTCTCCAGCCCACGGTGTTTGTGCTCYKGGGCTGAGATTTGGATCATTTGTCCTTGGTGCCCAGCTGGAGCAGGAATTGTTTTGTCTCCCTGCTCTGTGCACAGAGCTCAGCATCCCTGATGTGAACCCAGACCCACACACTAAAGCAGCACAGAATGTGAAAATAGAAAARCTCAAACCTGAGGCATCATTTGCTTGTGACATCTTTAACTTGATCTGTCTTGCACTATGGCTTTTATTTTCTTTTTTCCTTTTTTTTGTCCTTTTTTTTCCCCTCAAAGCCAACTTTATTTCTTTGAGAGGAAACCCATAAAGCATCATTCTCCCTGCAGAACAAGTAAGAGCTGACTCCTTGGAGACCAGAGATAACTCACTTTTAAGGGAAGATATTGCTCACTCAGAAAAGTAATTTGTAAACATTTTAAGTTTGTGCCATATTATCCCACCATCCCCAAACAGGTGCCTGTATCTAAAATATTGAAATATGAATTCTCCCTTGCAGGCTGATTGTACAGGGAGCAGCATTTATGAATGGTGACTTTTCTTCTCTGGCGAACAACATCTGATATCTTCAGAATATTTTGCCTGACACTGCTCATTGAGAATCCTGGACCATAACCTGCCCTAGATGAGATGGTTTCATCATCAGAATTGAATATTTTTTTGCCAATTAATTTTTCTTTATAGTATTTATATTGGGATGTTGCCCTGCATAAACATTAAAAGTAGATTTAGGCCAGGCAACACTCACRCTGCAGGTGAGATGTGGAGTAGTGCCACGGCAGGGAGGCTTCCAGTCCTTGAAATGGGAAATAATTCTCTTCCAATTCCAAAARTCATGGAAATGGGATAGGAAATAATGGAAAGTAATTAATGGGAATTGGTAATAATTAATAAATGGGAAATAATTCCATTCCAATTCCAAAAATCATGGAAATATTCCAGCTTTAAGGAACTGCATCAGAAAAAGAAAAGGTCCAGAAATTGACCTTTGCTTCCACAGCAAAGAGAAATAGTAAATTTTATTCCAAATGTATTTCAACTTAATAAACATCTGGCTTGTATATTTAAAACTGCCATTTCAGGATTGTAATTATATCATCTGAAAATAAGTCCTCCTCAAAAGAGAATTGAAGTGACAGGCTGAAGAAAATGAAACATGACGTTGCTCGTTCTCCTTTCGTCCTAGAGCTAAAATTTAAATTAATTTTCTTCTTCTTGTCAGAAAGTATTTTAATTGGAAATCACTTTTGATTGCAGTTTTCAGAGAGGAATGGGATCCTTCCCATTGTGTTGTTCAGTGTCTTCATAATATTTTACTAAATTAATCTTTGCAGATATTTTAAATAGTTGATAGCTGTGATGGTAATTCTAAAGAAGGTTAAAAAAMCTGAGATAAATGTAAAGATTCTCACTTTTTTTTTGTTTCTTGGCACCTTTTCATACAGATATGGTGTGTTTGTTGCCATAGTTACCTGCTTGTTGAGAGAAATGAATATTTGATAGTAGCAGTAACTAGACTGTAAAAATTAGTTATGCTGCTTCAGTTCAATTTAGGTTTATCGCACTTTTTTTTTCAGCTGAATTTTCATTATAAAATGTTGAAGGAAAGTTGTAGAGTCATATTCCCCTGAGAGCTACAAGTCTCTGTAGCCCTGTAAGTTCATTCACACTCATTCCACAGCCCTCTGATGAACWAAAAGATCCTAATTAAATTTTCTTGTAATATACTTCAATTTTCAGTTTTCAGACCTCTTCTAATGGGAACTCCTATTAATATCTTTATCTAAATATCACAGAGGACAACAGAAGCCATTCCATGGCTACCAAAGGTGGTGGATTCTTGTGCTGAAACAGTGAGAGGTCAAACGCAGGGGTTTGGCCTAATCTCTCACTGCTGAATAATTTCTGGTTTGTCAAAATCCCTTTTGACCCCTGATTCAGCCCACAGCAGACAGTGGAGCTCCCCACAGCTCAGGAATGCAGCTTGCAATGCCTATCCAGGCAGAAATTCAGGGRAAGTTGCATGTTAGAGAGGAAAAGGATCTCCAGAATAATTAAAAAAGAATATGTGGTTTAATTAGAAAAATTCCAGACTGAAGCAGTTGCTGCTCTGACATTTACCTCAGCACTGGCACCTCACTGCCTGCACTAAAATCTTTGGCAGAAGGGGTGACTTGAGGGAAAAATGATGCTCTGGGTCGTGTTGTCATGCAGGGCTGTCTGAGGCAGAAGTGACAGAAATCGTGTTGGCTGCATTATCTTCCCTTACTCTAATTTCTCTTGTCTTGGAAATGTCTGAATTGTCTCTGTGCACTTTAATGTARCCTTGATAAGATGCATAACTCATGGAAGATACAAACTGAAGGGAGATCAGAGTTTTCCCAGGGGATTTCTGCCTTTCCAGTGAACCAYGAGAGAGATGGAAAGTGCTGAAACGAGGGAGAATTTCCAGGAGAATTTGTCCAAAATGCCCTTCTAACATCTGCAAGCTCAGAGATTTCCACTAATGGGATTAACTGCTTGAGAAAACGAGGGAAAGACAGGAAAACCTGTGCTGGTGGTACTAATGGTGTGGTTCAGGCTTTCCTGAGCTAACCAGAAAGTTGTTGCCATTGATTTTCACCTCGGAAGTTGCAGCAGGTCCAAGGCAGCTGCTGGGGGGAATTGGAGATAGCAGAGCTTTTTGCTGGACTCTTGACTTCTCACCGTGGCCTAATTATAACATTAAGGCATCATGTTCCTGCCTTAAAAGAGAAATAATCACCAGGTTCTGCAGRCTGAGGCTGGAGGGTAGCACTCTGGGCCAGCCATGGTAAAAGCATTGCTTTTAGCAGGGTGAGCAGTGAGGAGATGCTCCTGAGAGCTGCCAAGGAGAAAACCGTGGGGTTCACTTAGCAAAGTCCAGCACTTTAAAACAGAATGGTTTTTAGGTGTCTGGTTGGTTTTTTTTGGTTTTTTGGTCTTTTTTTTTTCTGTGAGACATAAAAAGGTCTAAGTTTGATCAGAAAGTTTTAGGAGCTGTTGTGAGTGTGGCTCTGGCTGTGCCTGCACTAGGGGGGAGCCATGGGGCTGAGCAGAGCATGTGAATTCTTTTCTTGTCACCCATCTGCTCAGGGTAATCCCCTTCCCAGCCCCCAGCTTCCTGCCACTTCTGTGCAGAGTTTGATCAATTTAAGTTTTCCCTTCTTTCAAGCATACATAATGCCTGGCAGCTTATTAATTAACCTAATAACCTAAGTTTGCATTAAACACTGCTGAAGCAAAATTTCCAGTGCACCTCCTACCCACAAAAAAACCCAATAAAACCCCCAAAACACTGGGGTTTTCCAGTGTTTTCTGGCCCTTCTTCCCCAGCCAACACAGAAAGGAATTTGTTCCTAACATAGAGGAAAATTCCATTAGCAATATCCTCAAGCTTTCGGGAGATTTGCCATCTTGCCTAATTTGTTAAGGGCTGTCTGAATTTCTCAGAATTGTCTTCAGGTAAGGGAAATTCTTGAAAACTTCAGTTCTTTGGGTGCACTGGATGTGGGGACGATTTGAAATTTATAGTCTAAAAGGGATCTTTGAAGTCCTGTGAACATATAGAGTTTTGAATACGTAAATCTATATACATGTTTGTGGTTAGTTCTTTGGGGTTTCTTTTGGTTTGTGGTTTTTTTTGGCTTGAAAGTCCTTTGAAAGATATTTTAAGACTGGCTTGCTTTTAATTGGAAAATGGGACACGGAATTTCATATGGTTTTGCTGGGAATGTCATATCTCAGCATAAAAAGTCCATCCCATCACATGGAAAGGCCTAGATGGAGTTAAAACAAACTTTTACTAAAGCAGCTGCCAGTGGAGTCTCACAGCTTGATTTGAGGAAGGAAGCAGTATTTTTAAAAAAATCATGATTTGTAACGTGTAAATGAGAATTTCTTTTCAGTTTTAAAGCAGATCTTGTCTCCTTTTGGGTGAGAGGAGCAGAACATTGAATACCTGAGCTCCAGAAGTTTTAACCGAAGCTCCTGCCTTGACAGGTGCTGTACAGGAGCATTGGTGTATCAGCTTGTTACTGAAGTTTATTTATCATATTTCGTTTATCAGCCTCCACATGAGGCAAAGAGGATTTGATTGCATGATCTGACATGTCAATGTTATTTTTGGGAGGCAAAAGGGAGTCTGATTTGATCTCAGTGACTTGGGGAGTTACTCCTACTTGAAGAGATGGGTTTAAATTAAAGTGAGGATGTTCATTTCCAACAGATAAAGCAAGATAAGGTTTTCTTTTTTCATCCCAGAAATGATAGAAAGCAGTATGTAATTTTTGGTTTATGAAGATGGAGGACCAAAAACTGACAGATTTTGGAATATAAATTAAGAATTTAGATGACATTTTGAGGAAATGGATAAGCAGAAGATGCTGTGCACTTTGGTTTGAGTAAAACCTGTCTTTTTCAATCCTATCCAGGGAAGATAAATTATGTAGTGTAATTCAGACTATTACTGATAAGTGTAATGGATCAAACAGAACATTCTTACTTTCAATAAACAGGAGTGAGAATGGTAACTTCCTATTTTCTGTGCAGCCCATCTCAGAAAATACTAGACAGTATCTTTAAAATAAACCATACAATGCACTGCAGAAAACATTCTGGAATATTTGATATCATTTAAAACATATCTTCCACTTGGTTATAAATATTGGAGAACACTGGGAAAGTGTTATAGCATTTTGCATTTCCAATTTGTACATGGGCCTGCCAGTAACCACTCAGAGATGCCACAGCTGATTTAAAACCTGTAGGCAAAAAGGAATCTGCTGCAGATGGAGGGTTAAGGATAAGAGATGAACCTCTTGCTGGAATCCTGGGAGAAAGTAATGAGTAGAGAAGAGAATGAGTGGCAAATGAGAAATGCTCAAGAACTGGTGAAGGGATTCAGTGTACTTAATTTAGGTTTTTGAGCAAGATGTGCACTTGTCCACTCCATGAGAAAAATGGTGTTTGGCTCCTGGGTGCCACAGTCCACCACAAATGGCACTGACTCTCACAGGCCAGACTGTGCTCAAAACCTTCCGTGGTAGGAATGGTGTGAGAAGTTTTTCTCTCCTTGCAGACACGAGGGGTGACTGCATCCATCAACTACTAAAAAAAATAAAAGAAAAGCAGCACAGGGAGGGTTGGAACTAAAAAGAACCCAGGATTTTGCATGGTCATTTCCTCTCTCTGCAATAGTGCTGTGTGGATTTTAGCTATTGTGCAAACATCTGGAGAGGTACAATTATGTGAATTCAAAATTTCAGTCACTTGAATTTCGTTGGAAATAATTCTAGAAATTTCTGTGTTTTGGCTTTGAGCTCAGTGTACATCAGAAAAGCTCCAGAATTTATTTCTGTGTTCTGATTTTGTTATCTAATACCAATCTCTGCCAGAGCAGAAAAGAATARCAACATCCTTAGCAGATTAAAGACAAGGCTTCACCTGCAAAGAGACTCTACCAGTACCAGAACCCATGGTCTGGTTTTGTCTCTTTGTAAAACCATCATGGATACTTCTCCTGCTGTGGGCATCCACTGGATATTAAATAAAATGTGCATCAAGGAGAGCACATCCAGCTGCTGCCCCTGCTCTGTGTTTTATTGTTGGACACTTCTCAAGGCGCCAGGCKAATGCAGACCCATCCATTTCTGCCTTCCCAAGATCCTGATTYTGGTGGAGGCTGCCCAAGGAAAGAACCACTAAGATTTATCTCTGTGTTCAGCCCTTTCCTGCAGTAGGGCAAACCTCAAATGGCCCCTCCACACATGCACCTTTTGCTGGGTAATCCATCTCTGGGAGCAGCCTTTGCTGTGGGTAGTTGTCTCCCTGGGAGGAGCAGAGGCTGCTGTGCTGCTGAGCACTGATTTACTCCTCTGCTAATCCTGGTGTGTTTGACAACAGAACACTGGGTAGCCAGAATGGCAGGAATTTATGTCTTGGGGTAATGACTGGATAGATGATGACAGGAAAAAAAACATTGGTTTGGAACTATTTGTCTTAAAGCTGGTCTCTCATCTGGTTCYGCTTTTCTTTTTCTTCTGAAGTCCTTGTCTGATAAATAATACCTTTTCAGTGGCTCCCACCTTCTTGACAAATTTCTTCTTTATAAAGAAACATTTATTTAAGTAAATGGTGTGTTTTCAAAAAGTTTTCAATATGAGAAAATGGTTTTTTATTTTTCTTYTTTCTTTAACCTGAGGAGCTACAAATGTATTACTGAAATAATCAARCATACCTCAACTTTTCACTAGAATTTCTCTGGAATTCCATTTCTCTTSAATATATAGGAGCAAAACTGGGAAAAAGAGGCAGAGAAGAAGAACAAGGATAGGGAAAATTTTAAAAGACAATGAGGCACAAATATATAATTTGTGAAGTTGTAATTTTGGCTAATTCACTTGTGGGAATTGTATTTATGGATAACGGAAAGGAACAGAGTTAAGGGGAATATCCAGGAACCTTTTCTAGCAAAGGTTAAACTATGGAGTTTCAGTCTAAAAGAATATTCATGGGTCTATTTTGGAGAATGGAAAAAAAAAGCCAACAACTTCAATGTATGTGCTTGAACCAAAAAAGAAAAAGGAAACAGGTGAAAAACATCCCTGGTGTTTCTGAAGGGCTYTGATGACTTTTGTGAGGAGTTCATTTCTGAACATCCAGATGTTCACATAATAAGGTGCTATTTAAAGTTAGCACAAACTTCCCTCCGTCTCTCTAGATAGCATCAGACTCTGGAAGTTTTTTTAAAAAATATAAATTGAGCTTTTCAGAAAAAAATGCAAATCAACAGATATAGCATGGCAGAAGAATAGAAACAAGAAAGGGTTTGAAATGTGGTTTTAGCCACATTGTTTTAGAGTTTATGAGTCATCTGAAATTCTTCTCTACTGTGGAAAATTGCTTCAGAAATTGCTCCAGGCAGTTAGCTCAAAAATCCTGTTTCCACATTTGTTCATAGGCTCACAACTCCTGCTCACAGCTGCTCGCTCGAAATGGACACTTAAAAACTCCTTTGGGTTCAGCTCCAGCCTTTGAACTCAATCAAGGTGCAAGGTTTTCTGAAGTWTGGATTTTAAAGAAATTTTAGGCATAAATTATAGATAGGCATAAATTATTAAATTATATAATAACAATATAATACTTCTAATAATATCGTATATTAATAGTATATCAACTATTTAATAATATAATAATTATATCTAGGCATGAATTATTRTTTTAATTCTATTTTTCTAAATTATAATTTATTTTAGTTTATGGATAAATTTTAATGTAAATATTTGTGAGGCTTGCATTAAGGATTTCTTTCTGCACCTCCTTTTGTGACCATCAAACCAGCAAAAAAATTGATGGGGATCTCACTGAAAAGTAAAAGTCTGGTAAAACCAGTGCCTGCAATCAGGATTTGCTTGACTCCCATAAAKAAAACCAGCAGATAAATAATATTTCAAGCTTCTAAAGCCTGTGGTGCCCCTTGAGAGGTTCAGTGGAGACAGAAACCTTCTGGCATCTGTGCCATGGCCCCAGCCAGTGCTGGGAGAACATTGCTGCATGTTCAGTGTTATTTCCTTCTCCCCAAAGAGGTTCTGGTTCCAGGGCACCCTGCAAAGGTTTCCTTTGCCTTCCACAGTATAAGAGATTAGTCTGGTGGAAAATCCCTGATGYTTTTATTGGAAAAAAAGAAAAAAAGTGGGTGTTTTTTGTGTTAAATATACCGAGTTTATTTATTTGCATTGAATATTCCTTTGGTTTTTGTTGCTGTAAGCATGGGCTGGTAGCTTGATCACSCCCGGAGGTGTGTCCAAGCCTGCCAGGATACTAAAAGCAAACTTCCCCAGCAGCTCTGCAAATCTCTGCCTAAGAAAAGCCATCTGTAGTGGTTGTTTTATCAGCAAAGATAAAATTTGCCCAATCCAAGTGCAAGTTGGTGGGTRTAATGAATATTTACCTGACCTGGGTGACACCATGGAACAATAGAATGCAGAGCATTAGAGACTGGAGGCAAAATTTCCAGTCCAGATGGGTAAAAATGGGATGATTTTGTCCATTTTTAGTCACGTAAATAATCAGGGTCAGGGATGCAAAAGCCCTKACTTTGCTGAGAGGTGGGGCTGCTCAACACCTTTGAAATGAGCCAGTTTTCCACAGGGCTGGTGGAAGGAAGAGGTGGGAATCTCATTTCACACAGSCAGAATGTCAGATCCAATTGTGTTGGCTTAATCTCAGCTGCCTGCTGGAAAGGAAATGGCAATGGAATGATCACATCAATATTCCACATACCAGTGGAGGGGAAGTAATACTTTTAAAATATAATTTATATGAAAATGTTTCTCAAAGACCTGTATTACAAACACAAAGGATATGAAAGATTTTAAATGAKCTAATAGGAGGAGGAAATCAGCAATACCCTTTATTACATCCCCTTTAATCACAGGGAAATGTATTTCCAGCTCATCAGCTGCTGATGTGCAGAATGAGAGGTTCTCACAGGTGTTCCACGTGCAGCTGCCCCACTCCCCAGCCTGGAGTTCACCCACTCTGCTCCTTTCCCCTGCACCAGCAGACCAGGAAAGAGAAAAGGGCTGGAAAATGTTTATCTGGAAAAAATATSGGACACAGAGCACGGCTTTAAGGACGGATTTCATGAGGAAATGTGAGCGAGTGTGCCTGGGTGTGCCCGAGTGTGCCTATGTTCATTTTACCACCAGCCAAAGGCTTTTAAAGCTTTACTTTGTCAAGAAAGTGGAAGTTTGGTAAGGAGACGATATTAAATCAAATGGCTCAAGGTCCTGGGAGAACAGAACTTTTTCTGTGGCCGTTTCTTTATTTACAGTTTCTTTGTAAACAGCATAAAGAGAGGCCAAGACTGGGTTGTGTTTCAGGCTTGGCCAGCCAGGTAAGAGCCCTCTCAGGCTGGGCCCCAGCTCTGCAGTGCTGGGAGCCCCTCACACATCAATGAGCAATTCTGTGTCCTCAGCCACTGTGAAGAGCTGCTCGAGTGCAGGAGGATGTTCTCAGATGGGAGGCAGCAATGCCATTTTCTTTGCAACACACACAAAAGGCCTGCTCTGCACAGGCAAATTCTTATTTTGGGCTGCAGCCTCTGAATCTTAGCTTGAGATGCAATTTGGTTGTCAAAAGGGGTATTTTAATTTTTTTTTTTTCCCCTGGACTCAGGGTTAATATTTTTTTCCAGAATTGASTCATTGTGGTTGAGTGACCTTAAATTAAAACACTGTTTGCACAATAGTAATGATCCCTATTATTTGAGATCCTATTTTATATAATTGTACAGCTGTATTATGTTTGTTGAGGCTGTACATATATTCTGCTCATTGTCCTTGCTGCTCAGGTTCAAAAAGTCATATTACTAACAAAAGGAATKATTTTGATTGTTGTAAATGTGGTTTTGAGTGTTGCAAATACTGGAAAAGCAGGTGTGCTCATACAGCAGTTGCATAAGTACTTCAGAGCATTTCCTTTAAATTTACCAAATCTTTAGGATTCATTAATATGTAAAACATTTCAGAGTGGCTTAAGGTAAAACATTTTTCAAGGCAACTCACCCTGGAGCCAATTATACCAAAAGTTTTGCCAAAGTTCAAGGTTTGAGCGCTTTTAAAGGTGGTGGATAAACTTGTTTTTACACCCCTGACCTAGGTAAAAACCACAAAATCCTTATTACGAGTAAAATTTTGCCCCATTTGTASAAAATAATTAAAATGAGGCAGAAGTAAATATTCCACCCTGTGGAAACTGCTGCTTTTCTGATTGCATTCTGCTGATCAGGGWGTCAGAAATGCTCATTCCCTGCACTCGAGTGGGGGAAACAGTTCCCATTTCATTAAAATACTCTGCTACTATTTTTAATCCCTTCCTTTCGCCATCTGAGACTGTGTGCTGTGTCTGGAGTATTTTATTTTTAAAGATTAAAAAAAGGAGGCAAGTTGAGGAGAAATACTTTACGAGCTTGTAAATTCTCATGAGGCTTTTCATATAAATCTCTTAGAAAATGTTAGATGGGTGTGCTTATTGAAGGAATTTCATTTAACTGTGGGAAAAGAGGGAATTCTTTGTCTGTCCCAAATACTTCTTTACCTCCCAAAAACTCTCCTGCATGGCCTGATTTGAAGTGGGCCATGTGATTTCCTGTCAGCTTTGGTCTGCACAACAAACAAAACGCAGACAAAATCATTCTCAGAAGCCACTCTGAGCATGGGAAATTCAGTTAAATGGTGAAGCATCATTAATTTTTATCAAGCCATATAAATGGAAGGAAATRTAAGTCTAAATAATAGAAAGGTCAAAATCATGGGTATCTATAGTTATTAGCAGAGCTTTATGGGGCATTCAGAATTGATATTCTACAGTGACTCCTAAATCTAATTTTATAATTGACAAATAAATATAATTGCTTGCCTTAGAGCCGTGATTTTTTTTTTTTGCTTGTAGATCAAAGTGCTATAGACATGGAAAATTTATATTCAATCCTCAGAACTTTGAAAAGTTATAACTGAGAGATACCTGGGTCTCTGAACCTTCCTTCATCTTGGACCTTTGATGTAGTAAAAGAGCCTTTGGGAGATCACATCACACTCCCTGGCAGCTGCACTTGGCTCTACGGGGCTAAGAAAATATRTTTTTTTWAAAAAATAAATTATTAGTGATTGGTATGGAGCTTATTTTAGTGAAAGATTGCAGATGTGTTGACCAGGTGTGGCATTTTCAGCACAGGAATGTCCTGCTGGTTTTTCTGAGTGACCAACACTGACCATGACCAGTCATGTGCTGAAGGGGTGTAAAATGAGTGTAAAATGAGTGTAAAATGAGTGTCCTTCATCAAAATTTGGCTGTGAAGCGTTTGTAAAGCTGAGTGTGGCAGCACAGCACATGCAGGGCCCTTGCCAACCTGCTCCACCTAGGGGATGCTTTACACAACTCTTGTTTTCACAGGCACTTTCAAGGCTTTGTAAATCCATTTAAATTGGATTTACAGTAGTGTAATGAAATCAAAATCTAGCCTGTGAACAGCAAAAATCTACTTTACTCCTTCAACAGCATGAGCATAGCACATGTTTTGCTTCCTGGTCCTTGTTTTACCTCCTGGCATTTAGGAAATGTATAAATCAGCTGATCTGAGGGTCTGACTTTCAATGTCACTTCAACAAAACCTCAGTTTGAACTGCTCAGTAAAATATTTACAAACTCTATGTCTGTCCCATGTAGGGGCTTTACAGACTATCTTTTACAGATTGTCCTCCACCCGTTGTTAAATTTATCCCGTTTTGTACGATTTTTAATACAAGAAKGAAATTTGAAATGTGTCCCGGTGTATGAAAATCAAGACAGATTTGATGCTGAACATAAAATTATCCCGGTTTTTTCTGTCTAGGACACCAGTCTAGAAAGAGTGTTAATGTATTTGAAGCAACTTGCATGACCTAAAAGCACAAATGCTGCTCGTGAGGTGCTGCTTGTCCTCCTTGCATGACCATTCCCTGTGCTGGCCCAGAGTGAAATTATTTCAATTATAGTCAGGCATTAGTAGGAAGCACACATTTCCTCATATTAGTCAATGTTAATTTGCTTTAAACTGATCCCTGTGTCTGAATCTGAACATTTGAGTTTTACCTARGAATGTTATTTCTTATTCATTGATACTGATTTTAATTTATTAACATTGTAAAGTTATTTCAACTGAGCTCATGTTGTGCATATTCCTTTCATTAGGAATATTTGTGTCTTCAGCTGTATATTTTAAAGATATTTAGTTGCAGCAGGCAAAATTTTATGCAGAATTAGAATAACTGTGACATAATTAATTACAACTACACTATAAAATTTGGCTTGTGAAGTAGCTCACTCCCAAGAGTGAGCTCAACAAAAAGCACAGCTTCTCTTTGCTACTGCTTTTAAAGGTTTTTAAACCCCAAGAAGTGAGATTAACAATGAGGAGAGTGGGTAACACAGAAGTGAGTCTGGGCTGCTGTTCTTGAGCTGAAATGTGAGAAATAGCACAATTACAGGCCATGAATGGGGGGGTAGAAGGAGGAGAGGAAAACAAAAAACTCCAAACAGAGACCACACAGCAGTGTAAATCCTGGGCACCTGAGCATGGTAATGCTAAAGAGATACAGTTTCTGGAAGGAAAAGTTCCATTCATCCTCAGTTCCATTCCCAATCCAGCTGATTTTTGCCCCAAAAGCCTCGCGGTGCCCCCACTGGTGCCAGCTGTACCCGGCCGTGTTCCAAGCAGTGCCAGTCCCGAGCTGTCCTGCTGGGTCTGTGCAGTCCTGGGTCACCCAGGGCGCCAGGCAGGCGCTTTGTCTGCAGCGCTGACACGAGAGCTGAACCCGCCCAGGTTAAAAAGGCTGCTGTGGGATCTGTCTGGGAAGGGAAATGTGACATTTTGGCTGCTGCGAGCAGGACAGTGCCCCTCTCACCGAACCCCAGTGCTCTGGAAATGCGCTGGATTCAGGATCTATTCTCAGCAGCCTCTGCTGCTCGGCCCCTCCCTGGGGACTCACCCATGGCTGTGCAGATGTTGTCCCTGTGCTCCAGCTGTGACCTCCCTGGTGCCCCAGCCCTGCGATGGCACAGCCTGGGGTCACATTTCCCTGCCCTCACCCTCTGCAGGCTCTGAACTTTGTGCCTGTCTGYGTGTGACTGAGCGAGCCCCTTGCAGCCTTGGCATTTCCCTTTAACCTTCCCTGGGATTTGCTGATGGCTCTGCTCTCCCTGCAATATTCTCTGTCCAGCGCCGAAAATATAACTTGTGTTGTCTTGCGACGGAAACAGCAAATTACTCTTATTACTCATTTCTAGTCCTTTGCTGCAGCAATCCATTAGGAAAGAAATAACCACTAAAACTAACAGCAAAGGACAAAAAGAGCAGCCAGGCTGAAAGCACAACTGCCTCTCAGCAATGGTGGTGGCCGCCAAATTATTCTGCTGTTTGTGGCCTCCCTTTCATTCAGCATTTCCCAGGGGTGAGGATCCCTTCCCATGTCTCAAAATGAATCCTTGTTGCACCAGCTTYGTGCATGGGGGAGGTGAAGGATGAAGCATGGAAATATTGAATGTCTAGGCCAAAAGCAGCTAGGAAATTTGAATTGATAAAATTTACTTGAATCGCTAYTAAAATATGAGTAAAATATGCTAGTAAAGCTGAAAATGAATATGCTTACACATTTTTCTAAATTAGACCCTATGAATGTTCATTTTCTCTTCTTAAACCCCTTATAGATGTCCATATTAATGTTGTGATTAATATAGAAAGGAATTAGTGACTTTTTGTATTATTTTATACTTTTACAGTTCAAATTTGTACTTGGGCAATGCAATAAGTCAACTGCAATGAGGAGCTCAGTTCTTTAGAGTATATTTTCCATTTTTCTGACAGTAAAAGTTGCRCTTTCACAAGTGAGRCCACCATTCAGAAAGTCAGATTTCRTAARTGGAAAATTTGGCTTGAAAGCCCCCAAGAGAAAGCTTTTTGGGCWATTTTAGACAGCTTCTGCTTTAACTTGGTTAGAAATCCCACACAGATAATCCCTTGTGCAGCAGAAATCAACAGTTGTGGTTGCTTAAGATGTGGGTCAGGAGGGGTAATAAATATTAAACCTAATATTCTTTATCACTGATAAAATCTTAGGATAAGTTGTCTGCTTAAATGGATGATAGCATCACTGTAAAACCCAGCTAATAAATTTCAGTGTGTGTGTGGCACAAGGCATTTGATTCCAGGCACAGCTACATATTTTATAGGCTTTATTTAGGAATCAAAAGTGGGAAGCCTGAGTACATGTCTGTGTGTCTCAAATATTTATTTGTCATCCCAGCTATGGCTTAGTTGAAACATTTGGAGCCTCCGTCTCTGATCCCATGAGGTGTCCCATAAAAGGGTTTTGCCCGTGGGTATCAGTATCTGTGTGCAGCACAGCTGCTGGGCTCAGCAGCGTGATGGATGCAGCTTTTATGAGCATAATGAAAGGGAATTTTTAAATGCACCAAAAAGAGACGTAAGACGGCACATCAAACGGAATCTGCGCTCTCCCTTTCTGGAGCCTGGCACAATTCCGTGCCTTTCAGGAACGAGAGCAGCTCAGGAATGCTTGTGCAGCCCGCTGGAGCAGGGGCTGCTCTGCTCTGCACAAATCAGACCAAGATTGCGAATTACCGAGAGCCCCCCGAGCAGCTCCTGCCGCTGGGASAGGGCACAGAACGTGCTGCCATCCCCAGTTTGTGTTGGGTGTGAGAAACATCTTGTGACTGAATGACCTGTCACTGATGAGAAGCAATGCTCCAATGAGATGAGGGCCCTTGTCTTCCAAGCCCTCAACAAATGGGCTCCATCTGGCAGCAGAGTGACTCRGAGTGTGATTTGTGTTGGACTCTCGTGTGTTACCGGGTGGGAGGGTTAAAAAACCTCATCAGCATGCAAGGGTTCCTACAACAGCTTTTAGACTTTGTGAACCTTACTTGGAARCTTTAAAGACAGAAGTTTAATTAGGGGAAAAAAATTTAAAAAAGGAATTTTTAATTTAGAAATTTTAGGAGAAGTCTCAGTAGCCTGGGACAGAGCACATGTTTCATCTCCTGCTTGGTTTTCAATGATGATCTGGATCAGCACAAGGATGAAGTAGAGACTGTTAAAAAATGAAAGGCAACAGTGGCGTGGTCAAAATATCCACCTGGAAAGATTTCTTTTTAAGAACTAAACCTCAGTCTGTTTTTAACAGACCACATTGGTGCTGAAAAATTTTAATGAAGTTTCATTGAAACTGGTTCTTTCTAGTTAAAAATTATGGTCCTCAAAGATCCTGATTAAAAGTGTTTTTAATGCTCATAGAGTCATTAAATAGGAAAAGACCTCCAAGGTCATGGAGTCCACTCAATAACCCAGCAGTGCCAAGGCCACCACTAACTCATTCCTCAAGTGCTACATCCACACATTTTTGAATATTTTCAGGGCTGGTGAACACCTCCAGGACATTTCCCTGGGCAGCCTGTTGCAATGCTTGACCACCCTTTTGGTGAAGAAACTCTTCCTAATATCCAAACTGAACCTCCCTTGGCACAACTTGAGGGCATTTATAACTGGTGATAAGGAGAACTAAGATCGTGTCATATGCTGGAGATCCTACAGTAAAAGTGGAAAAAAATATTTAATGAAGTGAATAAACATGGTCAGCACACTGGATTGTGTTTGAGCAGGATTCAGAGAGGTCACTGGTGGCTTCTCAGCTGCTCATCAGCTGTCACATCCTTTTCTTTTCACCCCATCGCTGGTTATTTTCTCTTTTCTCTCATTCTTAGTTCCTTCTCCCAGTGCTTTAAGGTTCTTTGTAGCAACCCCTTGGGACAGGAGGGGTTTTTGCAGTGTTTGCTCCTTTTTGGGTGGGCACAGCATGGTTTGTCACCACRTAGGCTGGCAGCTAAAGGGATGGGGATTGTCTTGTCTTGTTTCCTGCACAAGGAAGAGAGCAGTGACAGGAGGGTTTTTCCTGCTCTGGGGAGAGCAGCAAGGTGTGTAAATCTGGGAGCAGAGCTCACAGGAGGAGGGCAGCAAGCTGAGCATTGCATGCAGGAAGCAACAGGACACACAGAAAGAGCAGGGAGCAGATCTCCAGCCAAGCCTGAGCGATTATGGAGAAAACAAGGAGCTCCTGGGAGGTCTGTACCAGTTTGTTACACATGGAGAAGGCAGTGAAAGTTGCTGGAGGGAGAGCAAAATGGATCCATGCTGAGAGAGCGCAGTGCTCAGGGAGTGAATGTTGGGGTTTTTTCACCAAAGCTTTTTATAAATCCATTTCRCTCTCTAAAGCTGGATTTTTACCTTGAGAAAATGCAAAATCTTGAGGTTCCCACCCAGCACACCCTCCAAGCTTTGCTCCAGCCTCTACAGTTTGTGTTCTGATGGGACACAGATCAGAGATTGGTGATTTGGGTCTGCCTCAAGGCCTGGCAGGCTTGGGAGCCTCTCCCAGCCCTGAATCCTATCCTTAAAAGAGAGTGGGGGAACTGGCACTAGGATTTTCAAAGAAACATTGAAATAGCCTTATTTTCTTAGACTCTTCCCATCCCTGACCCATAAAAAGTAGAACGCTGTATTTGCTCATTCTTTGCTGCTCACCATCTGTCTCCCTTTTCTCTTTTGTATAAAACTTGTACATTAAAAGCCTGGTTTTGTAAGTGTCTGGTGAAAATATAGCATCCTCCTGACCTCACTGTTATCATGTCTACAGCTGAGAGAGTTCTTTGTATGTCCTCCTATGTCTTTACTGAGAAATGGGTGTCTTACCCTTTTGGGTGCTGTGGGGGAACAGCTTTGATTACATAAAAGATCCAAGCAGTTTCTTTTTATTGTGCTACTATAACATTTCAGGCAACAACAACAAAAAAAACCCAAACAGTCTAGCACTTCTGTGATGAGGCTTTTATATAAAAAATATAAATTAAATAAGAGCAATGTGAGATTTAAACCAGCTCAGTTCTGTGTGTCATGTTCATTATTGTTAAATTGAGAAAGCTTTGCAGACACCCTGCTGCAGGGGGCTTGGCTATTCCCTCCCAGCCAGATGTGCAGGATTCAAATGTGGGTTCTGAACAGCTCAAAAGCAGCAGAGCTTTTTTGTCCAAGCTGGTGAATCCAGCTGAGCCATGGGAGAGCCCTTCAGAGGGCYCTGCCCCCTGACTGATGACTGCCAAAAATCATCTTGTGCAGTTTAAATCTCCATCACCTCACAGAGGCAAATCCCGAGGTGCTTTTGTTGCAGCTGTTGTTGCCAGGTCTCACCTGGACCCTGCCTCAGGTGACTCTTCCCCATTTGGGACATTTTTATTACAAGTGACAATTTCAGTCTTGGACCAGGACCCCAATATATTGCATGTCTGTGTGAACATGAGATAAGAACTTCTTAATCCTCCTTGTAAGAACTTATTTTAAGCAYGGGAAAAGCAAAGTCTTTGGGAAATGCAGGTAGAGGTGAAACCCTGGGCTTTCCCAGCAGGGTGGGCYGTAGTTGCAGCACTCTGCAAGAACAGGCTGTGGGGGAAACTGAAGGTGATTTTGAAAGAGAATGCTGAAACACCTTCCCTGAGTTTTATCTTGTATGGCTGGGGCTGCAGAGGAGGAAGAGCTTGCTGTTTGTGCCGAATGTGAGTTTAAAAACTGGATTAGAAGGGCAGGAGTATATACTGGCACAGAACTCTCTGCTTGTTTCTTAACCAGAGTTACCTTGTATTCCCTCATTTCCTAGCTCAGCTTTAACAAATGTGTTCACCCTTGCACCAGACAGAACTCTGCTCTACCCTCTGGATACCAAGATCCTCATTTCAGACTCAGAAAATGCTTTGTGAGCCGTTATACTCTCAGCATATTTTCAGGATTTCTTCACAGAAATACAACTGATTTGTCCTGGAGGTATTTTATCATGTATGTCATCCTGTAATTGCTGTTTTTCTCCATTTTTTACTACTTTGAAACACACACCACCTTCTTCCTGCGCTGTCGCCACCCCCTCTTGCTGGGAGATTCTTCCTGTCCTGGGGATGACCCTAAAGCTTTTTAAGTTGTTCCAGGAGAATGGCTGTAACTAACAGGACTGCTTTCTGAAACCCAAGAAACACAGCCCAGTGTGATTCTCCTTCCCTGGAGGGCTGTTTTTATAATAGATTTCCTCTCACCCACCTGCCTTCTGTGCTTAGCAGGGGATGTGCTTTGTATGATTTGAAGTGATAATTAGAAGTGATGGTGGGTGGCCACAGGAGGGACTGCAGATCCAAAGCAATAACTGTGTCTCCACAGAGTGACACATCACCTCCTCAGCAGATGCTTTCATACTGCAATTCCTTGGAATTAAACCTGGGAGATCCTAATCAAAGGCCTTGGAGAAGTGAAATTGTGGAGTGTGTGGAAATATATTTGAGTCATGGCTGATAGCAAATGTTGSCATCAAAAGTGCATCTTCCGAAAGAGCATCAATGCTGCTGTGAGAATRGAAATTCTCTTTAGAGAATGGCCAGGGCCTCTTTTGCTTTGTTTTTGGGTTTGTTTGTTTGTTTTTTGTTTCAATTTTCTTTGTTTCGTTTTCCAGTTTCTGCCATAAAATGCATTTTAGGAAGAGGTCATTGTCATTACCACACATATATTTGAAGGGATCCAGTTTAAGCCTGTATTCTGGGGAATGTGCAGCATTTTATTTGGTGATGCAGCTATTCCTTAACATCCCATGGAAAAGATTCCTTCACCGTGTAATTTGCAAAGCCTCCTGAGATGTAATGCAGGCAGACTGAGGCTTTCTGCAGCAGCAGAACAGTGCAGAGCTTGCTCACATCTCTTTGGGTGAGCACGGGACACCTCTCTGCCTTTAATACTGCAGAGTATTAGTCCAAGGTGGAACAAATGTGATTGGGATGGCACCTGTTTGAACACTGCCTTGGCTGCAATTTAATTTTGCTTCCCAAATTAGCATGTTTCATTACTGTCCTTTTCCCAGCGATAAACAAGATAATTCATTTTGGGTTTTCCTGCACGGCAGAAACATAAAAATTTGTCAACTGTAAATTGCTGTAGGTGTCATTAAAATTCTCCCTAACCAACCTAATATGTTCCAGGAATTTTTTTTTTCAAGACACTTGCAGCTATTTTTAAACCACCTGCTGTGTCTATACATATTCAGAGTGTAATGGGGAGGCACTGCTGAGCAATTCAATAGGAAATCATTTAAATAGAGAGGGACATAAGAGTAAGTGATAGGAAGTTCAGGAAGTTAATGCACTAGTTTGAAGTCTTTGTCCCCCCTGTGATCTCCCCCACACACTCTTTTCTGCATGGCAGCCTTCAGATTTGGATTGTTTTCCACTAAAATAATTGATTTGTGATTGCTTTCGGTCTCCCAGAATTGTCTAAGTCGGAAAGTCAGCTCCTCACAGCACCAGGGGAGGTTTGTGGTGTGTCCTCAGAGAGGTGTGGGGATGATGTGCAGAGCACAGAATTAAAGCACTTAAACTGCACAGGGGAGCCAGGGTCTGTCTTGTGCTTTGGTGCCTGGGAGAACTCTCTGATGTATTTGCACAATTGCTCAAACCCCTCTGCAATAGCTGCTTTATCTTCTAATTTTTTTGTCTTCTACCTTCTTTTGCCACATTTTTAAGAGACCCCCTCTTTGCACTTAGCTGTAACCTCTATTCTTTAAAGAGAAATCATAGAAAATAAAGAATCAGGTTTTATTAACTTCTTACTAATAGGAGGAGAGAAAAGGCACCTTTTGCTTTTCTCTTCCTGGAGATGTTATAATTTCTYGCAAGTTCTGGATGCCCTGGGCATTCAATCAGTCTCATCCTTGTAGCAACAAATGCTTCTATTCATACTTTGTATTCAGGGGATTTACACACACAACCACTTAAAAGCAAAGGGATAATAAATAATAACCCAGAACAGAAGSTAATCTGAGCACAGTAGATGAGTATCTGCTGGTAGAGTGGGGAAATATCAACTCCTAAAAAATATCTTCATTTTTCCACTCATTTTCCTTTTCTGGATMAAAGCTTTTTCTATTGCAGCAGATTACTTTTACCAATATATTCTGAGTTTATAAGGCAATAGAAACTTATTATTTGAACTTAATAACTGAATTAAAATTAGGGAGTGACTGATGGGAGAGAGTGCCCAGAACAGCAGCAGCTGGTGAGGAGACACTGAGCCACCAGGGATGGCAAGGGCATCTCCTGACTGGGTCACAGGAGTCCAGCAGGGGCAGAGAGGGAGCTGTGGTGGGTAAATGATGACAAATAATAACCTGAAATTTACTTTTGCTGGCAGGTTTAGTAAGTCAGGGCAGCTTGAGACARGTCTGCATTATCCACCAGAGCTGGGAGATGAACTCCTACCCTGTGGTTGTACAGCAGGGTGGAGAAGTCTTTAGCTGTGCTGCTTTGACTTTTCTGGAGTACATTTTTGTCCATTTATAAACAACACGTCCAATTACCTGTTGTAAAGCCTCATGACTCAAATATATTTAGAAAGACAAGGCAAAGAATATATAAAAAAAAAAGAGCAGAATTTCTGTGGGTTTATGGCTACATTCTGGACAGGAAGGCAGCTGAGGAGGGGC
>JACDOX010000061.1:3771689-3786939 GCA_014549065.1 Cardinalis cardinalis
AGGAAGGCAGCTGAGGAGGGGCAGTGGAGATGGAGCTGGACAGGAAGGCAGCTGAGGAGGGGCAGTGGAGATGGAGCTGCAGCACATTCAGGTTGCTGCTGGGCTGGAGCCAGTGCAGCTGCCTCAGCACACAGGTGAGGTGGCATTAGTCAGCTGTGTTGAGTCCAGCAGGGCCCTGCTCATTGCAGGACACAGCCAACACCCCTCCTCTGCTCCCTGTCCCACCCTGGGGTCGCTGGCAGTGCTGGGTTTGCTGCTGCTGGATGTGCCTTGGCTGTGCTGGTGGATCACAGCCATCAGTGCATCTCAGAGCACAAAACCACTTCTTTCCAGAAATAGCAAGAGCAGGGACAGGAGCAACATCCAGCCCAGGATCACTAATCAGGGTGAGGCTCTGCCCTGGAGGCTGCACGAGCCAAAGCAGTTCAGGGGCAGTTTGCTGTTCAGTTCTTYTGCAAAGTGTTTGTAATGCAGGTGGTACATAAAAAATTCATCATTCTGGCTGCCTGCGCTGTGCTGTCAACCAAGATGCCTCCCCTGTGTGCAGATGTTACTGAAATTGAACTTATCCCTTTGGCCTTAATGATAAATATGGGTTCACCTGAGGAGTGCAGCTTCAGACTTGTGTTTGCAGAAGGGCATGGTTATATGTAACATTAAGGAATTCCTGAYGGCACAGATCATAAAATATTTAATTTATTTCTCCCTTAACCTAAATGAAATGACAGGCCAAATGATCTAAATGAGGCAGGCTTTATATTTATTTAGTCTTAGCTTTAACTCCTAACAAGAGCTTTATCATATTTAAACAGTCTCACATCATTAGGTTAATAATAGACTGCAGTTTGCACTGCTGGTGACTGGATTTTTCATTATCCTCAATTTTGGTCTTTCAATGGCCATTATTGTTTATTGTGCCCTTTTAAAAAGTGAATAAATTAAGAGAAACTTAATCAGAGGGATTTGTTATCAGAGGAGAGAGTGACAGATATTACTGAGCTCGGGTAAAAGGCAAGAAAATAGGAGAWGGAGATTGAAATGAGGTAGAAGGGTTTTGAAATTCAGACACATCAATCTGAAAGGAAATACCATTTGTAAAACATAAAGCACCTAAGTTTGATATTTTCACTTATATTTCAGCATATTTTGTGAACCTATTTAATTCTTAATGCTTGACTTTTGTACAAATGGGACTCTTTCCTCCCAAAAGGAAGGGAGGAAAAACTTCTTTATTGCCCAGAGAAGTTGTGGAAGTGTTCAAGGCCAGGTTCTTGGAGCAGCCTGGTCCAGTGGAAGGTTCCTTGCCCAGAGGAGCTGGAAGTTGATGATCTTTAGGATCCCTTCCAACCCAACCCATTGTGTGAAAATCAGGGTGCCTGTCACTCAATATTCAGTGGTGGTTGACAGAATCAAAGAACTTTAAAACCAGATTCAATCCAAAGCTCTGCACAAACAGCATCTGGCCTGCCRCAAAAGTCAGCTCAGGCAGAATTTCTGTCAGTTCCAGTCAGAAATTGTTCATGYGTTGGGAACTGCTCATTTCTTGCCAGTGCCAAGGTATGAGATCACTGCTGCTGACCCAAGCCAGCAGCYCCTCACTGCACAAGGGCTCTGCCAGAGGAACAGAAAGCAAATCCAGAAAGGTGTCAGTGGCTGGCTCTGCCCAGGTGTGTGGGGTGAGCCTGTGAGCAGGGCAGTCCTGTTTGGCTATTGCCTTTCCTGGGCCAGTGCTGTCAAGCTGCAGACGCACACTGAGGGATTTTGGACTTTGCCATCTGTGCATCACTTCACTTCGAGGGTGGTGATTCAAGCTGTAAGTCCTTGAGCRTGGCCAGAAATCTGAGCTAGATCTCCAAAGGTGTTGGACAACTGGACAGGAGAAGAGCAAGCTTATTTTCTGGCCATGTTGAAATAGGAAGGGTAGGCTTTAGCTCCTACAATTTGAGCTGAATACCTTGACCAGAGGGAGAATTCACCATTCAGCTAAATAAGACACTTAATCTGAAGAGACATGTGAAAGTGAGCGCTTGCTCCCACCGTGTCTTATCATCTATACTAGCATCATTCCTGACATTCTCTGGGTGCTCCTGGGTGAGCTCTGTGTTCCCAGGCTCAAAGCTCAGCTCCAAAGGTGCCCRTGGCTGAAGGGGGTTGTGGGTTGGTGTTTCAGCTCTGTGTTCATGCAGTAAATACGTGGCATTTCTTTAAAAAGCTCCTTTCCTCTCATCCTCCAATTCCCAAACAGAAATCTGTCCATGCATCAGCTCATTCCCTGCACAGGGCAGGGCAAAGGACTGACTATCTTTGCTAAATAAAAAGCTGTTTTGTATTRGGAATCAGACACTGCTCCAAGATGCACAGATTTGCAATTACAGCTTTGTCCTGGGAGTGAGGATTCTAGAATCATTTGCTGACACAAATTTGCTCTGTGACCTGGGGAAACATTTAAATACTTTGTGCTTCATTTTTCTCCTGCTGCTACATAAATTTTTCAGTGTTGTGTCTTGTACCATCTGATTTCTGTTTTCTGTTTAATCAAGTAATATAAAATTTCAGCCTTTAAGCTGTACAATGCAACTGAATCACTTTGCAATTGATATGTCAGACACTGGCTGGAAAATTTTTTGAATTTTTAAAATTAATTTCCATCTTGTCAGGACTTGCCTGTTGTTTTAGAACAAATTGAAGCAGTTGGAAAACACTGGTCCAATACTAATTTGTATTCTGGCTGTTGCTTCATGCTGGAATTAGTGACATGCAGTTGTCTTGATGCAGGTGAATCAAAGTTTGCCACGTCAAGTCCAATTCTGCTTCTGTTTAAGATGATAATAAATCACCCCCTGAGCTCTSCTGTGCACGTTGGGGTCTATGCTTGGTGCTCTTACAGCTTGTTTAAATTTCTAATGAAGACACAGAATAATGCATGCTTGTATTACGGCTTCATTATACCATGTAAAATGTCTGCAGGAAAACACATCCCTAGTCAATCACCACTTGGAGAAGTTTTCCCTTCTCCTGACTAACACTCCATCACTTTGATACCTTCCAGGCAGGTTTTGCATTCACCTCATGTCCTCAGAGTCTACAAAACAGCACAGAAAAATAAGCCAGTGCCCAATACCATTACAGTGGATGCTGTGAGAGCCCATATGGTGTTAGTTTCTCAAAAATAAATCACACTGAGAACTGTTGGATGCATACAGGAACCTTTTCCAGTCCCTCTTGGAGGAAACGCTACACAAAAAAATATTTTAGAAGAGCAGCAATGCATTGCTTTAGAAGAATTATATGAAACAAATGAACCTGGGATGGATTAATATTCACAGCATTAATAAAAATTAGATTTTAATTACTGTTTAGTAAACCACATATTATAATTTAATAGCTAATTTAAAATCAAGATTGCAGCATTTAGAACAAGTTTCTAGGCGAAGAAATTATATTTTCTGCATAGTCAGCACRCTTATGCTAATGCTTTAATGCATGTGTGAGATAAACCCTGCTGACACCTCCTTTGCACTTCTGCATGCATTATACAGACCASTTTCTAATAAACAAATTTTTCAGTTTTTGGAAAAGAGTCTTTACCTGCRGCTCTGCAAAACCAAGTGCAAGTTCAGTACCTCAACAGGCTTGGATTTCATCAGTCCCTCCCCTGGGCACACCAGGTGATCGAGGTACTTGGGAGGCAAAACTGTTTCTAAAACTGCCAATTCTTTCCCAAAGTGAAAGCAAGGCATCCTTTTCCATGGCAAATAAAGCAATATTCTCCTCAAAATAGCAAATTTATTCTCTAGAAAATGTTTTCCATCTCCTGTGACCTGATGTACATATTCCTACAGGTTATTCCTACAGTCCATGGTTCCCTCTCTTTAATATTATAGCTTTATCTACAAAATTTACATACTGTAATTATTTAAATTGTAATTATTTAAATCTCTGTCTGTAGTGCTTCCTTTCAGCATTGCAACCCCCCACCAAAATAATTTCCAAGTAGGAAAATGAAAGGACACAGGTGAGACAAGCAGTTTGTTGGTGTGTCGCCTTTGAACCTCAGTGTTAGGAATTTTCGCCATTATAAATCTCAACAGGATTTTTCAAAGAGATCCTTTGTTGTTAAACCCCTTGCTAGGATAGATTAAAAAGAAACTGTTGGAAAAGGGAAAAAAAATAAGAACAAAAAAGCAGCTTCCTCAAGAGGAGAAGGTGATTTCCCAGCTGGACAGGAACAGCTTTGTTTTCTGATCTTGTCTTTTTACAGGGTCGTTTGAAAAGTCACTGGTTTGTTCTGTGGCATTAGAACAAAAGATGACTAGACTAAAACAAGAGAAATATTCCATATGATATCAAATCTATCTGCATTTCAGAACCTGTCAAAGTGAAAAATGAAACCACAAGCTTGGCCTTTAAAAATATTAATTCACTTTAGAGATGAAATGTAAAAGTGCTGGGAAAGAAGTCACCTTATCTTCAGGAAGGAGCAAGCAAGACAAAATCCCTCTCTCTCTTCCTGGATCTYAGATGGCACTTCCATGCCACCCTAAAATCTAAAAAAGGATTTAATCACCAGTTCTTGCCACCATAAATCCCTGAAGTGTTTTTTGCCCTATTTTTAATGAGACAGTCATCAGATGCACCAAGTAGGGCTTGAGGAATCCCAGTTTCAGGGGGGTAATTTACCACTTTTACTGAGTGWTGTGGATTTAGTGTTGACCTGCAGCAGCATTTTGGGATTACAGCCACAGGTTATTGACAGCAGAAAGCACTGGCCATTAGGATGTCAAAAAAGGTAATTAGTGAATATTCAGCTAATAAATTGTCAATATCCAGAGATATCCAATGTACACTTTTCACATGCATTCATTTAAAGCCTGTATTTAACTTCTCAGCTAAGCATAATTTAAAGCTTTTAGGGATCATTCTGCCTGTTTGGTGTTATTGATTCCACACAGCAAACTGTAATCAACTGATAAATCTCTGATCTTTAGTCACAATGAAATAATATAAATGAATGTTTCTGTACCATTTGAGATGGCATTTTGATATTGGCCTTGTGGAAATATATTGCAGATKTTTCTCAAAAATTATCTGCCATAATCTATAATAACTGATGAAGAAATTATAGATAAATTTTCACTTCAGTAGGCCTCAGCCAAAACCTTTGCTCCATTAWTATCTTTTTCTGAGATTACCCTTTAGTCAGTCTGATTTGGATTTTCTAGTTATTAAGACTTTCAAATTTGACAACACAAATGATTCTTCTTGAAGTACTGAATACAACAATGAGTAACTTTCTTTTTTTACTATTCTTTGTAGTCATTTGGGGGCTTTGTTGTTGCTGGGTTTTGGGGTTTTTTTTTTGTAATTTCACCTCCCATATGCCCCCAGCTCCTGTTCTTAGGCTGCCCTCTAGTAACAGAAGTGAACAAAACCCTGTTGGATAGGCAGAGTAAGCCCAGAGCAGAGAGCTTCTACAGAAGAACCACTGCAAACCAAGAGGAATAGAGCTGTTAGTTCGTCTCTCACACCCATAAATAAACCTGCCATTTTTTTCTGAGGTTTAATTTTCCTTGCAGCTTGTTTTAATACTTCAGCCAAGTGGAAGTTCAATACAAGGGAGCATAATAATGAATATTTCCCATTGTTTTATTTCCAAGCACCATAACCAATGAGGCAAATAATCCATGGCCATTAAGCTTTCTATATAAAGAATTGGAAGGTACACAGAGCTTACAATAGCATGAATAACAGAGGTCTTCCCTCAGGCCTTCAGAGGTTGACACACACAGAATATTTTCTAAGTGTGTGTGGTGATCTCTTTAATATTAGAATGTTTTTATTGCCTCTTCAGGGAATAGCTGTTTGTCCCTTGGCCATTGAGAAATTTAGGGCAAAGGGCTTAAGAACTTTGATCTTATTTTTTTTTTATTGTTTTCCCAAGTGAAGCTCAGCTGTAAAATCTGCATCTGAACAGTTATGCCTCAAACTCTGCRTGAGCATCAGAGAGCCCTGTTGAACCAAACACAAAATAGCAATTAAATGGTAAAAACAAATTTTCTGGAGGCTTAGAGGGCTTAAAGTCAATCTCAGGAAAATCAGCRTGTGAATGCTGTTTCCTCAGAAGCCCTAATAAGCAAAGATACACCTAAACCAAACTAGAAATGCAAATATCTTGTTATAAAGCTTATTGCCTTTAAAATTGTCAGGCAAATGCTCCAATTAGAGTCCCTCAGTGACAAGCAGTCAGCAGCTGACCTCACCCACAACCCTGATGCTCCTGCTGCCTCCYGAGGTAATGAAACTCTTGATTTCACTGGAACACTCAGTGGAGATGCAAATATTCCAACAAGAAAACCACTGAGACACAGAAGCCAGGCCAGCAGAAACAAGGAGGACGAAGGATATTTTCTGTGCCTGTGATGTTGGGTTTGTGGGGAACACAAAAAAAAAAAACCAAACAGGTTTGGAGCCAGCCAGGCAAAGTGGGGACTGAGAGAGGAACACGAGGGACAGACACATCATCAGCCATCAATGGAATCGTGCAGGTTGTTATAAAAACAGGAAATGAAATAAAACCAGGAAGGGAGTCTTGATCTTGTCATTCATAACTAAAAGGGAGGAAGTGCTTAGAGCTCCAGRTTAGGAACAGGAGCACTCTCAGTGTGCAGATGGAGTGATTTTCAGCAGGACCTCCAGCCACGCCATTTATCACTGCATCAATTAACCTGCCCCTGCGGTGTTGCTGCATCCAGCTMATGGTGTTTGTGGAAGACATCAGGATCTGCATGTAAGGACACATTTCATTACTTCTGGGTGTCCTGCTGCACACCAAACTGATGGCTGGCACAGCAAGAGTGCTGCTGTCAGTTTAAATAGTGTGTCCTTTGATAGCTGGATCCTCGCCGTCGTGCAAGGCTGGGGGAAGAGGTCCTGCTAAAAAAGGCTCTTGTGAGGATGAAAGCTTTGGYTTTTTTAAAGTTACTTGACTAAAACTGTTATTCCCTAAACATGTTCATTGACATGAATGCTGCCATGGGAGTTGTTGCAGTATCCTCTGTAAGTGTGGATTTCTGGGTGCCTTTTCTCCCTTTTCCACCTGTAAYCAAGAGATCTGGTTCTATAACCAAATTGAATTTCCTGGTTCTTGTCTGTGTGTGGAAAGGAGTGACTGGAAGGGCAGAATGTGAATTCCCAAGTCACTGGATACCAACAGCATGAACAAAATAGGCACCTGCTGCATTTACCCTTCCAAGTGGAGCTGAGCCCTCCTGGCCCAGTGCCCACTGCACATTCCAAAAGCTCCTTTTGAGCACAGAATTCTATTCAGAGATGCCTTCATTATCAGCCAGTTGTTTTTGGGACTGCTGGAAAACATTCCAGGCCAGTCAAAGATCCCATAATATTTCCCTTGATCCCYGCMGGAAGAGGTTCTGATGCTGTCAGTYGTTTTTGGGATTGTTGGAAAACTTTCCAGCAGTTCCATGCCAGTCACAGATCCCAAAATTTCCCTTGATCCCTGCAGGGAGAGGTTCTGGTGCTGTCAGGAACAAGCATTTTGACCTTTGGTAAACAGAGCATCTGTAAATAAATTTAAGGGCAGATTGTGATGATTTTTTAATGTAGGGCTGGTTTTGGAGATGTTATATTCTGTCCAACAGAGGGATCAATTGTCTGGTCTCAATATTGATGGAGAAATGTCTCAGTTGTGTAAAATTCTGGTTAAAAGGCTTGGCTTCTGTGGAACCATGTCTCAAAAATATTGATTAAATTCAACATAATCCTTCAATCTGCCAGGAAWCATCAAAAAATGCTTTGTAATTTGCCACTGTTTGGAGGCACTTTAAAAGCTGCATATTTTCCTTTCCTGGTGCTGTGACATTTTCCTTTAAAGTGCTCCTCTCCTAAGTGTGTTGTAAGGGAAAATTTCCATAATGGCCCAAGTGTTGGTTATCTCTGTGCAGGGAGGGTTCAGTGGAATACTCAAAATGATGAATGAACTGAATGACCTCTCAAAYGGGTGCTGTTTGGTGCTGTTCTTCACCACCTGGAATTGGAATCACTTGGGGGAAAAAAAAAAGTGTCTGATAAATTCCATGGATATTGTAAATCCATTTTACCTACCCTGGCCTAGAACCAAGTCAAACCTCAGGTCCAGGGAAATCAGTGGAGTCCAAACTCATCATATTTTGACACTCTCTTGTAGGTCCTCCTTCACAAGAAAAAAACCACATTTTTAGGCAAATAATATTTTTGAAACAAATGTAGATAAGGAGAAGGCAAAGCTTGGGGAGAGGGAGAACMCTGGAAGATAAACTGAATTCTTCCTTGATTATCTGTGGCCAGCCTTTGAATCCCAGAGAAGAAACCTAGGGCTGATTTCTATTTATTCTGTTTTACTTTCAGTTGTGTACCAYAGTCCTGCTCTAAAACATTGTCTAGCTAATAATATCAACTTTATTTCCCATTTTCACCAGCAATTGCATTCCTGCTTTGATAAACAGCATCTTACCAGGCTTAAGRTGCTGAACATTTGACAAAGGCAGTAATTTTAGAAGCATCTTCTCCATTTATTTATTAAGCTAATTGCTTCACTTGTAGCCTCCCTTCCAATTTGTTGTAGTGTTAACTCAGCATTTCCTGCCTCTGGAAGTCTGTTTAACTTAAAGTGACTTTTAAGATAGGCTTTTAAGAAAATTCAATTTTCCAGTTTTCTTGTGAAATTGAAATTCCTTTCTTCCTTTTCTTTCACTCTCAATAAAGTTTATGCAAATAATATTAAAATTTATAATGAGACTAATATTTGTTAATCTCAGTTCAAACAGTGGATTTGTATTAAAACATAGTTTCAAACACTTCTGTTGAGAGTGAGAAAGTGTATTGCTTTTAATTCATTCATTACTGTGCTGCAATTGTTAAGCTCGAATTGTCATTATGATTACACACCATAATTTTTAGTATTCAATATTAATTATATTTAAATCCCATTAGATCTACAGTGTCTGGGCCTGCTCTGATTCCCATTTTACAGAAATSTTTTGGAGCAGTTCCAGCACATGAATCTGATCCTGCGGCTCAGGGCTGGTTTCAGCAAGAGATTTGTGCATATAAATTAGTTATGTTAATAATAGTTTTTTGGGCTCAGTAAAGGTTGCAGGGCATTGCAGGATGTCACACACTCTGTGGCCTGCAGAAATGTCRAGAATTAGATCTTGAGCTGCTTGAGGTCAGCACCAAATGTCCTGTTGGACCAATGGGTGTTGGAGGGTGCCCTGAAATACAAATTTCAGGTTTCATGGTGCACACTCCAGACACAGGGAATGCAAAGAATTGAAAAGGTGCCTCAGTCATTTATTGCTTTAATTGCAGATCTTTAGGAGCTGTCAGCAGTACAAAATCCCATTTATCTCCRTGTGTCTGGGAGGGGCTGGATTTTGACCCAGGTTGTTTCATGGTTTCACAGCTCTTGCCCTGCTTGTGGCCGAGCTGGCTTTCCAAACCATCCTGAGTGTGGGCAGAACTTGTCTGTGCTGCAGTTCTGCGTGAGCCACACTGGAAATTCAGGGCTGTGTGGATCCCTCCAGGCTCTCAGGGACTGAGTTGGATGGGCAGAGTCTAACAAGGTGAAGTTCAGTCAGTCCAAGTTCTGAGCCCTGCATTTTGGCCACAATAACCCCCTGGGGACAGAGTGGCTGGACAGAAAGGGCCCTGGGGGTGGACACRAGCCAGCAGAGTGCCCTGGTGGCCRAGAAGGCCAATGGCTCCTGGCCYGGGTCAGGAATGSCGTGGCCAGAGGAGCAGGGAGGKCATTCTGSCCCTGTACTTGGCACTGCTGKGGTCACACCTGCAGTGCTGTGCCAGCTCTGGGCCCTCAGCTTGGGAAGGACCTTGGGACACTGAGCACATCCAGCAGGGCWGGGAGCACAAACCCTGAGAGGARCCCCTGAGGGAGCTGGGGGTGCTCAGCCTGGAGAAAAGGAGACTCAGGGCTGCCCTCATCACTCTGCACAGCTCCTGAAAGTGCCTGTGCTCAGCTGGGGCTGGGCTCTTTCTCCAKCAGCACTGACACAGCCAGAGCACACAGCCTCCAGCTGTGCCAAGGGAAATTCATGTTGGATGTTAGGAAAAAGTTTTTCACAGAAAGAGTGATAAAGTTCTGGAATGTTCTGCCCGGGGAGGTGGTGGAGTCCCCATCCCTGGGTGTGTTTAACAAAGGCTGGATGTGGCACTGGGTGCCAGGGTTCAGCTGAGGGGTTGGGGCTGGGTTGGACTCGATGATCTTGAAGGTCTCTCCCAACCTGGTGGTTCTGTGACTGCACAGTTCTCTCTGCAGAGCAGCTGGACGCGGGTTTGGCAGAGCCAAGGCCCCCAAACTGTGCAGTTTAGGAGCATCCACATCCCCAGGGAGCACAACCTGGACAAGCAGCAAAAGCCAAACCCTTCACCTTCCGAGTTATGTCCCTTCAGAGCGAGGGGAACACGACAGGGCCGAGGTTCTGAGAGCTGCCCCTGAGCACAGGGCTGGGCTGAGGATGGAAGTGCTGCTCAGATCCACAGCCCAGCTCTTCCTGCCTTTGAAAAGCTCTTTCAATAACGTTGGGATGTCTCTGCCCAGTCCTTCAAAGGGCTCAGGTATTCTTTCCTGCCTTCTCCTCCTGCTACCAGTGCCTCCCATACCGTTCTCCCCTTTGTTGGCTTTGCTGCTTTGAGTCTGCAAGAACTGCCTGGAAATTTTGGAGTTTGCACAACTCTTTCTRAGCTCTGGCCATTGTAGTTCCCTGACCTCTGCTCACCCCCACGTCCTCCTGTATCCCACCTCCTGCATTCCTGGCTCATGCTGCTACATGTTTTTCACTTAATTGCAGTTTGTCCTCTAATACAAACCCAGTAGATTTCTCTCAGTCATTAACTCTTATCTTTACTTCTTCCTTAATTCTGCACATTACCAAGAGTTTGTTTTTCTTTCCAGTGTGCCTTGGGAGTTCTCCTAAAGGGAAGTTGTATATAAAACTACTTTATAGAGCACCAGGCCCCCAGAAATTTCTGACATTGAGTAGCATGAGCGCAGCAGGGAAGCAGAGTTTATGCYRCAGCATTATTTCTTCTTATTTGAGCAACCTGTCCTATATTTTCTGTCATGTAAATTATTGTTTCACAAAAGCAGCTSTACTGCAGTGCAAAATCTGCATGAGGCAGTGACAGGCTCAGTCTGAAAGTGAGAATAACCTGCAGATGTTGGTTTGGGTGCATGAAGACAAAGCCTGACTTAAGGGTGATGGTGGGGAGATGTTTGSTTGGCAGATGCTCTTAGAAAATAAAAGTAGGTTTGGAAAAGTCTAGCAAAAAGAGAACTTTTTAACTGAAGCAGAAAATGCAAGACTTGCAAAAAAGGCATTTAATTTTTTTTTATCATGAAAGGAAGTGATAAGAAGATACGTAGGAGTAAGAAAGAAAAGAACRAAATTGACTGGAGAAATTTTAAATGTAAAATTCCATTGTTATATCTTTCATCAGAACATGAATCCCATGGAGGGGTTGATTTTTCACCCCATAGTGTGATAAGCTTTTTGGTAAAACAGAAATAGTGTAATTGAAATCCATTTTGCATCATTTTCCCTTGGATGATTTAGAATTAGGCCAATTTATATTCTGCAGGTACAAYCCAAAGAGAGTGTAAATGCAGCCACCAGAATTGTTTTTGTCCACGAGCAAAGCTGGTATCATTTACTGATTCATTACACTCTCAGCAGGGTCCTCTCTTTCAAAAGCTACCTGGAATTATTGCTGGCAATAGAACACTAAACTCTAAAATAAGATTTGCATAAAAAATGAAAGTTCAAGGAAAAATGATAATAGTGATTAAAAGTAACATCTGATGACTATTTTGATTAGAACACCRCATTGAAATGTGGTATTCAAACAGACACAGAGGCTTTTTTTCCCCTCCAGCTCCAACTGACAATGCACCTATTTAACTAAACTATTATGTCCCTGATAATTTGCCTGAAATAATAGACAGTGCTTCCATTAATATTAACAATATAAACATCTAGCAAAGGCTGTAAATCTGGAATTACAGACCATGTTTTTTGCATTTGGGTACTAATTTTAGAAATAACCTCTGTCYGCTGGGGCCTGCTGATGTGTGGTTGTTGTCACAAGTCAGTAATTGAGTTTTCTGGGCATTTTGACCACTGATACAAATTTGCAAAGCAGATTACACAGCAGAAACACATTTTCCATCCCGACCTTTATCACATTGCTTTCTGTTGGGGGAATTGGAATGTTTAGGGGGGGAAATATAATCCAAGTGGGCCTAATTTGTGAGAGAATGTGATTTCTGATGTTAACTCAGTAAGCTGCATTTTGATTTATTTGATAACACATCATCTGAAAATTTGGCATTAGGCAGTTATCAAAAAAACTTATTATCTTTTATTGCCTAGGCAGAAAATAGTGGGTTAGATGACTATAAATTGAAACTCRTGGAAAACTTTTATCTTCAGCTGCTGTGCAAAGATCCTGTCACAGGATTGTTTGTCTTAGCAAACAAACAGCCTTGCCCACATCCTCCAGGAATGATGTGGATGGAGAGGTGCAGGTTGGGGTTAAGGATGGAGAACCTCCTTGGGAGACCTCTGCAAAAGGTCCTTTCAGATGGTTCATCCTGGTGGTGTGAGTGTGTYTGGGTTTGAAAAGACAGGTGTGTGCYAAGGAAGGCAGGAGCCTCCCTTGAAATGGAAAAYGTAAACACCCTCRCTCCCAATTATCATAATTTTGAAATTAAGGCACTCTCAGGCAAAGATATGGGAGTAGGAACAGCAGTTCTTTATGAGGAAAATTAAAAATACAGATTTCCCTAATTTTTATGTGATTATACCTGCAACAAGGCAGGAGGAGTTACCTTCACCCTCCTGTTTTGGGGAATTTGGGGACTTTTTTTCAGAGTGTGTGTTCTGGGAGCTGTGGTTCTCATGGTTTTGGTGCCATGATGTTTTGGAAGCAGCCTCTAACCCTGAGCTCTGCTTTGGTTTGAATGGGAACCTGCCAGCTTTTCATTCACAAACTGGGCAAGTTAAAGCTTAATAAAAGTGCARATAAACCTGGGAAGTCCATTTGAAGTCAGTGGAGCTGTGCTGATTTATTCCAGSCCGAGAATCTTTTCAGGCTTGAATGCTTTTGAGGCTGCTCCTGATTTCTCCTCTCTCTGAGCTGCAGCAGAACTCTGCTGCTCATCTCTGTCCTGATCCATTTTATCTGACCTTTACACCCTCCACATACTCAGGGAATTCTCTTGGCACTGGGATTTTTATAGAGAGAGATTTGAAAAGCTGTCTCTACTAAAAGCCATTTCAGGTTACTGTGTGGGAGAAACTTGTGTCTCCTTTCATGTTTTTGGACTTAAACAGACTCATTCCTACCTACAGCAGGGACTAGGAATGATTCAATCATTTGCAACTAATACTTTATTAGAACAACTTTGCCCTCTTTTCTCCTCACAAATTGTCTGCAAACAGATTGTTCAACTCTAATATGTTAATAGCTGAAAATTATTTGACCATTTTTTTCAGCAAATACCTTTTGGCCYGTGGATTATTTGAATTGCAAATTGCAACTGTTAAAAGGAGATACGTAATTAACACTGCAAATAGAGCTGATTGGGTATTGCAGGAGACCAGTTTTTATGGAAATAYATTGATTTTTCACAATGAACATTTGCTACAGCAACACAGTGATTTGGAGAAAAAAAAGCTTTGGTGAAGTAAATATTTGTAATACRGAAGGGAATTCTTATCTTGAGTGCTCCTGACAGCTCACTTGAGATTTTGCTGGTGGAGACAACCAGATTGAAAGTCCTGTTGGAAAAGTTGAACTGCTTCTTTCTTTCCCTCATCCAGGCAGGTGTCCTGCTGCAGACATTGATTTATTTATTCTGAGACACTGCTCTTTTCATATGCTCTGYCCCAATTGTTACCTTTGTAAATACAATTAGGCATAACTGCAGATTGTGTAGTAGTTGTAAYGTTTCTTTAGGAATATAATAATCAGGACAGGCAAGAATGGTGCCTCCTACACTTGTCAGTCAGGCTCTTAATGTCTCCAACCATAGATTCTGATTTTAATGGAGAAACCCTTGGAAATTGTTTTACTTTCTAGCATTGTTGCATGGTTCAGTATGAAGCTTTGGAAAATGTTAAGCAYTAGGGAAATGATATAACCAAGTTCATCCTTGGGGTTTTTTGGGGTACAGKTCATTAATGTGGATGACATAGGGTGTTTTCATTCAGCACCAAAATCTGGAGTATAAACAGTGGTAGGTTTGGAGTCTGTAGGGAGTAGGAGCAGTGCCAGGTGCCATTTAAAGCACCAGAATATTCAGTGCTGCATGGACAGGGAGGGTTGGAGGCTCTCCTGGGTGCAGGCTCTGTGAAAGGAGAATTCTGATGGAGCACATGGGAAGCTGTGCCATGATTTCCATGGTTCCTCTCCCAGAATAATCCTGTGGCTGCAGGGAGGGCAGGGGAGCTCCAGCAAGGCGGGTTGTCATGGGTCCTGAGCTCTGGAATTGTCAGGGATTCTGAGCTCTGGAACTGCTATAAAGTCTGGGCTCTGGAATTTCCATGAACTTTGAGCTCTGGAATTACCAGGAATTGTGAGCTCTGGAACTGACATGAAGTCTGGACTCTGGAATTTCCATGGATTGTGAGCTCTGGATTGTCCTGAACTCTGAGTTCTGGAATTGTCCTGAATTGAGAGCTCTGGGGCTTTCATGCATTCCAAGCTCTGGATTGTCCTGAATTGTGACTTCTGGAATTCTCCTGAATTGTGAGCTCTGAAATTATTGTGAATTCTGAGCTCTGGAATTGCGATGGGTTCAGAGCTCTGCATTGTTGTGAACTCTGAGTTCTGGAATTGTCCTGAATTGAGAGCTCTGGGGCTTTCATGCATTCCAAACTCTGGATTGTCCTGAATTCTGAGTTCTGGAATTGTCCTGAATGGTAAGCTCTGAAATTATTATGAATTCTGAATTCTGGAATTTTTAATGAATTCTGAGCTCTGGAATTGCCATAGATTCTGACATCTGGAAGTGACATGAAGTCTGGGCTCTGAAATTTCCAGGAATTCTGACCTCTGGAATGGTCATGAATCCTGAGCTCTGGATTGTCCTGAATCCTGAGTTCTGGAATTTCCATAAATTGCGAGCTCTGGATTGTCCTGAATTCTGAGCTCATTTCTGGAATTGCCATGGATT
>JACDOX010000061.1:3787234-3818619 GCA_014549065.1 Cardinalis cardinalis
ATGTCCTGATCCAGAGCCCAGAGGAGCTCTGTCCCATCCAGGATGGCTCTGTGTGTTCATTCCAGCCCCTGGAGGGGCACAGTCAGTGACACCAGCCAGGCAGGGCATGTTTGCACACAGCAGGTCTGTCMTTGTTTACAAACCATCATGGAATTGTGTTTTTTCTCTAACCAAGCCCATTCCTGGGGAGCAGAGCCTCACTGCAGCCCCTTCTGCTGCTGACAGAGGGTTTGGGCAAGAGGAGTGCTGTCTTTGTATTCCTGGCACCTCTGAGTGTGCAATAATAAGGGTGATTAAGTGGTCTAAAATCAGCTCAAGAAGTTACATAATAATTGATGCTTTCACACTGGAGTGAAAGATTTCTGCAGCACTGTTTAATTATGAGGAACAACTGAAATTTTTGCCTGAAAAAGGAAAAAAAAAAGAGAAATTACACACATTGGTCCAAGAGGAAAGCAGAAACATAGCTTGTGTTTTAAAAAKAAAAGAATGATTTCAGTATATTTGACAGCAAGTATTTTCCTTGGAACATTGTGATTCTTATTCTCCAAAGCTATTAAAAATTATTACAGTACTTTATACTTCTAGAACAGCTGACATGGAAAATKACCTTCCTCCCAAACCATGAGCATCTAGTGAGCAGCTGCTGCAGATCAGCATCCCTCTGTGGTGAAGGGAAATGTCTTTGCCTGGTAAAAACCAGTGTAGAGGCACCAACTTTGGTGGCATTGTGTCTTTTATAAAAATTAAGGTTTTTATTTAGAGTACTGAATATTTCCTCTCTTCCCTGGGCTTACTTTTAGGATTAGCCTAACTAACAATAATGATTTAAGGGGAAATATCTCAGACTAAATCTGAGCTTGTCCTCGAGGCTGGTGATCTCTACCTGAGGAGAAATTATGAATATCATCATCCATGTAARGAAACTCCCTTAAGTGGTGTCAATATTAATGTTAATATCAATATTTATATTAATRTATATAACAGCCAAGATGCACSTGTGTACAGCCTTCTAAAAAGTGATATTAATTCAGTATCCAAATCCTAATTTGTACATCAGTCAAAATGTATCATTTTACACAGGCTGTTGAAAGTATGCCCATAAAATTCCTGTATTTTCATGTAAGATGTAACAAACTCATCCATGTACACAAGCCCTATGCTTAGGCCAGCACTATGAAGAATTAAAAGTGTAAATTCATGTGTAATTTAAAATAAATGTGGGAGTTGTGAGGAATTAAAGTCTTGATCCTATATATTAAATAGTCACAGATTTCACCATGATGATAACAAATAACTCTGGCCAGGAAACCAATTTGGTTCCAACACTTTGGAGCAACTTCTTTCCTTTYTTAATGGTTGCTGCTGAAGGAGAAAATTTACTCTTCCTTTTGCTTCCAGATATACCCATGGACTCCACATCTCCCACAGGTAGTAAATAGATATTGATTTTGTTCAYAAGAGAAGCACATTATTACAGTGATTAAACTGTAGACTTTCCTTTATGATATGAAAAAATTGGAAATTGGTGAGCTAAAGAGGATTTGTGTTACAAAAGAGTTTGGGTTTTTCTGTTCATCAAACTGTAATTCAAGCTCTAAATGCAAAGCCTCTGTGTATATCGCCCTTTTTAAGCAGCAGCAACTGGCATTTAAAATAAATGCTGATATTATAATTATCAAAGCATTATGTCTGTTAGAGCTGCTAATAGTCACTTTGCTTCATTTTTTTTTAATTTTACATTTGTCAAAATCCTGACAAGCATACTCTGGGATAATGTTAGATTCAATGTTGATATTGTTACTCAACAAGAACATTGATTATGTCTTAATAGGACATTTTCAGTATGTATTATATGCAATTATAATCTTAAATGAACACAAGCATTTATTTAGCACCAACTGAAATTATTTCAATCCGAAGATTTTTTCTTTCTGGTTAGCATTATATTATAAAGTCATTAGTACCAAATATGATATTGCAGCACACTCCTGATACAGAATTATGCATGAATACATAGTTTATAAACAGAATTATAAATAGAAGAGTTGAGGCACTGTTGCATCATTACAGAAATACAAATATCTGTGGAATAGTCAGAAAGCTCTCTTCTGATAATTAGTATTGAAAGGATCCTTAAAACACTTGTAAGCATTTTGAATGTTCTGTGTGTTGTTTGCTTCACAAACAGAATTTGTTTTGATTTCAGCAACTTTCTGGGAATTTGGGGATTTCTATTCTCCCTAATATATATATATATTTTTTTAGGTCTGAAGCACTAAAGGAAGGCTTGGTGCTGGGTACTGAGAGTGCCCTGCCCAAAATATACAATCCAAGGGTGCCTTGCAGGGGGGCACTGGAGGAGCATTGGCKTGGGGCTTCCTGGGGGGAGTGTTTGCAGTCCTGCTGCTGGGTGCTGCTGCAGGAATCACAGCCTCGAGGGCCCCAAACCTTCCCTGTGACCCCCCAAGTGCTTCCACTGGTTCCCACCTTACACTTTGAGTCCTGCTGCACTGGTGGTGCTGCCAATTCCAGCTGAATTTGGATGCCCTACAGCCCAGACCAAGGCTTGGACTGTTCCTGCTGCTGGTGTGAAATACTCCCAGCCAGGGCTTGCTTCTCTTCACTCACTGATGSCTTTTTATTGTGTCTGTAATATCGAGAGATTAAAACCCAGCAGAAACCCATCATCATCTGCTTTCATTCAGCATCACCCAGCAGCTCTCCCTTGATCATTCCACCTGGGGGTGCCTGCCCTGCTCTGTTCAWTTCCCTGCGCTGTGTCAGCTCCTGCTGCCTTTGTTAGGAAGCCGACCTCTGAGCAAGTGCCTTTGCTGGGCTCTCCCTGCTCTGTGGTGCTGAGCCAGCTGTGGGATCTGATGGCCTGGTGGGGGTGGCAGGGAGGGCACCTTTGAAGGAGAGGACTCAGGACACAGCTCAGCTCCACAAGCTGGCAGTGCCACCCCTGCCGTGGCTRAATGACTGCAGGGAGAATTGATGGGCGAAGGAATGGTTCTCCTGCTGTAACTGTACAAACCCTCTCAACAGTGGCACACTCCACAAAGTCACAGCTGATAAWGAACAAACCACACCAGCAGTGGCTTGATGTTCATTTATTCCAATAATCCATTCTCCTGTGGAGATCCCACTTGGTGAGAGCTGGGGCTTATTTCTGTTCCTGATATCTCACTGTCCACTGACTGGATTGCTTTTGCAAGGCTGTGCTTAGGTCACTTAGGAGCAGGATTGGGTTTAGTGACAAGCAGTGACTTGGTGGGACATGTTCAAGTCTCTATGTGGTCCCAAAATGATCAAAGTTTGGGTGCTGCATCCCTGCAGCTGGGCAGGGATGGAGATGGGGAAGGAAGGGTGTTCTYCCCTGTCACAGACATCTTTCATGAAAAATCCTTTCTTTAGGATTTTTYCTCCTGAGAAGCTGAGAGGCCTCAGGAACAAAATGCAAACAATGGTTATCTGCTGCTGTGGAATGCAACAGGTGSATCTGKGATTGGTYTCATGTGGTTGYTTCTAATTAATGGCCAATCACAGCCCAGCTGGCTCAGACAGAGTCCGAGCCACAAGCCTTTGCTATCATTCCTTCTTTTGCTATTCTTACCCAGCCTTCTGATAAATCCTTTCTTCTATTCTTTTGGTATAGTTTTAATATAATATATATCATAAAATAATAAATCAGCCTTCTGAAACATGGAGTCAGATCCTTGTCTCTTCCCTCATCCCCAGACCCCTGTGAACACGGTCACACTCCCCCTCTGCCTCCTTCCAGCAGCACGAATTGCTCCCARGATAGGAGGAAAAGGAGGGAGAACACACTGGGGCCAAAGCTCTGAGCCCTGAGAAGAGGGAGATGCTGAGGAGGTGCCATGAGACCTTCCAGAGCAGCCCTGACCCCCCAGCACAYCCCTGCAGCAGCATCCCTGCAGAACGGGGCTGCTGGGAGCACAGGGGTCCCTGTCTGCCTGCAGAAATCCGGGTGTTTGGTAAATCCCACTGCTCCAAACAATCCCTGCTGCTGCCKGGCTCTGCTGGGCTGGAGCAGGAGGAATCTGCAAGGTCCTTTACGAGAGAGTGCAAAGAGAGCCTGTGATGGGAACAAGCTCTGCTCAGGGTTTGCATCTGTTAGCAGCTGCTTCCTCTAACGAGGCAAATATTTGGTGTCAGAACGAGTTGTAGGAAGTGCTGCATAGCAGGGAAGTGTGAAGTATTCATAATTATATGAAATACTACTCAAAATTCAATGTTTTTCACATTTTGCGTGAGTTTAAACGTTGGACTCCTGTCACAGACGTTTCCTGCTGCAGTAGATGCAATTTCTAGCATAAATGGGCTTGCTTTCAATAGAAAATGGGATGGTTTTCAAGGGAAAAAAGGCCAATTTGTGAGTAAAAATGGGCATTCTGAGCAAAGAGGCTTATAAACATGAAGTGATAAATGGCTTTGCAAGTTTTCCATACAATAATAACGACTTTCTAATCAAAATAATGAAAAAGTCACAGCCAGRAGAGGGGAGAGAAGTCTCATTCAGGTTTTAATGCACTTTAGGAAACAAATATATGAAAACTATAAATTTAGTTTCCCTCCATGGCGTGAGTTTGTGTTGCAGACATGTCAGTAATACTTCTTTGCATTTGTTTTTATGATGTTATAAATCAAACTCCTGGTCTTGCTTTGCCACCTTCTGAGATGAATTTCCTGGAATAATGTTGTAAGACTACAGGAAATACATTTCTTAGGATCCCCTGTGTGGCAGTGGCATCTGATTTCCTAGCAGTCCATATGTTTTTAGAACAAAATTTCTCTTCTGGCTTGACTTGCTGATTTAACATGTAAATTTATTGTTTCATAATAGCTGATCTGATGAGCAACAGAGGTGGTTGCTTCTCTGTTGGCCTAAAAATGCTTCAAAATCTACCTACAGAGGAGCTGGGACGTCCTTCTGACACATTGTCCAAAAAAAAAGAGAGGATGGGATGTGCCCAGGAAAACAAACAATGCGAAATTCACAATTTGGGAAAAGCTTCCAAGTCCCTTGGCTACAGAGCAGCCTCGGTGACCCAACCCAAGAGGCTGAGGTTGCTTTGTTGGACTCTGTCCAACTCCTGACAATTCCCTGGGAAACTGCTGGATAAAGGACATGGGGTGTCAAGGCTGGGAACCCTGGGCTCTTGCAGACACAGTTCCAAGAGGTGCAAAATTCACAATTTTGGTAAAGCTTCCAAATCCCTTGGCTACAGAGCAGCCTGGGTGACCCAAGGGGCTGAGGTTGCTTTGCTGGGCTGTGTCCAATTCTCTGGAAAAATGCTGGATAAAGGATGTGGGTGAGGGGTGTCAAAGCTGAGAACCCTGGGCTCTTGCAGACACAGTTCCAAGAGGTTCCAAAAGCAGCAGCTTTGTTGCAGTTTTCCCTGTGGGATGCAGGGTTATTGTCCAGGAGGGTTTGGATAAACATTCCTGGGCAGTGTGAGGTTCTCACTGTGTGCCTCCAGAGGCGGCTGCAGCCCCTGCCCATCTGTGRCCTCTGTGCCCACGTGGGCTTTGGGCAGCTGCTTCCACTCAAGGCAGCCCCAAAACACTCATTTTAGTGAAGTGCCACTGAAATCCGTGTCAGAATTCCCTAGGAGTGCCAGGGGAGCAGGGTCTGGTGCTGGGAACCCCAGAACATCAGCTTTGCCAGAGCTCCTGCTGCCCTTGTTCCAGCTCTCATCCCTGCTGGGAGAGATGGGAATTCCAAAGGCTGCCACGCTCCCATTCCAGAACTGACCACAAATGGGGTTTTTCCCACATTAAGGCTTTGTTTTATGAGAGGGAATTAATTTGGATTTTGCTGTGGGCCTGTGCTGCCTGGTTCTGCAGAGGTGGGCAGCCAGATACGTACCCATGGCAATCAGATATCAGCAACATAAATCATTAATATCACTCTGCACATTGGCTTTGGGCAATAACTGGAAGTCTCTGCCTGTTTTGGAAACTGTTTTTTTGTCTCTTGCAGTGGAGCAAACTTAGATTACCAGTCTAAATGCTAATACCCAGAATGAATGGGATTTAATAAAGTGAATTTATATGTAGATTGTGACATTAGTATTTAATTATGTACCCATCGTAACACTGATGAAGCAAGCTGCTAAATATTGGTGCACTGAAGGTACAGCTTACTCTTAAAGAGCAAGTATATTTTAATTTCTTACCTCTTTCCTAATCTTCCTAAATAACAGGATAAATTATGTACTGTTTACCAATATTCACCTTCATGCTGGATTGCAAATGAGGTTTCCAGGGTAGCAGCTGATCTCATAGAAAGCTGTGCTTGTGTTTCAGTAAAGCTCTGATAACAGACCTGTTTCTCTGCTATGTTTTATTAGACTAAATAAAATTTTGGTATTTTAAAAATTTATTATTTTAATATTAATTAAAAATAGTATTCTATCTCTGTGTGTGTGGTTTTTTTTCCCTTAACCTTTCCTTTTCTATTTTATTTTTTTTTCCAGACCATGGAAAGCCCAAAGTATGAGCTGGTGATAGAAGCCAAGGACATGGGTGGGATGGACGTGGGACTGACAGGCACAGCCACTGCCACCATTCTGATCGACGACAAAAATGACCACGCACCAGAATTCACCAAGAAGGAGGTAAGAGCTGCCCATCTGTTCTCTCCAAAACCGTGCAAGCAATCCTAATCAGCTCATTTCTAAATATAAAGATGTTCTTTGAGGAAAGAAGACAGTACAGAATGTTTTTARCTCGGTCTGGCAGACTTTCCTGGAGCTGCTCTTTTCTTTTTTTCACGTTAATGAACGTGTGTGCACCAGCTCCAAACCACAGTGCAACCATAAGGTAAAAAAATGATGTCATTTAGAGATTGGCTAGCAGGGTGCAAACCTGTAAAATCAATTTTCTGGGGGTAACTTTCTCCTTTTGCTCCTGTGAGGRGAAATAGCAAAACTAGCTTAAGGCTTTGGATGGTCAGGACCGTGGGTGAAAACAACATTTTCTTCCTGTCTCCAGCACTTCCCCTGTGAGCCAGCCAGAGTTTGGGGGTYTGGAATTAAAGCTCCGGTCCTAAAAGCTTCAAATTTAGCCTACAGGTGGAATTTGCAAGGAAAGGTTTTTTTSCCTGTAAATTGAATTCAGCTGAAAGTTCTGATAAACCCCAAAACAAGGGTGAGGGAGTTCCCTGCCTGMATCCACCAGACTTCCAGCCCTGCTCACCCTGTTCTCTTCCACCCCCTGCATTTACTGTGAGTCTGATTTATTTTTTTGGTATCTAGACAGAAYTAGAGAATTTTAAAATTTTTACATAATTACAGCCAGGTTGGATTTTGCTCTTAAAGTTTCCTGGGGTTCTGCAAACTTTTAAGGAAAAATTCCMAAAATATGAGAAGTAAACCTGATTTTAAAATAATTGTGGAGTAGAAAAGGGAAGCCTATTGCTGCAGAGTTTTTTTTATTTAACTTGAAGTATATTTTTACCTTTKAAAAATTTGTTTCCTGGCCTACTATTAGTGATTTGCCAATGGATTATATTGAAACAAATTGCTGTTATTTGATTTGAAGAATTAWTTATTTTATAAATGCAAAGTAAATAAACACCAGATAGAGAAGGGGTTTRAAAAAAAAGGAAAAAGAAAGTAGAAACAATGACAGTTTTGGCAAGGGAATATCTATAAATACATCAGGAAAATGCTTTGGCAGTAGTGTTTCAGTCACCTGAAAATTATCATGGACAGACTGATCCAAACCCTTCAAGTACGTGGGTGACAATTAAGTGACAATGATCAAACTATTAATTCCTTTAGAATTACCTTTTAGATYAGGCTTTTAATGCTCTGAAAGCCATTTCCTGACAACCAATACTTAAAATATCTTTGAAATGCTGTRTTTTTTTTAGCCTTCTGGAAAATAACAATGTACAAGGACAGCTTGGTGCATTTAGAAATAAGAATTTATTGGATCAATCAATATTGATAGCAAGTCATGTCAGTCAGAGTCCTACCTCCTTGAATTTCCAAAGTTGGAGAATTCTCCTCTGGAAGAAATATTTCTAGATTGAGTTCCTGTGAAGTCTTTCTATAATTATAGTCCTGTTTGACTTAATAATTTGGTAATATGGACACAAAAGTTAATGTGCCTGCTTAGCCATAAATGTATTGTTAGTATCMATTTCTGTGGAAATTCAGAAATGCTCATAAATTCTGTTCTGTCAGTGACAGTAAAAGTGACTTTATACCCTGGAAAGTTTGTGGGTTTTAGCATGGAAATTAAATAGGTGTGAAGAGACAGCATTATCTTGTTTTCTTTGAAAACTCTGCTCTTAGATATTTTTCTAGCATTTTTTTCTCTTCTGCATAGTGACACCTCTCTTCCTTTTTAATGGTTTGCTGAGGGTTTGAACCTTTCACTATTTAGAGATGCTAATGACCTCAGAAATCTTCCCTCTGCCTTGCTAAGTGATGTTCATATTCCATGAAGAAGGCAGGAAAAATCAGCCTTTCATGTATGGTGCCAGCCCCCTGCAGGAGCAGATTCTCTGTTAAAATAAGAGGAGGGAGGTGTCTATCAGTTGATTTAATGCCACTTTATTTGATTTTCTGCTGGAAGTGCTTAGTTATTGCATTTTAATACCAGTTGCATACCACAGGCTGCAATACTATTGATTGGAATTAGAGCTGAAAGGAAAAGATAATATTTTTCAAGGTAACTTCTGAAGGAGAAAGCTCAGTAAACCTGAAGCTTTGATTACAAAGTGTCGCTTCTTTTATTTAGTTTAATTATTCAATATTTTAAGTTATAAATAATATATTATAGTAATAAATTAAATTATTTCTGGCCTTGGACACTTCCAGGGATGGGGCAGCCACAGCTTCTCTGGGCAACCTGTTCCTCACCACCCTCACAGGGAGGAATTTCTTTCAAATATCCAATTTAAATCCACATTTCTTCAGCTAGAGTCCATTCCCACTGGTCCTATCCCTACCTGATGTTGTGCAAAGTCCCTCTCCTGGCAGAGGCAGTGCTTGCCCAGTGACTCTGCTCTCCCTGTTCTCCCTTTTCCCCTCTCTACATCCCCCTCCTGGGCCAGGAAAGTTCATCCAAGGGGTGCCAGGGTACCCCAGGAGCAGCTGAGCATCCTGGCTGGGATCCAGCACAGCAATTCCTCTGCCTGCTGAGCAGGAGCTGAAGCCCTGGAGGCTCRAGGTGTTGTCATGATCCATCCTCACGGACGGGTTTCGTGATGGTTCGTGGATTGATCTCAGGGTGCAAAAAAACTGACACGGCACAGGGGGTTTGCAGTGATAATCRAAACAAATGCACCTTTATTGAATGACCACAGCAAAATGCGATAGAGGGATTAAGGGAGAGGAAAAGATAGAGAAAGAAAGAGAAAAGAGCGGGGGAGAGAGAGGSGGATAGAGCTACCAAACATAGAGATGAAGTCCTTTGGTCCAGTCCAGYCRAGGATCYGCYTGTTACGTYGRGGMGATCTCGAAGTCTCTCGCTMACTCAGAGGTTTTTATTATGATAACTCRATTGGAAATTGCGAGGGGGGRAACAGATRCAATAAGGAATAGATGKAACAGGCAGTCCATGCTCTCAGCRGTAACCGAGAGCCRTTGTCTBCTTGGTSCAGCGGTCACARCCTGCAGGCAAACATCTGGCTTTGGTCAGCTTGCCTCCCCCACACACCTSCCCCRGGCTGGGGGTTTCAGTGCCAGTCCTTGGAAGGAGCAGAGGGGCCTTTTCACAYGGGGRTTTCATGGCTCAGTCCTTGATGGAGAGGCTCCTTCCATCTCAGTCTGTCTGTCACGGTGGTTGTCAAACAGGTGAGGGTCTTCTGTGGGAGAGCACCTGAACCTCAGGAGAAGTCCAGCCAGGCCCAGAGGTGGGACAGCTCCCAAGGCTGTTGTTGCACAAAGGGCACAGTGCCCCCTTCTCATTGGGCTCAGTGTAGCATACAGCAAACAACACCTGTGAAAACAGTAACTTAGCACTGTGCTCAGTCCCAGGGCCTTGTGGCGTATGACTTTCTCCTACGGAGCCAGAGATTTTAGACAGGGGGGTCTTCTCTTCAGTGGTCCCCCAATGACRATCGTGAGGCAGATGAGGGAAAATTCGGGCAGACTCTCACAGGTGTGTGTCAGGAGCTTTGATGGCTCAATAAATGAGACTTTGCTTCAGCCCCCTTCATTGTTTGCTTATTGCCCTGTCGCTCCACACAATTCCAAAATCTCTGCCTTGTTCTGTCTCACATTCACACTTCCTGCTAATGATGGGCTCTGAGCAGGGTAAAAATCCATTCAGGTGTGCAAACAGTACCCTGCTCCCTCCAGGGGTTTTAATAATTTCATCTTTAATGCCAAATAGAGCAATATTTTAAGAGTTCCTCCAAAACTCCCAGGTGAGGTAGCAAGGTCTGCCTTTTAAAAGGTCACAGTGGCTGGGATATTGTGCCAGATTTAAATTACAGAGATTGAAAATAGAGATACTTGTAAAGTTAGTGGCTGCTTTGTAAAATTTACAACCTTATTTCTATTATGGGAAAAAGTTTTAAAATTAATTTTATGAATTATTATTTTGTGTCACAAAGGATTTTGGAGTTTCCATCAGGGAAAGGCCTTAAGCTCAAGTTTTGCTCAGCAGTAAGGAGTTGCTTATGTGAAAATAAGGAATGAAGCAAAGCAAGGAGCAGGCACAGATTGTTCTGGAAAATCTGACACCTGCTTGTATCCTGCAGGATATTCCCAGTGGGTGGGAATGAGCTGGACTGAGTGAATACTGAGGGTGCTGAGTGTTTATASCTAGAGCATTAACAAAAATGAGAATTCTTTGTTTGTGTCACTGTAAGAGTGGCTGAGAGATCACTGCAGTGTTGTATCCTCCAAATAAAGGGGTTTTAGTCCAGAGTTGATGTCACTGTGGCTGTGGTGTGCTGAAAAATTAACAATGTGGCATCTGCTGAAAGACACGAGCTGGCAAATTCTCCTCTGTCTGTTCCTGGAGGCCTGGCTCTGCCTAAGACCTGGGAAGGAAAAAAATGAGTTCTAACACAAGAAAGATATGGACTTGACCCCTTTCTGTSTTTTCTTCCTTCTCCAAAAGAATAGTCCAACAAATCCTATTTCCTCCTTTCCTGACTGCAGAGTGTGTGCTCAAAAATGAGATTCCTCTGACTCCGTTTGCCTTTATCTTCTGACCTGAATTTTTAAAACTTCCATTGCTGCTCTTTAATGTGTTATTTTCCCTATATATCAGAAATATTGTCCTTCCTTGGTAGATCCTGCCAGGCACTGGAGAGGGGAGTGCAGTGCTGTGGCTGAAGGGGAYGATTTTCTGCAGTGCCCCCAGTTCCCACATTTCTCCTCCTCCACAGATCTGGGACTGCAGCCCATCCCTAGCCAAACCTGGAAAAGTGGGATTTGTCACAGTGCTCTCACTGGCACATAACAAACAGAGACTCCATTTGGCCAGGGAACAACCATTCCTCACACAATTCTTCTTTCTGCCACTTCCAGCATCACCTTCAATTCCATCCATTTCTGGGACAAAGAAATGTCACACAGAAATAATTCTGTCACACATGGGAGAGCAAGATTAGGGAAAATATTTTGCCTAGTATAATTTTTTTAAATATATCTGTTCTTAGAAAAGAACTTTCCAGTAAAACAAAGATCTTGCCTCCTGTGAACAGAATAAAATTTGTGTGATTTGACAAAACCCCGCCACGGTGACACTTGAGATACACCAGTGCTGGGAGTCTTGGGTGAAAAATATGATTTGCTCCCATTTTGAATGCCAGCTGATAAATGGTTTRTAAAAGAGTAATAAATGACTAATGGGAGCTTTAATAAATGATTCATCAGTTCCCGTGGAGGAATAGGAATAGGATTCATCATTTCCTGTGAGCGGGTAGGTGCTGGTGACCATGATGGATGGTGGCTTGCAGGGCTGTCTCTGGCTCTGCTGTGTCACCCACCGGGGGAGGCAGCCCCTGGAGGACAATCAGCACCTCCTCCTGCTCGTGGCTCACAGAGCATCTGAGACTTCCACAGCACCATCTGGACAGACTGACTGTGCAGCTCAGGCTGCTGAGAAACGGGCTTGAGGCTGCTGAGTCCCTGCCTTGGTTCTTGGTATTGGCTAAACTCTACTGAGGAACAAATAGGGAGTTAAAGCAATTTTAAGGTTTCTCCTGGATCACTTTTCCATACTTTTACAAAAATGTCTCTCTTGGACATGAAAGTTTTGTTTTCTGTGGCGAACAGACCTTGGCAACCCAGAGCAGATCTGCCCGTTGACTTTGCGTGTTTAAAGTGAACCAATCCCACCTCTCCTCCTCCTGTGGACTGAGTCCTTCTTACCTTGTCTTGCAGGGAAAATTTTGCCCTTTGGGASTCTTAACTGATTTTGTTCCTTTCTGTGCAGTGAGCTGGATCACACCTTTAGACACAATCATGTTAATGGTAGATGATTCCCCTTCCAACCCCCTTCCACAGGGTTTTTTCCTTTATTTTTCTTTACATCTGACTGGGAGAGCTATTGAGTGAGAACTGTGGTGGTGTTTGCAGGGGTCCCAGGATGAGGGAGTAGATGAGAATCTTGACTCCATGTTKCAGAAGGCTGWTWTATTATTTTACTTTATATATTTTATTAAAAGAAAAYGATATATTAARACTATACTAAAAGAATAGAAGAAAGGATTTCATCAGAAGGCTTGAAAGGAATAGAAAGGAATGGAATGGTAATAAAATCTTGTGACTGACCAGAGAGTCTGAGACATCTGGRCTGTGATTGGCCATTAATTAGAAACAACCACATGAGACCAATCCCAGATGCACCTGTTGCATTCCACAGCAGCAGATAACCATTGTTTGCATTTTGTTCCTGAGGCCTCTCAGCTTCTCAGGAGAAAAGATCCTAACAAAAGGATTTTTCATAAAATGTGTCCGTGACAGAGAACCACAACTGTGTGGGAAACAGGGCCAGAGAGGTGCTAAAACCCAGCTGGGCATCAAGGCCAGGGCTGCAGCCCCCTCCCATTCCCTGCTGGGGTGGAAATCACAGAGCAAACCAGGCTGAACAGAGACAAAAGCAGCAGGAGCTGCCAGGGTGACAATAAAGCAGTTTGGGCCCTTCCCACAGCACAAACTGCTCTCTGCTGCTGCTGCACCTTGGCAGGGCTGAGGGGCTGGAGCAGCATCAGCAGATCTGAGCAGATGACAAACCCCTGCCAGGCTGACAGCTAAGAATCAGAGTTCCATTATGGCCTGGAAGTGATGGGAACCAATCTGGAATTCCAGCAGCCTGCTCAAATTGGATCAAACTCCCCCAGCGCTGGTTTGTCAGCAGAAAGAGTTTTGTGGGATGGATAAAACCATTGCAGCAAAATCACATGAGYGGAATGCATATTGGAATTTCCATTTGGCTCCCGTTTTTGGGCTGTGAGACAATTTACATGCWGAGAAATCCGAATTCATGCAGGAACCCAACGGAGCAGGGCACAGCCTCTCCAGCTGTCAGTAAACTTTGGCACAAAGAGCAGCTTCAGGATGGCTGGGGATCACCAGAGAGGAGCTCTTTGGCCACCCTTGTTTTTTCTAGAGTTGTAGATACAGCTAGAAAGGCTCCTGGAGCATATCTTAACCTTCAGAAACCTCCACATTGGATAAATATTTGCACTGACCTTTTCACTCAGCTTTATTTCCACTTCATCCTCTTGCAGCAGTTCACTAACACACTTGACAAAGCTCCAAGTGCCCAAAAGTCTCCTTGAAAGCAAATGAAAGATCTTACCTGGTGTATTTTTCATGTGTGAGAGGCAGAATTTATGGAAGGAAACAAACATCTAAATAGCAGCAGATATTTGCTAAATGAAGACTGCGAGCATTCTGTTGTCACTGCAAAAATGAAATTTAATTTTAATTATAATTTATAACATTTCTTCATGGTTAATAATTGGTCATTGGTCTCACCCATGGTACAGTTCACGGCACCTAGAGTTTTCTGAGCTGTCATGACTTATAGAACAGATTTCAAAATCACATAAGCAGTTTAGGAATCTAAAATCTAAATAACAGGCAGACACCCCTTCTCTTTTTTTCCCTTAAATAATTTTAGATGTCAAAAATAATTTAAAAAATAATTTTGGACTTAATAAAGTAGCTGTGAAGACATCTGGTGTCCGCTGGAGTTCAAAAATGTGGGTTTAGGAGCATAGATTGCTTTGACTCTCAATGCAATTAGGATTCCAAATATCTGTCTCTCTTCTAAAAACTTTCAAATAACCTGGAAAAATGCCCAGGATCAGGAAGAAGGTTTATTAATATTTCTCAGTTGTGTTGTGGTGCTACCAAACTAAGGACATCTGGAAGACTTATTTGAACAGTCTGGCTATCTGGATAATGGAATTACACTTTTTGTTGTTTTTGTTTTTTTTTTTACTTCTTCTTGAATATTGTGTGTCAGTTTTTATCAGAATTAGCTGGCTTGAGGRTTTTCATGTGATGAGAAATGCTCAGCACCACTCAGGATTGAATTACCAACGACCTTAACAACAAATACTCTGCTGTAGCATTTTCAAGAGTAGAATAATTTCAGAGAAAGGAAAACAAATACAATTATTCTGTGCATTGACTGAGACAGAGAACTCTTCAGCAAGAAACAAAAACCAAGTGAAATAACATTGTTTGGAAGACCAGTGGTTCCTGGACTCATCCAGATTCACACTGTGTGCATAATAATCTGTATTCATGTGGCTTTCAGCAAGCTATCTGCATAACCAGTGTAAGCACTTTGTTCAAGAACTTTTGCAAAATATGTTTAACACGGAGTCCATGCACTTATCACATAATTAGGGCTGGATGTGCTGCCTGGCAGGAGGCAGCAGGCTCCCACATTTATCTTTGCTCGTGAGGGGTGAGCTCTTTGCTTTGTTTCTCTCCACCAAGGTCAGGAAATACACGAAGTTGCCTATTTAATCTCCAGATAAACACATTTCAGTGGTGCATAAAACAACAGAGTGCCAGCTTTATAACCTGGGAGCAGCTGAGAAACGCTTGTACAATACAGGRAAGGGTCTGTGAATGGAAATGATCATTCAAACAGTGGGAATTTGGGGAGGAACACAAAGGCACTGTGCTGCTCCTCCACATCTGATTTTCCTCCCAGCACTCTTGCTCTCCAAGTAGGCTCACACAGCAAAGTTGCATTTTTGCCAGTTCTTTTCYTTTTTTCCCCCTTTTTGTCACTGTTCCTTCCCTGCCCTTTGTTGAGTTGCCCTGATTTGCTGTCCTCAGCTGATCTGAGCCACCCTGATGCCAACTCCTTTGCCTTCTGAAGCCTTGGGTTGTGTTGGAGGGTSAGCAGCAATTCCATGGCAATAACAGCAATTCTCACTGCAGCAGGCAAATTCTCACCACAAACCCATTCCTGGGCTGCCTTATCCTCCAAAGGCTTCTTCCATCTGCTTCTGCAGGCAGCAGATACCCAAACCCTGCGAGCAGCAGCAAAGCCATAAAACCCACAATTTACTGCTCTCTTCCCCAAGAAGTGAAGGTTAATGTGCTTCCCCAACGTGTCCATGAAGTGTGAACTTTACAACAGWTATTAAAGTCAGGATTACAAAGTAAACAGTAGCAGTGAGAGTTTGGAGTACCTCTAGCACAAACACGTTTGGGTGAGGAGCTGGAGAGAAGAAATTAGAAATTAAAAAGGAGGGAAGGCTCAGACAAAGGCTCTTGAGGGAAGCACAAGCTAAACAAAGATAATGTAATGTCTCCAGGTCTAGTCTTGGATCACTTATTCAGGGAASCTGTATAAACATAATTGTTAGTAATCATTGCCATGAGTAGATATGTGCTTTGCCAATTAAACAAAAAAAACACAAAATCAGCTACCCCAAAAAAAAAAATCCCAAAAAAACCCCTCCAATTTGAATTTTGCAGTTGCCTTCAAATCAAATTAGGMCTGTTTTCTACAGATTTCAATTGGACATTTTAAAATTTGACTATTTTCCCTGATAATTCTTTTTTTTCCTCTAAATGTACTGGTGAAGCCGTCCATGGAAATGTCCTTTGATTTCACTCTTCTTCAAGAGTGTTCATGGCATATTGTACTTCATTAACTGTCCAAGGAATTTCATTTTCACCCCTGAGTGCTGGCAGGTGACACAGAGACTTCCAAGAAGCTTCACAGAGTTGCTTTCAGATCACGATAAAAAATGATGCACCAATCTCTTTTCTGAAATTAACTTTGGGCATCTCTGTTGGGAGACCTTGTTTGACTGTGTGGCATCCAGCTGAAAAAAACCCTTAGTGTGGAAACAGTGATTTCTACATGTGGTACTCATTGCAGAGTGGCTTTTTAAATCATCATTGTCTTGTTCATAGAATCCCAGAATTATTTGGGTTGTAAGGGACTTTAAAATCATCTCATTCCATGTGCCATTGATGCCTCAGGTTTKRGCTTTTCTATTTTTCACMTTCTGTGCTGCTTYAGTGTGTGGGTCTGGGTTCACATCAGGGGATGCTGAGCTCTGCACAGAGCAGGGAGACAAAACAATTCCTGCTCCAGCTGGGCACCAAGGACAAATGATCCAAATCTCAGCCCCAGAGCACAAACACCGTGGGCTGGAGAGAGAAAAACAAGCAGGGTGGGACTGCAGGGGCTAAAGCTGGAAYGGGACAATGAACTGCAAGGTGCAAATGGAGCAGAACTGATCCCAGGGAGAGACCCCGGGGGCGCTCGTGCATTTTGGGACCATTTTGGTTCATCCTGGGTTCATTTTGGGACCATTTTGGTTCATCTTGGGTTCATTTTGGGACCATTTTGGTTCATCCTGGGTTCATTTTGGGACCATTTTGGTCCATCTTGGGTTCATTTTGGGCCATTTTGGTTCATCTTGAGTTCATTTTGGAGCCATTTTGGTTCATCTTGGGTGCAGCTCTGGCTGGGCTCTTGTGCTGCCCAAGGTGGATCCATTGAGGAGATCCTTTGAATAAATCCCTGCTTTATTCTGTAGCTCTGTTCTAGCTCAGCCTTCCCAAGGTATCACTGTGTCAGGGACACCTTCCACTGTCCCAGGTTGCTCCAAGCCCCAGTGTCCAACCTGGCCTTGGACACTTCCAGAGATCCAGGGGCACCCTCAGCTTGTGCCAGGGCCTCCCCACCCCTGCAGGAAAGAATTTCTCCCTAATATCCAATCTAATCCTCCCTCTTTCAGTTTAAAGTAATTCAGAATRTAAATTGGGGGTCAGGCAGTGAGGAAGAGATGACCAGGTATTATTTTTTTGGACTTGAAGGACTTTTTACTCCATGTATAAATTATTTCAGTTCCTCACCTGAGGAATGTAGAATYTCAACAGAAATACCAAGAATTCTAAATCTCTTTGTCTGACACAGTGCAGCTGATTGGAGAAATATCAAATAGAGGAATTGTTARATGTGTTGCAAATATCACTGTAATCCCACGAGTTCAGAAACCCACACTGTTAATATGCCTGCAGCATCTGTGGGAGTTCTGTTTTAAAGCAGGATTAAACATGATAACACACTATAGATCTTAACATATTCAATTTGCAGCAGACAAAACCCTATTTAATACCAATTACAGAATATGTGTGAGCTGGTATCATAGCTGCAGTTTATATGAGCAGAGGGAATTTGTAAAGCTGAAGTCTATTAATTCAAAAATAATAGTTTATGTGGCTGCCTGGGTCATTCCACTAGAGTGCAGTGAGTTTTGTGATCAGTTTATCAATTCCTCCACTGACAAGTGAAATTTTAAGATTTTTCTCAGCAACACTAAAACTGATTTGGCTACTCTGAAATTTGCTACCCATCTGTGCCCACGAATCAAAGTGTCAGGATTATTTAAACAAAATATCTTTTTTCTTTCTGCTCTGAAGCATTAAAATAGACAATGGATAAAACTCACTATGCTAAAAGAAGCTGTAGGTTTATTCAAGTAAAATTTTTAGCAAATGCTTGTGAAAGATATTCATTTTGGAAAAAATAAAATTATATAGGCCTGGTTGTGTCTTGAACTTAGTGGAATGAAAATGGTGTTGTTACATGTAAGGAAAAGAAGATTAGGGGGTTCTTACAGGAMTCCTTGCAGTTATGGTCTCTTTTGAGGAAAGTGGTTCAGAAGTGGAATTTATTCATATGCTTGTAGCTCCTACTTTGGCTTGTTTCCAGGACTTGTTTGCCTTAGAGYTCCAGATGCTGATTTGCTGAAAGGGGAGTCCTTTCTGCAGCCGTCTGTCCAACAGTCACTTAATATTTATTTGTTTTTACAAATGTGTTCCCCTGTGTTCTCAGTCCATATGTCACAAAAAAGTGTAAGCCCAGCTCTACACAGAATATTGATGTTTTCTTCCCTTTCCCATTCTAGACTTTGACCAAATTAAGAAAAATCCCTGAATCTCAGTTATTTTCCTCACCCAATATTTCCCTCCAACACTACTGCTCTGCAGCCAGTCYTTTGGAGTTTCTATTCTAACTCCTGTTCTCCTCTTGATGCAGCTTTTATACAGATTTTTTTTTCACTTCCCTGTGCTAATCACTTGTGTCCTCTCCTTAATATTTAATTTGCCCAGTGCTAAAATTTATCCTTCAAAGTTCCTTCTACCTGTTGCATCATTCCCTTTTTTTAAGACAAAACAAACTTCCCCATTCTAACTAACCAAAGAGCAAACTCTTGGGTTTTCCCTCTTCTATTCTGTAGTCAGGAGTCTGTTAGGAGCCTTCTTTGAATGTTAATAATTAGCYTTAAATTTTCCTTTCTCTCCAAACTCCTCGAGCCTGATCACCTCACATGCCTTCAACCCCTCTGCTCCTGTTTCCAGCTGCTGCCTCAGAGCTCCCAGGCACTCCAGTGATGGATCCCTGACTGCTTTTTGCTGAGTGACTCCCCTTTCTCTCTGCTCTTATTTTCATCACTTCTCCCCTCTCTTTCTACATGGAAAACTTTCTTTTCACTATATCACCAAAATSTGTTTCTGAGCTTTGTCCTCTCATGATCCCCATTCTGTCCCCATGATTTTCCCCCTTTTTTCTCATTTCTGGAAGACCTTCCTTTTCCCTGATCCCATCTCCCAGTGAACTCTTCCTCATGCCCTCATCCYCTGCTTCCCTTGGGAGCCACTTTTTGTTTTCAGTGCCTTAAGCTGAATATTTTCCCAGGGCTCACACAAGTCTGTGCACACCCTTTGCCTGCCTTCTATAAATCCAGCCCTGTGGCTGCTGGCTCRCACACATCCCCTCATTTGTTCCTTTTAGACTTTATTTCCTCCTCCCCAGCTCATTTGTTCTGCCCATCTCCAGCCACTGAGGCTGGCAGTGCCCATACRTTAACTGGTACTGTCAGATGTTCTTAGATCAATGATTTTGCTTCATTTAGAAGACTGATGGTGAGGAGAGCATTGCTGTCCTCAAGAAGTTTAAAGGGTTGAAAGCAATCTCTTAGCTGAAAAAAATATATATGAAGTTTGAAAAATCAAAGGAGTTATGGGAGGAAGTTTTGAAAGAAACATAAGGAAGATCAATCCTGCTAAATAAGCTTAAATCTAAACCAACTGTTGTCTGAAATAATATCAGGGAGGAAGATTTATCTGTAGTATTGATATTCTTAACTGCCTGCATCCAAGCTGTGGCTCCCATCCAAATGGAGATGGGAGTGCAGTTTTATACTGGGAAGTAAATCKGGATTTCTGTGCATATATATAAATAGCAACACAGGCCCACAGGTGTCTGCCTACCTAAACTGAACACCTGATATTTCGTTTTTCTAAAGCTGCATTTTCTAACATGGGTTAAAACAGAAATGACACTTGGATTTGTTTGTCTGTTTCACAGAGCCACAGAATCATTCAGGTTGGGAAAGAGCTCTAAGATCAACAGGTCCATTTRGAAATAACACAATGTATTTCCATATTTAGAAATAACACAGCTGGCATTTGAAAACAAAGAACATTGTTTCTGATTAATTGATCCAGTGCTGAACCAAGCTAAGAAACCTGTGTATGTTTGAAGAAAAATGAAGGGCAGGCTTTCTGATTTAGCAGTTCTGACCTTTTCAAATTTTCCTTCTTAAATAATAATTGAAGMCATAAGTAAATAAATTCAACTTTGCCTGCAGATGTTGAACTCTTTAATGTCCTTTTGCTGTGACACAGGMACTTTCTGATATTCCTGGCACAAACAGGTTTATCCAGCCCCGTGCTAGGGCTGTCTGACATCCCTGGGAGCTGTTTCCTTTCCTGCAGGCAAATGCTTAAACTGCAGTTCCAATCAATAAATCTGAGAGGGTTCTGTGGCTGGGCAGTGTTCACCCAGGGGTTCTCTGTGTCCCAGGGGTGTTTCTTTCCTTCAATCCCCCTGCACTCAGGAGAGAACCAATCCACAAAGAGCCTTGTTTACCTGGACTGAGGTTGTTTTTGGCTGCCTGCTGGAGCTGCAGGGAGCACAGGGCCACTCTCAGGTGCTGCTGGATCAATCAGGGATGGCAGCACGGAGGGGTTGCTGCCAGCTCTGCTGGCTCCCAGCAGCACCTCTGGGAAATCTCTGCTCTGGGAAGATCCCACAGCTCAGCCTGAGCTCCTTTGGTGTCAGTGGGGAACAGTGTCAGGATATTGTTAAAGATCTTGGGTTCTGAGACTGAATTTTAGGGGAACTTCTCCACTTCTCAAGGATGTCAGACTTGCCTGTTTCCCGTGCCTTGGGTGAGGGTTATCCCAGTTGATCAAAGAGCAATATGTGAGCACTAATCAGTTTTAGATGCTCCTTGCTCCAGCAGCAATTGCTCTAATGCAATCAATTAAAAGGAAATTTTAATGATCTTAATAATTGARCTTTTAAAGGGAACATGGCAGTTATTATTGAACTCCTAATTTATTATTTCCCATGGAGATCAGTTTGGAAAATCAAAACATAGCTTTTAAAATGCACCATCCCYTGCAGTCTCAGTGGTTTGCTTCTTAAATTTGCTCGTTGGCTTTGTAAATAATGGCAGCATAGAAACAATGAAGCAATGAAGCTTTTTCCATTTCTAACTTTGTTATGGGAGATGCAGGGGATGGGTTCTATTCCTGCCTGAATTCAGCAGAAGGTGGGACATGTTTCCATGCATCCATACAGCCAGGAAAAACATCCTGTTGGCTTTTTCCATGGACTACTTTCAAGTAAACACTCCACTTTAGCTGCCTATAAATGAAGGCTGGGGTTCTAGTCAGCAGAAATTCAGCTACATGTTGCACATTTGAATTATTTATTCAGAAATAATAAGCTTTATCAACACATACTGAGATGATTTTCTGTGTTACATGGGAAGGCCATTGTAGAGCCTTTCCTGAACTAATTTGGGAGTGTTGAGGAAGCACCTTATTCGCTTTTTAATGCCTGGAGTCCAGACTATAGGTTGAAGCTCACTTATCCCATTAATGTATTTTTCTTAAATTCTTAAAGTATGGGCAGCATTACAAATGTTAATGCTATTATTATAGGATCATCATTTAAAAATCTCAGCATTCTCCAAAGGCTCCAGCAGCGTGTCATTTCCCTGCTTTATTAAAATGAATGAACAGATGTACAATTTATTTCTGCTGAACTATCATCTAAATTCATAAGCTATTTCTCATGTGCCTGAAATCTGTGTTGGTTTCCCATTTTCTTTGCCTTAGAAAAAAAAAAATAAAAAAAGAAATATTCCACTCTCACATTTATCACTCTGGGGATAGAAACGAGGAGCATACTCTCCTCTTCATTCACTTTAGGCTAATGCCCTCAATACGATTTAAACCCCATCTCTTCAAGGCTGTTCTCAAAACCCAGGCACTGGGGCMCCCAGGAGCTGAGTGCAAAAGTCCCTTGCTGTCTGTGCAGGTGGCCTCCAAGGAATTGTCCCCAACAGGACAAGGTGGCACAGAGCAGCTGTGTTTGATCTTTTGGGCTGGCATTTGCAGTGCCAGTGGAAGAGATGCAATTTCTCAGTGTCTTGGTTTGAACAGACACCTGTCTGCTAAGGAARGCAGGAGCCTCCCCTGAAATGGAAACTSTAAACCTCCTTCCTCCAAATTGTTATAAATTTGAAATTAAGGGGCTCTCAGGCAAAAATATGGGAGCAGKWATAACAGTTTTTTMTTAGGGAAGAAAATAAAAGGATAAAATAAACAATGCAGTAAATTAAAACAACAYTGACAGAGTCAGAACCCARCCTGRCACCCTGTGGGTCAGGGTGYTGGYAGCAGTCCCATTGGAATTGTGGCTCAGCCCTCCWGCAGTGYCAGGGGTGGYTCTGCTGGAGCAGGGATCCTGGAGAAAGGTGCAGGTTCCTCTGAAGATCCAGGGGCAGAGGCAGCTGCTGTTCCTCTGGGCAATCCAGTGCAGAAGCTGTGCTGGTGTTCCAGAATCTCCAGATTGTATCCAGGTAGGAATGCTTGGCTCCTCCCTCTGAGCTCACATCTCCCAATGGGATGCTGTAGTTCTTATCAGCCATGCAGTGACATTCAATAGCTGTTATCAGCAATGTCCCCCCAGAGGGAGGAGTGGAAGAGATAAGGAAAACTGCCCAATGAACAAAAGACAGCTGCCATCCAGATGGCAAACAGAGCACAATTTGCTTGGCAATCCAGGACACTCAGCTGGATGTTGGAGAAAACCAAGAAAGGGACAAATAATGGCTGGGAAGTGGGAGAGGTGAGAAGGTTGGGTGTGAGTGGGGTGAAATTTATGGCTGAGGAACAAGTGTCAGTTGGCCCCAGACACTCCAAATGTGGTTTCTGTGCCTTGCAGCAGAGTGGAGACGTGGCAGGTGCTCCTGGAAGGGATAAACCAGACAAGACAATGCAGAGATTGGAGGGAATGAAACCGTGCACGTGAAACAGAGAGGTTGCCATGGAAAAAAATGAGCATAAAAACCCCAGACRGTGCTCTCAGCCTGTCACAATTCTTATTTGTTGGCAGGGTTTGTGGGCAATGCAAGGCTGGCATTTTGCTTTAATTCCATGTGAGGAATGAGTGGATGACACGTTCTAGGGGTTCTGGCAGCATTTCCTCTGTAAACCCTATTTCTAAACCTTTATATTGTGAGGAAATTTAAAAAAAAAAATCAGTGGCTTGCTGTTGAAAACTGAATTCTCAGGCTCAGATTGTGGGGTTTAAGTCTTTTTAATTTTTAGGGKTTTTTTTTATAAAAATCACTTTGGCAAAGAGAGGACTGGAACAGAATGCAAATCAATCTGTTTTCTTCATTTCATAGCTGCTCCAGAATTTAAATGCAGGCCTTTAAATTCACTTTTGCCAGACAATTCAGGAAAATGATGAAGTAATGGCTGAGATTTGTTAAAAGCATGATTTCCTTCAGGAATCTCATCTCCATGGCAGGAGCAGTTTGCTCCTGCAGGACTGCAAGGGAAGAGTTTTAATTCACTTATAAAATGGAGGAGTTCTAAGTGGAACAGGAATTTTTCTACAGTGGCCACGCTGCAGCCTCAAAACACCTAAATTTTGATATCTAGTTTTGCCACTCTTGTCTCCTTTGGAGCCTTCCCCAGGCTGAGATCAGAGTTATTTTCCTCTCCCTTWTCCTTACATTTTGTTGCCAAACAAGGATATGACCAGCTAGGAAAGTCACAGGCACAATTTTTATCTGCAGGAARGTGGGCAAGTGTCATTTTGCTGTTCCACCCTGTATCTCCAGCTGCCAGCACCAAACCCAGCAGAATGAAGAGTCTTGGATGATGGGGAGTTTCAGGCTGGAATCTCAGTCAGGAAATTCTTTCTTGTCACTTGGTTTTGGCACAGAAAAAAAAAATCATGGCAATCCAGTGAACTTCCTGGGTGTTCATGARCATCATGAACCTTTAAAATGTTAGAAAATCAGGGATATGTGTTTTGTTCTGCATAGATTCTTGGATTTGGGCTTCTCATGAAAGTTTCAGGGAAGGGTTCTCAAGATGTCCTCAAGTTCCTCCCTCCTATTTATGAAATTTCCAGTATTTGTTTATTTTCYTTTTAAGAGCTTTGAGGTTACAGTGCCTGTGATCTCCCAGCAATCCTGTACAGTCCTTCAGCTTCCCTGCAGGTTTTGCTTCATGCCTGAAGGATATGAAATCTGAGGGTTTCCCAGTGAAGTCAGCAGTTCTTGGTGCAGGTGGCACCCAGACAATCCTTTTATCCACAACAGCTCATTTGGTACCCAGAATTATCCCAGGCCATGTGCCTCACACCTCTGCTGTCCCAGGGCTCCTTTCCTTCCTGCTGAGGGCAGGAACCAGGGGCTGTGACCCARTGGAACAATTCCTGCCTCTGCCCTACATGGGCAGCAATTCCTTGCACTTCTCCACAGAGTTTTGCTTTTTGCACAACATCAAATCCCTTTYATTGTCCACAATTCTTTTTCCAGCAGAGAATCAGTGACAAAACCAACATCTGCTGTCTGTGGTGTCTYCTTCTTTCATCCTCAGCTCAGGAGGAGAAGGGTGTATAGATTTTGAGGGTTTTGATGTGATGGGATTTTGCTGCTGTGTGTTTTCCTCTCTACCTGTGGTTTTGTGTTTGATGTGGAGAATTGATTAAGTCATTTGGGCGTTGTCTTTTTGTTTGTTTTAGATTTTATAGTAGGACAGGCTGGGAATATTTCACACCCAAAGGAGAGCCTGCAGGGCTCTATAGGCACTGTCTATAGGTTCCAGCTTTATGTCTCATATAGGCACACTGTGATCTTCTCTAAAACACCAAACTTCAGTCCTGCAGCTCCTATTCTGGGCTTCTCTTAGGTAAGGAATGCTGACAGCTGTGCCAGGGCTTGTCCTGTGGGCAAATGTGCCCAGGGGTTCAGGAGGAAATTCATCAGTTCCAGGGATAGTTGAGAGTGAGCTTCATTAAGAGAATGTTTTATAACCATATCTCATTCTTCATTCCAAAGAACCCCAAAGGAACATACAGAAAATGGATCTTCTCTGTGGGCAAGYAGAAAATTAAATTGCAACTTTCTCCTGCTTGCAGAGAAAACAGAGGTCTAAGACTTCATTACTTTTGTTAAAGAATTCCACTCAAGAAAGTTGCTTTAATTTCTGATGAAGCATTGCAGGTAATGGCTCACCGTGATATTGTATTTTTACATTCAAAACCTTGTTGATGGCAAAGGGAAGCCCACCTTATATATAAAGCCAAGAATTTCAAGTTCATAAAATCGAAAACTAATCCAAGTTCATCCAAATCCAAGAATCATTATTAATCCTGATTGAATTACTGAAACAAACAAACATTCTTCAATTTACAAAAAAATGTCAATAGTGAGAATAGGGCAGATGTAAAAGTGTTGTAGACACCTTTCTTAGCTCCTACCCCTTTTCCTGCTGTTTCTCTCACCATTTCCTGGCTCCTCTGGGCCAGAATGGTTTGTTTTGGTTTGGTATGGTATAGTTTGGTTGGGTTGGTTGGGTTGGGTTTGGTTGGGTTGTGTTCGTTTGGTTGGGTTTGGTTTGGTTTGGTTTGGTTTAGTTTGGTTGAGTTGTGTTCATTTGGTTGGGTTGGGTTGGGTTTGGTTTGGTTGGGTTGTGTTCGTTTGGTTGGGTTTGGTTTGGTTGGGCTTGGTTGGGTTTGGTTTGGTTGGGTTGTGCTCATTTGGTTGGGTTGGGTTTGGTTGGGTTTGGTTTGGATTGGTTTGGATTGGTTTGGTTTGGTTGAGTTTGGTTTAGTTTGGATTGGTTTGGTTTGGTTTGGTTGGGTTGTGTTCCTTTGGTTGGTTGGGTTTGGTTGGGTTTGGTTGGGTTTGGTTKGGTTTGGTTCCATGCCAGTGTTTGTGGCCAGGCTGTTGTGGAGAGCTGTAACTCCTGGGGTGCTTTGCCAGGACAAAGGGGATGCTCACGCTGACCTTTTGCCCTTGGGATCATTTGGGGTCATGTTTATGTCTTTGAGAACATATTTTTGTGTGTTGCTTGGCCTGAAGCTCCACATTAGGTCCAAATTTCCTGTTTCTGGTGTCCCTCACCCTTGTTAGATCCTCCCTGCCCCTCTGAGCAGTGCCTGGAGCTGTGACCATCACCCACCCCAGGGCAGAGGCCGACTCTGGCTGTGGCAGCAGCCTCAGGATGCACAGTAAGGAATATTTGTGTGTCAGCAGGCTCAGGATCCTCATGCAGGATGCAAAGCTCCCTCTCAGGAGCCCAACTGAGCTGCTGGATGCTGGTGTGTTAATGCCTCAAGGTTTCAGGGTGAATAAGAGGAGATTTTTGTGTTTCATCCCAGCCACAGCCCCTGGTGCTGAAGGAGGCTGAGGTACAGAGTGGAGTTTTTAATGAGCTCCCCAATCCTCTGAGCAGCCAGGAGGGCACTGGGCTGGCTGAAATCACCCCTGTGCTCTGCCACAGCTGATCAAAGTCTCTCTGCTCACCAGGAAAACGAAATGGTGCTCAGCTAAGCAACAGTAAAAACCCACCAGAAGGGAAAGTAAGACCAAAAGTCTGGCAGTGGCAAAAGGGACATGCAGTGATCACCAGGAGGAGTTTGTGAGTTGCCTATAGAGAGGGTGACCAGGAAAGGCAGAGCTGAGCTGTGCCAGCCTGTGTGTGCCTGGCACAAGGGTCATTATCCAGCTCAATGCTGGCAACTTTTCTCCCTCTCGTGTTCCTTCCTCCCTCCAAGCTCAGTGCCCCTGACTTTGAGTGAAAATATCACAAGTAATCGAAGTTGCAAACCCCAGCAGAATACTAAATTAGAAATTAAGCAAAAATGCTCATCATTTGGAGCACAGAAGTCCTGGGCAATTTTTCTAATGCTGTATTACAGCAATTGGAATATCTTTTTTTTTTTTTCCCCAACTGCTTCACTCACTGAATTGATTGAATTAAATGTGTTCTGTGGTGCCAGGGAACCTCTGACCCCAGTTACTCAGGATAATCAGGGGGTAATCAGCCTGCTGTGATCTGAGCTCCAAAGGAGCAAGAATATTGTAAGGTTCAGGGAGCCTGAGCTGGCATTAATCAGATGTCACCAGGGTTTGATTATAAATCCTAAAGACCACCAAATTGATACAACATGGTTTAATCCACTAAAAATTAGGTATCTACACATTAATCACCAAGCTGAATATCTGCAAGTGATTGCTTTTCTGGTAAGTGAAGTCAGGTGTCAATGCTTTGGAATGTCCCACAGTTAGTCATAAATATAATGATTAGCATCAGCACAAAAGCAGCATTAGCCAGATTAAAAAAAGATTTTGTTCTAACCTCAAATAGATTTTTTCCCCTTTCTGTTGGAGTTTTACAGCTCCATTGAAATTGCTCCTTGTGTTTCTACTCTAATTATGAGCTTACTCAGAGGCAAGAAATAGGAGATGGTTCTGAGGTACCTGCAAGCACAGCATTTTTCTGCCTTCCGAGGGGAGGAAGGGTGGCTGCTTACAGTATATCACACTGCTGTGTACAGAAATAAAGTGGTATTTATTGTCCCTTAAAATGATTTCCCCTAGAACTGGCAAGCTCAGGTGAAAAATCTGTATCTAGAAATGTGTGTCAGGATCCAATTAATTCCTCCTGCTCTGGCTGTCCTTGGGAAGAGCTCAGTGTGGCAATAGTGATGCAGATGTATGAGCACATCACACGGAGGATTCCAGTCCTAAAAAAGTGGAACAGCACAGTCTCTTAATGAACTCGGGCTCTTCATAGAAATCCTGATTTARTAAACATTCAACCCTGTAGAAAAGCCTTTTTGATATAAACTGAAGGTGATACCAAATTCTTATTTATCTCACTGGTGCCGCCTGTGTTTCCTGGGAATTGCCTTTTTTTGCATGAGACATTTGGTGTGCTTGGAACCAGAGTGTTCCTAAGCTGCTGCTGAAGGATTTCCAGGCACCCCAGAGTGTCAGCTGGGATGAGGGCGAGGGAATTGCACAAAATCTGGGCATCCCAGCAGTGGCAGCTCTGGTGGCCAGTGGCTGTGGAGGCGCCTGGTGCTGCCTGCGGTCCCCCAGCCCCACCATGGGGCACATCTGTGCTCAGGGTGATGCTTCTCCTTCCAGGGATGCCCTCAGGAGCCAGAACCATCATGTGCCCCTGGGACAGCCCCTTTGCTCTTCATAGAATCATAAAATACAGGATGGTTTGGGTGGGAAGGTRTTGCAATAAATCACACAGACTCCATTTCCTTCATGGTGGAAAAAGCCCATTCTTTATCCACAAAACTCCTTTTATCCAGTTTTACAGGTGTGGGACTCCTATTGATCAGGAGCYTTCTTGCCAATTACTTTACTGGTTAGTAAAAGGTATTTTACTTGTCCATCCAATYTCTCTACTCTTCATCTGTTTACATATTTTCTTCACTGGTTCTCATGTGATAGATTTAATGTTTACATAGGTTCAAGTAGTTTTTTAGCCAGGAATAGATTGTTATGTTAATGAACTGCTCACACCAGGCTTGGTTTCACATGGGAACCTGCAAAGTGCCAGCTTGACAAGGCCAGACACTGATTTAAAAGAGCAAGCCTGATTTTATGAAGCCTTTATAATTTTTYTACCTTACTGCAACAGGAAGGGACCTTAAATCTCATCTCATTCCACCCCTGCCATGGCAGGGACGCCTTCACTGTCCCAGGCTGCTCCAAACCCCTGTGTCCAACCTGGCCTTGGACWTTCCAGGRATCCAGGGGCAGCCACAGCTGCTCTGGGCACCCTGAGCCAGGGAACAATTCCTTCCCAGTGTCCCATCCAACCTTAAAGCCATTCCCMCTTCTCCTATCACTTCATCCCTATCCAAAAATCCCCTTTAGGTACTGGGGGGCTCTAAGGCACCCTGTTCAGGGACCCTGGAGCCCACACAGGGCAGGTGGGACAGGCTGTTCCCTGTGTTTGGGTGTTTGGGCATGCACCACTGCTCTCTGGCACAACCTTGGGCTGTTTTCACCTCCCTGATTCTCAGTGCTCAGACACATCAGCTGGGCAGTCCTGCCAGTCATTCCCAATSCTAAACAGCTCAGAGAAAATTCAGTATCAGGACAGAAAAATACCTTTAGCTCATTTTGATCTTCCTTRTTGGCAAAAAGGAGCAAATGCTCAACCATTTGCACAAAGCACATCCAGCTGAGGCTGCAGTGGTGTTGGTGCTCCAGAAGGATGTGTGTACAGAGAGTGTTTGGGCAGGAAAACATAAATTACCAGTGAGAAAATGAGAGGGCCCTGAATGTTCCCTCTGTGACATTCTAGATAAGAAATAAGCACACAACGGGCCCTTGCAAGAGGAATGTTTCATTTTCCTTTAGCACAAATATTTTTCTTGCAAGGAAAGATGAAATGAACACTGGCAAAAGGAGCTGGGTGGTGGGAGAGGGAGGCCATCAGAAGCCTTAAAGCAGAAAGCAATAAATCCATTTAGCATAGCTGAGATTTTTCCTGACCTTTTCACAGCTGTGCAGTGCCAAGCCATACATCTGTTGCTGCAATAKATGCTTAAATCCCAGAGTTTCCAAAGCAGGTTCACCCCAGCTGGCAGTGGAGTGCCCTGACCCTGCCTTTGGAATGCTCCCCTCCCAGTGCTGGGGGGSCAGGCTCACATCACCTGTGGTCATTAGCCAAACACACTGCAGTTAGAGCTATTTGTCTTTATTCTTGACCTTGGAAACAGAATTTTTCTGTGCTAACAGGGTTAGAGGCCCCAGGTCTTTGTTTTTCCTGTTCTGGGTAATGAGAGTTCAGTGCTCACCTGGATGTTCAGGRTATAATAAAGATTTTTCTGCCATGAGAGGGAAACAGAAAAGGAAAGGGATCATTAATCATGAAAGTTCACTTATGTCTCTGATCTCTAAATGATTATTCTTGTATCATAGCTTTTTGATAGAGCAGTAATGTTTTGCTCAATGAATGTTGAGCCAACTGGATGTAGACTGGATAATTTGAGGAAAAAAAAATCTTGTATATCCAGTAGAAGAAACTATGTGCAGTAGAGTTCATTCATCACTTTGTCAGCAGACTTGGAAGACTTATTGTGTTCAGATGGATTGAAATATGGAGCATTCAGCCCAAATTCTCCTTTCCCCACTCAGCTTTTCACAGAAAACAAAATGCTGGCTCGAGATTTCATTTTTAAAATTCAGACAGATTCTGTATCACTGCAGATTATGCTGCCTGTAAACTTCCATCTGTACCTCCTGCTTCCACTGGAACAGTGTGAAACCTTGCAGAGTTCTTATCTGCTTCCAAAATAGAGTTTTCAAACTGGGATAACTTCAGACAGCTCTCAGCTGGAGGGGCTTGTAAATCTAGGGCATCTCATCCCCATCAGCTGGCACAACCCAAAATGCCAGAAGTTTGGGGAATTGCTGAGATTTGTAGCTGAAATATTCTGGAGGTACAAGTTGCTTTGAATGCTTGGCTTGGGGCTGCTCAGCACTGCCCACCCAAGACCCCATGGAGAGCTGGAACCACTGTCAGAACATCTGGTGTTGGCAGCCTGGCCTTGATCAGCTGTAAACTGGCTCAAGGAAAAATTCCATCCTCTGGCATCAGTGCCCTCCCGGGGCAGAAAAGGCAGGATTGCTCATCTGGCTGCATATGCTGCTTGTTCTCAACCAGGCCAAAGATTCTGAGGTGGAAAACATCTCAYTTTCACTGCAACTTCTGCCTCTCTGCAAAACCAGGAGTCTTGAACTGATGAGAATATGGCTCTGTTACCTTTATCAAGGTACCAAAGTAGATGAACAAGATGCCTCTAGATTTTTATCTAGAATATTTTTGTTCTTTCACCTATTTAGAACGAAGCATTCCTTTCTTTTGATGTTGTTGTTTGGGGGGTTTTAAACTTCTATTTGTTTAGTGCTTTTGTATAGCACTAAAATACAGTTTTTATACCTTGTCTACTTCCTAGAGGTAAATATGATAATAATTTAAAAATCATCAATAGGTTTCACCTGCTGAAGGACTTGTCACTGCCCAGCTCTCTGCCCATTGCATTTATTTATACCTGGGAGCAGACTAGTGCCCTCAGAGAGATTTCTCCTTCACTTCCCTCAAGCTCCCAAAATTTCTAGCAAATTACCTGGTCTCTCCGTACGTTAATGCTAATTTTAAGAAAAAAGCCATGTCTTGTCATAAAATTCTCCTTTTTTTCTACCAGTTTAATATTCAGAGAGGAATAAATTCACTCCTCCTCCTTCCTTGTAAAATAAGTCACAGRTGACTTCCAGATTTTCCTCTTAGTAGGGCAGGATCAGTGAGTTCCACCATTTATGTTCAGATGTTCAGCACCAGAAAAGTTGGTTTGGTATGAAAAAGACTCTGCCAAATATGAAAAAGAACCACCTAACAAGAGCTCCTTCCCTTGTCACCATTAGGATAAGTGGGAAAACATCCTGTAAATCTTTGTGCTCCTCAAATCAGGTG
>JACDOX010000061.1:3824863-3843556 GCA_014549065.1 Cardinalis cardinalis
CCTTTCCCCTCCATTCATTTTACCCCATTTTTTTTTCATTCTCATACCTGAAGTGGTCTCAGTCCCATWAATAATTTGGCTTTAACCTGGTGGAAAACTGCTCCAGATGGACTTGTACCTAGAGCCTAACCAATAAGTTCTTTTTTCTTTGWTTCTTTGAGTACCTTTCCAAGCAGACTGGTGAGCAGCAAAACAAAATGAAGCYGCGCTGAAACTTCCTTTTTATTTTCTTTCTTTTTCTCATTCATGATGAGTATCAGTGCTTTTAAGCATCTTTGTGTTTTTCTATAAAATGCCCAAGTTCAGAGCCTGCAGACGCTGTAGCCATGTTCCAGAGAGCAGAATTGAATCCTTAGCCTTCCATTTACCTAATTGATCTCTCAGTTTGGTTGCTCTTGCTGCAGACTTGCAGACAAAGATTTTGCAGACAAAAATATTCATTCAGTCCTTCATTACTGAGTCCTGCTTTTACTTTTTAAAGCAACTGGTGTGTGCCTTGAAAGATCACAAAGCATTTCAAATGCAGAGGCTGTGAAAAATGATCCAAAAGTAAAAACTGAAAATGCATCCAAAATTATTATGGTCAATTTCACATATTTGAAAGGGKTTTTTTTGTTTTTCTTTTTCTAAACTATGATTGAATTCTTTTTGTAGTTWCACCAAGGAGGTGGAAGAATATAATGTACTCAGAAAAAAATATAGAATAAGCTGAAAGAAACACTTTCAGTCAAGAAATAATGCAGTGCCTACGAGGCAGCATTATGGCAGTAAGACAATGACAATAATAAAGCCTGTTTAGGTGACTCACAGCTATAATTTCTGCTTTGCATCTCGTTTACACCATCAAATCCTTGTCATACCATGATAATGCTTTATATTTATATGGTGTCTTTCATCTAAATGGCTTTCCAAGTGTTTCATGTGTTGCTTGGTGTGCAGCTTACATCAACCTAATCCATTTCTTTAATGCAGATATTTTTGTAGTGAAATAGAGCTGCTGTTTGTGTCCACATAGCAAAGGCTGTGCACAGTCTTAGAACTAAAATACCTTTAAAATCTGCAGAAGAGATTAGGGAGATGTAGCACCAAGTTTGCTTTGACAATTGCATTTTCCATTCAGTCGCTGCAGTGGAGGGTTTGGTAGAATCTGATTTTGCTCAGGTGCAGTTTTTTTTTTTTGCAGCCCTTGAGGAGCCCAGCTCAGCAGGGCAGCACCCAGGGCCCTTGGGACGGGAGGAGAGTGGGTGCAGGATCAGCAGCTCCACTTTGGTCACTGCACAAATACAATTTCCTCCTTGTGCTGCCCCTGCCTCGRGCACAGCGACTTGGGTTATCCTTCTCTGGCAAGCTGGGCTCCGTGTCCCACTGAATTCCACCTGAAATGCTCATTTCTGACATTTATGGCACTCTCATTCCTGATTGATCCAGAATGCAGACCTTTGTGACCACTCTGAAAATTCATTTGTGCTTGGAGAWGTTCCAGGTACAGAGCTATGGAAAATGCTTTGTTTCCTTGGCAAATAAATCTTGGGAGCTCAGGTGCATTTGTACTGAATGGCAGCATGCAAAGGAAAAGGCAAAAAGAGCAAGCAGGTGGCAAGAGCTTCTATAACTTATCATCACATTCTCAAGAAATTAGACAGACAAAATATGATCACAAAGGCAGTGGGCTTCAGTGGAGGGAGATAACTGCAATAATACAATTTCTCTGTGGAATTTCTAACACAGACATATGAATGAATACATCCCATTATTTCCATCTTTTATGATAGATAGGAGAGGAAACAAGCACGTGATAGCAGCACAGAACACCTTCCACTGGAATATCACCCTGAGATATGCAAACTGACGCAGGGTTTTAATTTGTTTATTCCTGATTGGGAATCACAGTGTGCAGAATCTTAATGAGCCATTGGGTGCTGATCACTGACCCCAGGCACGTTTCTCTTGCTTTGTGTTTGCTGCTTGTGGCAGCTCTTTCATTTGGGTGCCAGTGCCCCACTCGGGGGCAGTTTGTAAAGGTGCTGTTTGTGCTCAGGCTGCTRCTGGACAGGAGACATTCCGATGCCCTGAAGTTCATCTCTTCATCTGCTCTGAGAAGTCAGTAAACAGAATCTCCTTCAACACAGAGGCTTTAAATGAGGCTGTGAGATAAGAATCTGATTTTCATATGGTCTGGGTACCATTTTCAGCAGTGTCTGACACTGGGGTGGTCAGTGCTTGGATTCTCATTTTGCAAAGTGATCTTTTTATGTGGCGGGAATCTSACAAGGCTGGTTTGTCTTGGGACCATCCAGAGGAATTTTCTGTCCCTATGAGCTGCCGGTGCCCTGTCCCACCAGCTCATTACAGGGCTCAGGGTGGAGGAKGATTTGGCTCAGTGTCACCTCCTGGCTCCAGCAGGAAACAACCACTAAATTCAGATTGCAAGGTCTGGGGAAGGGAGGAGCAGCCTGTAGGACTGAGACTCTCTCCTCTGCTCAGGCACTGCTGGTTTGAACATTTCTGCTCTCCCTGCCATCCCTGCACTGATCCTGTGCTGTCAGAAATAAAAGCTGCTCCTTGTCACCACYAGCCCGGTTCCACAGGTCCTGGGGGATCCCTCACAAGATTCCAGTGTCCTTCTCTGCTCCCCATCAGTCCATCGTGGTGGCAAACATTGCTGACTTGTTACAGTTCCCAGTCTATTTATGCACCCTCGCAAGCCTCACTCTCTCCATCTACATCCATCACTTTATTTCCTCAGAATCTTCCAGTTCCCCATTAACTGCTGTTCACTCAGCGTCGCCTTCTAAATTTCTATCAGTCCATTTTCTGTGTATTTTGCCACAAGATTTTGGATACAGAAATAGAAGAGCTGCATCTTTTTTCTCCCTTCTATTTCTAAAACTTTAAAAATGACAGAATTGCTAAAATCTCTGGGCTGCATGCATGATAAGCACAATAAATGGCAGCATGGCACATCAGAGAGCAGGTTCACCTCACATTTCAGACACTCAGAAGCAGTAAATTCACACAGCTCCTTCCAGCAAACCCAGTCTGGCCCAGGGTATTCTCCTTCTAAGTTATTAGTGTTCAAATGGGTCCAAATGATAGCAGTTTAAATAAAGTACTGAACTCATCTCCTTTATTCTTAATTTATAGTGGTGCTTGGGGGATGTGCAGATATTTAAAATGAGTAAAATCAATTAACTTGTGATCCAATTATTTGTGTTAGCCACTGTGGGGTTTTATTTTAGAGCGCTTGTTCAGACTTTCCCAGTTAAGCTTTGAGAGTATAAACCTTTCACTGTGAAATATGAGAAACCTGTGGTTATTTTTCTCTGTTTCCAAATCTAATTCCTATTTTTGCCCTTTCTTAGTTTTTAAATTCCCTTTTTTACTTTTGTTTTTGAAAGGGACACGGTATAACAGATTTTTCTAAATGTTGGGAGGTTTATTCCTTAAATAAAGGTGACTGARCAGACAAAAGAGTTCACCTTCTAGATAAAATACACCATATTTTTCTAGGCCAAAGGGTTTCTCAGTAGATATGTGTCTTTTGCAATCACAGATCTGTGATTTATTACACTTTCACATTATAAATTTAGAGTAGACCACTGTGACAACTTCTGTGGTCTGATCATTCTGCTTTTCCATCCATCTTGAGCAGATTTTAGTCTGATGTTCCAGACAGCTCCAAGTATCTGTGTTTATATGGTTGTTTCCCAAATGTGAAGGACTCTAGGGCTGAGGGTACCACTGCAGCTGGAATTGTTTGGCTTGGCACAGCCTTTCCCTGGGGTTGTTGGCATTTCCTGACCTGSAGGAGTCAGAACTCAGCAGTGCTGTGCCCCAGCAGGTCCTTGTGCCCTTTCYCTCTGCAGCTGAAGTTACTGAGAGCTCTTCCTAAACAAGGGGAAAACAGGGATGCAGAAGAAAGCCAATCCCAGCTGAGATGTCCTTGATTTAGGCATCCTTAGCCTGAAATTCCATCTTTTTTAAACTAGCTGCCAGACCATGACAACCTTTTCCATCACAGTCTGGCACTGGTGGGGGAAAAATAATAAATTTCTTGCACAAKTTTCACAATCTTGTATCTGAATAAAACAGCTGTATCTTTTGGTATTTTACCCTAACAGTTCCCAAGGTGAGCTGGGAAGGGAGTACTGAACTCTTAATTGAATCAGACTGGAGGATTAAGGAAAAGATTTTTCCCAAGGATCAATATGAATTAGCAGCAGATGCCTGGTCAAATCTAAGGGGTAGATTCTTTAGTATTAGGCTCCTTGAAGTCTGGTCASCTTTTTATGCAGCTGAATGGAAATTGTTGGGTGCTGAGCACTTGTGGGGAAAAATTCTGACCTTTATGGTTCTGATGYCTCATATTATGCGTGGTCAAGTTGGGACAATATGAAATAATATAGAAATATCAATCAGGCTAATTTGTTATTTTCAATTAGAGTAAGAGGTATCCAAGTCTGCTTGACAGTGAAAACATTTGGCTGAGCTGGAAGGAACACAATCTTGGTAATCACTCTTCTGTTATTTCCAAGATTCTTAATAGAGTTTTCCTTTTAATTTGTTTCAAAGCAAGTGAAAATATTGTTGTATTATCATTTAAAGTTAATTAAACTGAAAATGAGCTTAATGAACTGTCTGAAACAAAGCTCAATCACAACCTGTTACATATTAACCATCAAAAACAAAGGAATCTTTAAATGCTTTGTTAGATACACCAAGGAAGATAGMAATAGCCAGTTATTAATGTCATCCTTTTATGAAATCGGGTTGGAAAGCTTGAACTGAATGCATGCACTCAAATTATACAGAAAAATTGAAAAAGGGGTTAGGGAAGATAAATCCAATCTATTGGAAAAAGAAGAAAAACAAAGATAACAACACAGGGGAAGACATAGTCATCTTTTCTTTATTTTCATATGAGGAAATCCACTTTACCTACTATTTGTCCAGACTGGGAAATCTGTATATTAATAAAACACCATTTTCTGTATTCAGTATTTCCCCAAACTCTTCTGCAGTGTTATGACTTCTGTAAAACAGAGGAAAAGATATTTAGTTTATTCAGGTCTTGGAGCCACTTGGGTGACTCTTGCCCTTGAGTGATGCATTATCATCAACGATGCAGCTTTTAAGGAACACACGTACAGCAAAACCTATTTGTGTCATTAAAGTTTGTAATTTTGGACTTTAGAAGGCTTAATCCCTAGAAATGCTAAGATTTCCTAATGATCTGTAATGGCAATGCTGATGTTCAGCACTTCTCAGGATTAGGTCTGTTATCAGCCTGGTTTATCCACCTCCAAAGCAGGTATTATCTTATCACTCTTACATGCAGTGCTTTTAGCACGTCAGCCTCAAGCACTTGAAAGGTGAGGAGTGTTATTAAGTCTGACCCTTGCAAGCTTTTCCAATGGTTTGCTTAATGTTTTTTCCTACATAAATAAGAATGATGGAGAATAAACTAGAATTTTCTTACGGGGTTGAATCGTCCAGCCATGCATTTCACAAGGTCATAAAAAAATCCTTCCACTGCAAAAAGAAAGTAGCAGTGACTTTTAGTTATGCAGACAAAGTGGTAGCATGAGGTCCAATTATTTCTGAGTGTCTTAGAGCAAGCCCTCAAAAAAATGCTCTGGGAATGGTTTTTGTGAGACCTGTTTTGYGTCTTGATAACAGTGCTGTGAAAAATGAATGGGTGTGGGATAATTCAGGAAAAAAAAAGAGTATGAAATGCAAAAATGGATTTATTTGTAAATGAAAGTGTATTTGGAGGCAAAAGTGGTCTGAACAAGGCAGGTTCCTCTTCCCTCAGTTCCCTTTCTGGGAATATACGCAGCTTTGCAACCCTGCAGGTCTCTTCATGCTTCACTTTCCAGTAATACGGGCTGAACTGTCTTCTTGTGATCAGAACCTTCCCAAGCTCCATTCCCACCACATCACTGCTTACCTGCCATCTATTAATGGAGAGCAGCTGAAATGTGCTACCTCATATTTCATAAGTGAGAATGCATTATTTAAAGTTTCGGTCGAGGATCCCATCTTCCTCCTGCTGGGGTGAATAATTAATGCTGCCTTGGAAATTTTGTGTGTGTGGTCATTAAGTGGAAATAGTAACGACTTCCTCTGTGTTTTTCCCAGTTCCAGGCCACAGTGAAGGAGGGGGTCACGGGTGTAATAGTGAATTTAACTGTGGGTGACCGTGACGACCCCGCCACGGGGGCGTGGAGAGCTGTCTACTCCATCATCAACGGGAACCCAGGGCAGAGCTTTGAGATCCACACCAACCCCCAGACTAATGAGGGAATGCTCTCTGTTGTCAAGGTAAGAACAATCCCCTCCTGCCCTGTATTTTTGCTGTCAGGTTCATCCCCTGGGTTCACTGCACAAAGCAAGGCACAGCAGGGATGGGTTATTACAAGATATAAAGTTGGCTGCCAGCCCTTGTCCAAACTATGTGTGTAACCCCTTTTCTGTCACRGTAACCTTATTTTTTAGTCACAAGGACTGCCTGTCCCTAACTGTTGTGCTTAAATAACAGCCAGGGTTGCAGTAAGCATCACAATTAATAATGACATTTGACAACAAAGTTCTGTTTGTTGCTGGAGGTACAGTTAGAATTCAAGAGCCCCATTTTGTTCTCACTTAGAGAACACATGCAAGTAGCAGGGAAGAAAGGGACATGGATTCAGACTGAATCCACAGTTCTGAAGTGGATTGGTCCCACATTTCTAAAATCTCATGGGAAAATTTATTGCCTCTCTTTGTATGAAGACAATCCTGTGTCTCAAATGTAACAAATTAAAAAAAAAGAAGAAGGAAATAGCCCTGTTTGCTGCCTATACCAGAATGCTCTCTCTTTGGCTTCAGAAGAGGCATTGTCAACTCTTAAGGCAAATGCATGTATTTTGCCTTTGGTTTCAAGACAAGAGTTGAGAAAGCAGCTTGTGTTATTGTCATGAGTGTGACTCATTTGTTTGTTAAATACATGTTCCATATAAATAAACATGTATAGATGAGCACTGAACTGTGTCTATGAGGTATGGCAGCAAAATGTGAGCTCTTGGACAGGGGGATGTCTCCATGGCTGTTTAAGTCTATTATGTTTATTATCTCCACTGCCCTTTAGAACTGAGTGTGTCTAATCCTGGACTCCCACCAAGTTCCAGGTGYAGAGAATGTCCTTGTCCCTTTCTGGCTAATTCTGCTGCCTGCAAGTTTGCTGTGGGCTAAAGGAAAAAGCGTTAAGCATTGCCTTTGACCTTTGCCCTCTSATCTTCTGCTTTGCAGCCTTTAGACTACGAGATTTCAGCCTTCCACACGCTGCTGATCAAAGTGGAGAACGAAGACCCGCTGATCCCAGACATCACCTACGGGCCCAGCTCCACAGCCACGGTGCAGATCACCGTGGAGGACGTCAACGAGGGCCCTGTGTTCCACCCCAACCCCATGGCAGTGACCAAGCAGGAGAACATCCCCGTGGGCAGCGTGGTGCTCACGGTGAACGCCACCGACCCCGACACGCTGCAGCACCAGACCATCAGGTGGGAACAGGGCCCTGTTGTATTTCTGGGCAGGCAGGAATGATGAATCTGACTCCAGGAGCTCAGAAGGCTAATTTATTATTTCATGATACTATGTTATATTAAAGAATACTAAACTATACTAAAGAATGCAGAAAGCATACTTACACAATGCTGAAAAGATAATAATGAAAACTCGTGACTCTTTCCAGAGTCTCAACACAGCTGGGCCCTGATTGGCCAATGAATCAGAACAATTCACATGAAACCAATGAARCAATCACCTGTGGGTAAACAATCTCCAAACACATTCCAAAGCAGCAAAACACAGGAGAAGCAAATCAGATAATTATTGTTTTCCTTTTTGTCTGAGGCTTCTCAGCTTCCCAGGAGCAAAATCCTGAGCAAAGGGATTTTTCCAGGGAATGTGAATGCCACAGTGCCCCCTCATTTTCATCCTCCACTAATGGGAATGTGCTCAGGAATTTGCCTGCCAGTGCAGAATTATGTTTAACTTAGTAAGAAGTTACAATTTATGTTTTGTCCTGCAATTAGAGATTCAGTTTGTAGAAGACACAGGAACAATAATTTTCCACACCATGAAAGTCCTACAGTAGAACGATCAAGTGCCACAAGGAATAGACTTGGTTTAACATACTTTCAAAATTACTTTTAACCTGCTTGCTTATTCCTCTTCCTTCATGAGAGCCAAGAAAGATATATAAAAGTTTAGAATGTCTATAGAAATGATGCATCTCTTTTACACAGGGTTTAAATCAGTTTATGATAATTTATAGTGTCCCTCAGTAAAATAATGACCATCCATCTGATTTCAAGAGCTGAGAAAATATTTCCCAGTGAAAGACTGAAGCTGAAGGAAGCTAAGACTTGGCCTTGTCCAGATAAATGAAAATAAATTATTATTTCTGTGCTGTAATAATATAATCCCACACTTGTGCCATGTCACAAGGGGCAAACCTGGATATTACATGGTATCATCATCTTATATTTTGATTCACCTGGTTTGTTCCTTTGGCTTCAGAGTCTATGAAAAATGAAAAAAATAAAAAACCCAACCACTTTGTTCTCTACAACTAAATTGGCTTTCCAGACAGCTTTTGTCAGCATTTGAGAATTACAGGTTAGGCACTACTACTAAAACCTACAGCTGTGTTTAATTTTTCATTTCTCCTTGTAAGTATCATTTCCCCCAGGTCTCAGTGTATATAAAAGGGGATAAACTCCTTGTGAGAACGACTTCAAAGCTGCAGCTGAACAATGGCTCTGTCAATCCAGACCATAGGCAGAGCTCTCTCTGCTGTCACAGGGTTATTTAGCAGTGATTGTGCAATCCTTAAAGAAGGTTTGACACGTGTACTGTTCCACAATAAAGGAAGCTGCTGATCTTGGAGATGTTCTCTGTCAGCAGCAAGTCTTGGTGAAAATGTCACTGCAAAGGACTCGGATTTGAATGATGAGGAGGTGAATTTAAGCAGGGGAGTGTGCTCATTGAGGAAGGAGAAAAAAGGCAAGGCAGGTAATTAAAGGTTTCAATTCTCTGCRTCAAAGATGATGTTGTTAATAGCATTAATAGTTCAGTTTTTCTCCTTCAACTTATATGACAGAAATATCAGTTTATCTGCAGGATGATTCTTAGCACATCATTTCCCTTGTTCATAAATGGATTTATTTACAGAATAATTTCTTATTCTTAAGTTTAGCTTTTGCTCCAAAGACCCCTTCTTTCACACACAAAAATTTGTGTCTATGGATGGAATTTCTGTTCCTTGTCAGACCCTCAGCAGCTTTGCTCAGGACCTGGCTTGTGCAGGTATTTWTTTCCTTTGGGTTTTGGACTGAGTTTAAGAAATTAATTTATTGGTGCTCTCCATAATTTATGTATTTTCATGGGAGATGGGAAAACTAGCATTCATTAACGTAACACCTGATTGTGTGATGCTAAGAGAGAAAAGCCATGAAAATGAAAGGATTTTRTTACCAAAGCTAACAATCCAGGAGCTATTACCTGAAATTTCCCCCTTGACCTACTGATTTTGCTGAATTTCTCCAAACTACACTGACCCTGAATTTAAAGGCACCCAGTGAGTCACTGAATACTCTTCAATTTGCTTTAAGGATGGTGTAAACAGTTAAGAAACATAAACATATTTTACAGTGCACTACACCTGATGCCAAGGAACCTCCAAATCTTGCCCAACTCATAAGATAAAGAGAATTTTCCCACAAGATTTACTGTATCTGCATAGCCAAGTATGGAAGGCTTATAGCCAAAAGTGAGATTTTTTTCCTCGTTATGTGCAGAAAAGAAAGCAGAATTAAGCTAGACTGGGCTGAGAATGAAGAATGATCATAYAAAGGAACTATGGAAAGGGAAATGGTTGTGTAAGTTAGAGGAAAATAATGCAAATGTAATGGAAATCTGRGAAATGGTAGAATGCCTCAGGAAAAGGCTAATTTGAATACCTGTCTATCCTATTGCTAAAATAACAGGAAAGCGTAAAACAGCATTTTTAAAAGATGTTTTAATGCTGACAGGTGTTGAAACACCTGGGTGCCAGCAGTGAAAAAGGCAGACTGTGGGATGAGAAGCATCTGCAATTAAGGACAGGGTGAAATTCCATGTACAAAAGCCAAAACCACTCACTGGTTGGGCTCTGGCTGAAATGTTTGCCTCCAGTTCCCACAGACAGGTGTGTGCTCAGAGTCTGGGACAATGTGCAGGACTTTTATAGAGCCCTGATTCCAAATTTGTGGTWCTCAGACTGTAATGGTGCCATCAGCCCTTGCTATGACTATATGGTAAAATAAAGGCCAAGCAGGGTCAGCACAGGCTCCTAAATGAGTCTGTGGATTAATTGATTATTAATAATCATGAGTGAGCAATGTTTTGTCTGCAAGAAGCAACGAATGTCAGATTTGTGCTGTGTAAATTGTGTACATCACCCCCAACAAARTATAAATCTCTTCAAAAGGGGCAGACCAGCAGAGAATTAGTAATGTTGGTGGGCTTTGGGTTACTTTTTTCAGCCTGTTACAACTGAAATATATCCAATTGCAGGGATATTTTTAGTTAATTTTCTGTATAGAACTTGTAGAAGGAGCTGCTGATTATTTGTAATCAGGAAATTTAGTTACTCTACTAGATATAACATGATAAATGCATTTCAAGACCAACAAAAAAGAGTAGAGAAAGCATTTTTGCCATTGTCTGCAACTAGATTGAATTTATTCTTTGAACAATGCAGATCTGAATCAGAATCGAATTACTTATCTCTGAAAAACGTGGCTCACTTTGTAAAATTTCCTGAAGACAGCTGTACTTTTGAAGCAATTTTCCTTCTTATTCTTCAGCTTCAAGTGTTTTTGCAGGCTGAGGATGGATTTCATTACAAAGCTGAAACAAGCTGGCAAAAAATGTGTTTTCAGTGAGAAAAATAAGGCTGCAAATGCCAGAGCTGGGGCTGTGGCCGTTGGTCTGCACACCAGTGGCAGAACTTGCATTGGCACCAAAATTCCCTTTCCATTGGCACTAAAATTCCWGAGGAATTTGAGGCAGAGGTGGGCGCATGATCCTGGAAATAAGAGGTGGAAGCCAGTGTTTGTTCCACTCTCCTTGCCCCCAGAAAGAAAAAGAACCTGTTCTAGCTGGGTCGCGTTTCTCAGATCCATTGACCTTCCTTTTTTCCTTTTTTTCTTTTTCTTTTAAGCATTTAAATCTCTCTCCAGTTTCCRTCTTTTCCATTAAAAAATGAAAGAAATCCAGCAGGCCCCATTTTAATTATAACCCAACAATTTATTAATAGAACAGTAATGAAGTTTCTGAAGTTTGATTTCTTAATCAGGGACCATTGTTATTTTTGTGCCAGATTTGAGAGTTTAATTTTGGGTACTTCTTYCCAACCTCTGAAATTTTAATCAGAAGTTTTAAGTGTACATGTCAATGAGAAGTTAAAGGCCAAATTTAATAACATTTTCTACCTTGGGAAATTAAAAGAAGAACCTCACTCTGAAACCCATTATTAACAGTAGATCTTAATTAAACACAGTTATGGTTCTCAATATTTGACTGTGTGAAGAGATTGGTTTCAGTATTTTTCCCTTTTTAGGATTCAACAAGTGCAGAATATTCAACAGTTAAACTTTTAACTATGTGTAAATAAGTTGTTTACTGCAGTGTATTTGTAATTTTTAATTAGAGCAGTGTTGTTTTCTGGTTTCGTGGCTTATCATGGCAATATATTTTTATTACCTACTGTGCTCTTGGATTTTAAATTATTTATGTAAACATATTGTTTATTCTCAGCAAGCAATGTGACTCAATGCTTCAGAAATATCTTCATAAGAAAAGTTTATTACAGCTCTAAAGCATATCTAATTCATTAAGTAGAATTAAAATGCAGCATTTGAAGCTGCAGAACTTAGAACCCAAAACTGCACTGAGTTTCATGGGCACATGAAAGGCTGCAGAGATATCTGAAGCTCTGTGTGCAAATAAGATATATATTTATGTATAATATTTATGTATAATATTTATAGGAAGCTGCCCCACATAGTACAGGTGGCTCCTGGAAGCACTGGGACAATGTTTCCACGTCTGGAAATAGGAGCAAAGTCATTTATTATTGTCAGCATTTCCAAATAACAGCTACTGCTCTGTCTGCGAGGGGACAGCTCTGTTCTTCTTAATATAAATTGCATTTTTCTGTGCTGCAAACTAAGCATTAATGAGGCTTCATGCTGGAGCTTCAGAGCAGGGGAAGGAGGAGGCTGAACCCGAGTGAATTAAGAGTGATTGTGGGCTTTGCTGCCTTGAAGGAGGTTGCAGTGAKTCTCTTTGTAAAGTCTCCAGAGAAAGGATGAGAGAAGGGAGTTAACCAGAGGAGGTTCAGATTAGMCACTGGACAAAATGAAAACTTCAGTGGTGGTATCAGGTATCAGAGTAATCTGCTCAGGGAGGTGGTGGAGACTCAGGTCTGGCAGTGCCCAAGGGTGTCTGGATGTGGAGATGCAGTTTAGGGGCTGGATCTTGGTTTGCAGCTGGATCTCAAAGGTCTCTTGCAGCCTGGGTGATTCTGTGCATGGTCTGTCTTCTCACCAGGAGCCTCTGGGTGATGACTGGCCAATGCCTCTGGGAGCAGGAGTTTTTGCTGGTTTGTTTCAGATGAGATGATCCTGACTTTGGGGTTGGTGCCTGTGGAGTTGGTGGAAATCAGTGGAAATGTTGCAGCCTCTGATCGATGGCAGMCATGATCTTTGTCCAAAAAATGTAAAAATAAAATAAATTGGCTGCCTAAAATGCTATAAAATCATGCTGAAACTACACTGAAATGGATTCATAGCTCAGTAAATTTCTCCCAAATCTCARATGGTTGAGAAAACTAAGGAGATTTCTTTGGAAAAGGCAAGTTTTACTTCTGTTCCTTTCCTTGCCTGCCTATCCCCACCCTTCCACACAGAGAATGCATCAGCCAYGAATCACAAAGACAATTCAAAAAGCCTTTTTCATGTCTCTTGCCAGGATTTTTCCAGAAATCCTGAACCCCCTGTGAACAAGGATGAGGCTTCRCATCACATTGCTCACAACCACTTAAGGGATCAATTTTGCATACTTTGTTGCACATCAAGCCTTTTTAAAGCACTTTTGTTGCTGGTGGAGGTCAATAAATTCGCTTTTTTGGGGTACACTCCAATCACTTCCAGAAGTACTACATAATGAGAGAGGGATAGGAGGACTTAAAGAGTGAATGCTTAGGAAGCAACACACTTAGTCATGGTTAAATATGTCTCCTAGAGTCTGAAGGACTTGTCTTTGATTCCTAACAACAGGAGATTTGTTTTCCTTGTGCAGACAGGAGAATAGCTCCATTGTTACAAATGAATGGCTGAGCCATGCTCTCAGCAGGCAGCAGCAGAGTTTTTCACTGTAAGTTATACCCAGGAGCATCTCAAGTTGGCTCTGCAGTTTTATTGATGGCCTGCCTGAACCCAGCCACTGGGAATTTGTAGTGCATCTCTGGATCTGAAGTTGCTGTGTATTGAGCAGTGTACACTGTTTTTCTCTTCCTTTCTCTTTTTTAAGTTAGATGGAAAGGCAGGGAGAGACAGAATCTGCTTGAAGCAATGAAAGGTTTTTTCACTTCTGTCTTTGTGAACTTTGAATCACAGAAACTCCAGCTCTGTGGGTATGGGGTGTCCAGCTAACAATGCCAGAAAAGAGGAGGTTTAATCAGCTCTGAAAGGATGGACTTGGGCAGTTCCCTCACCCACTGCAGGTTCTCAGTGGCCACTGGCCCAAGAGCATTTTACACAGCAGTCTTTTTTCTGACACTSTTCCTTGAAGGTGTTAATACTATCTGAGTGGGTAATTGTGATGTTTGTATTTTACTATCATAGAACTAATATCTGAAGGAAAAAATAGTAAAACTTGCATTATCTATTTTATTTTTTTTTTGTCAGTTTGACCAAACTGACTTCCACTTTTTGTTTATTAAGCAAAGTGACTCCTCTTCCCCCATACAGCAAACTCTTTCGGCCTACAGCATTAGGGAAAGCAGCAGAATTGTTTCTGGAGCTKTCCCTCCTTTATTCTCCTCTCGCACCCAGAACCACACTGATGTGACTCTGGAAGGGGGAAAATGGAGCCAGATCCGCCCCAATTTCTGTGGTTTGTAGCTGGCCAGCCCTGTGTGGATTTATCACCAATGCTGAGCTAATGTGGAGGAAGCAGCTGATTAAAACAAAACCAAAAAAAATAAAAATAAAATAAATAAAAAATCTCAGGTGGGAGCTACAGAGATGGGACAGAAAAGACCAAATGACTGGAATTAAATTCCACTGCTGAGAGAATTGAAACATCTGCCAAAGCTGACTCTGTAAAAGCTGTGGACAGCACCTGGTGCTGACTGTCCAGGAGAGCCAGTTCCACCTCTGCCAGCTCCCACAGAGAGTGCAGCATGCTTTTCCCCCAGCTGTGAGCAGATGTTGATCGCTGCCTCCCGAGCCCTGTCACTCAGTCCCTGTTGCTCACAGACGTTCCCTGGCTGATTTAATTCAGCRCCAAGTGGCAGGGGAGGGTCCCTGGCATCCCTGACCTCCAGCTGCTTCCAGAGCCTCTCACACTCAGGGACACCTCCAAGTCCCCCTGATGCTTCTTTTTGCCCTCTTTTATGATACTCTCTGCCTCCGTGTTGGGACAGATGTTTGACCTCTTCTTCTGCTGTTGTAGATCTCAATTTTCAGTGCTTGAGGCCCATCCCAGCTCCCCAGCTGGGGCTGAGCTTTGTTCCAGCAGTTTTTGCCTTGCTGGGAGGGGAGGGAGCCTCCCTGCTTGCCTTGTCTATGCTCATATCTTATCTTCTCTGGACTCTTGGCTCTTCCTAGCAGTTCCAAGGTTTGGGGAAAGGTTAATGTACATAAACAGGTTGGTATAGCATTATTTCCTTGTCCTCTCCTGGTAGAAAAGGAGGCAGAGCAGGGAGGAAAATTTTCATCCAGACTGAGTGAGGCTGTTCTGAAAAACAATGTCCCTTTCCTGAGGGGAGGGAAATGAAAATAAACCTCTCTCTCCTTTATTGGTCTCTGAAATAGCAGAAGTGTCTGAATTAAATTATTAAAGGCTACCTAAAGCAGGGGGCCCAGGAATTCTCAATCCATGATTCATAGCTTTGCCCAGAACCCAGCTACCTGAAGCTAGACTTCATCACTCCTGACAATACTTGTCAAAAGATTCTGTTCTTAAAATTTTCCACTGCTCCACTCTGTTGGCATAAATCATACTTAATATGTTGATATTAAAGCTGTGGATGATAGCATTGAAAAATCTGTGTTTCCATGAAGTCAAATAAACCACAGTCACCTATTTCAGCTTGCCTTGATATTGCCTTTAGAATCCTGAATTCTTGATTAATAAGGATGAATGTAGCATTTAAGGGGAGTTTAATTAGACCCTCTGTCTTTATCCTGCRTAACAATATTATGCCACATTATGATTTCAACCATGTCAGCACTCAGAATGAATGGCTGTGAACTGTGAAATTATAGGGCACATTTTTCATGTCACTGCCTAAACAATATTGCAGATCTTCTTGAGAAATATAACAATAGGATCTATCAGTCACAAGTTATGCTTGCAGTGGAAGGCAGATCCAGACAATAACTCACTTTGTCATCACTGTTCTCTTCTAGCCTCAGAAAAGGCAGGATTTTGTCTCTGGAAGAAGTAAAGAGTATCTTGATTATAATAAGTTAGCTATCAAGTTTGAGGACACAGTGTGAGTTTGAGTTGTGTTGATGGGGAAAAGGGTGATATGAATTTCTCTTAATGTTTTAAAGCTATTGAATTCTAGAGTCTCACTCAGCTGGGTTTGATCATCTGTGTGCAGTTACAGCTTTCAGCGGTGCTTTGATAGAAATTTATTTGGGCTGCTTGTAAGTGTGACTGGAGCTCCAGGGACCAGTGGTGTTTTACATGATGGCAAAAGCTCCAAAACCAAGCGCTCAAATCAAAGATTTCTGGGAAGATTGGTGCCATGGAGGGAAAGTGTCTAATTAAGCAATTCAGCTCTTGTGTCTTTAAAGCAAGTACAGATCTTGGATGGCACTGAGCAGATTTTGTCTGGCACATCCTGGCCATATTTCATTAATTTGCCACCTCCAGACTAAGGATGGAATAAATCATGGACACTTCCAACTCAGTGGCAAAATTCCTACTGAACCTGGGAGTAGTTTTCCATGTGGGAGCAGGAGCTTTCCCAAATACACAGAATTCCTGTTGTATTCCTATTCCTACTGAATCTGGGAGTTGTTTTCCATGTGGGAGCAAGACCGTTCCCAAATACAGAGAATTCCTAGTGTATTCCTATTGAATCTGGGAGTTGTTTTCCATCTGGGAGCAAGACCTTTCCCAAATACACAGAATTTTTGTTGTGTTCCTACTGAATCTGGGAGTAGTTTTCCATGTGGGAGCAGGAGGTTTCCCAAATACACAGAATTTCTGTTGTATTCCTATTCCTATTGAATCTGGGAGTAGTTTTCCATGTGGGATCAGGATCTTTTCCAAATACACAGAATTCCTGTTGTATTCCTACTCCTACTGAATCTGGGAGTTGTTTTCCATGTGGGAATGTGGGAACAGGAGCTTTCCCAATACACAGAATCCCTGTCCTGATTTTGCAGCCTTGCTCAGTGGCAAGGCAGCCCCAGCCTGTGCATTTCAAGGTACAAAGGCCCCATCTCCTTTCAGGCTCACTGCTGGTTATMCTTGGAGTGGAATTGAAGTTCAGTGAAGAAATTGTCAGAAGGTTTAAGCACTCATTTTTACTAAATGGAGCTCTGCAATGTTACTGTAATAGGAAAAATGCCTTGTAGAGTTCAATTGGGATTTTTTTCTATTAACTTTGTAATAAGGACGCCAATTTCTGCAAAATAGTTTCTGAGTAAGAGTGAAATTATGCACTTTGTTAAGCAGCAGTAAGGCTGCAGATTCAGTCTTGGTTCAAATGTGAATTACTGCATTAGGGACTGACTTCTTCCTGATTTTCTGACCATTATCCTCTGGGTAAATATGCCTACAGAGACATGCATGCCTGCCCTACACAGAGCCAGGTAATTGTTATCCATGGCATCCCTTGGGCAGCTCCTCTGGGTAGTGCTCARCTCCACATCACCTCGGAGATGCCAACCCTTCTCACCCAGATTTCCCTGCATGCTCCAAACCCTGGAGGAGTTTTACACAGTGCCCTGTTTTAATGGGTCTGGCAGAGAACTGTTTCCTCTTGCACAGGGGAAATTTCCACAAGAATTCTCATTTCCTAAGGCCCAGCCTCTCTGGAGATTCAGCCCTGGGTCCTTGGTAGCATTTTACACAAATGCAGCCCCAGCCTTCTTCTGATAATGTTTCAGGACTAAAATAACAAATATTTCTGTTAGTAGGGGAACAAGATGTGCAGATTCTGGTCCTGGAAGCTTCTAAGTTATTAACCAATGTTTAAAAACCATTTTAGCCCAGAAAGAAAACAGCACTGTCTCAGTTTTGCACATGTCCATGTCAGGGGTGTTAAGTCTGTTGACTCATGGAAACTGCTGCAGAGTTTTAGTTTTGAAGTGCAAGGGAAAATAAAAAGAAGGAAAAGCTCTTTTTCTTCTTTTTCTGGAGATTCTGGAGATTCAGCCCTGGGTCCTTGGCAGCATTTTACACAAATGCAGCCCCAACCTTCATCTGATCATGCTTCAGGACTAAAATAAGGAATTTTTCTATTAGTAGCAGAACAAGGCATGCAGATTCTGGTCCTGGAAGCTTCTAAGTTATTAACCAATGTTTAAAAAACATTTTAGCCCAGAGAGAAAACAGCACTGTCTCAGTTTTGCACATGTCCATGTCAGGGGTGTTAAGTCTGTTGACTCATGGAAACTGCTGCAGAGTTTTGGTTTTGAAGTGCAAGGAAAAAGAAAAAGAAGGAAAAGCCCCTGATGGCTTTAATCTTTGTATAACTGTGCTTTTGAACAAGTCCTTCTTTGTGCAGCCAGGTGAGCCTTTTCATTAAAGCTTCTGTCATTTCAGAGGGGGAAAAAAAAACCCAGATTCTTTTAGTTTTACAGGTTTTGAGGCTTCCAGTTTTTTGTCTGTCAAATTGAAACATTAAAATTCACCTCACAATGATGCTCTGGGCCTGCATTGAAGGTGGCTGGCAAAACATTCAGGTCCCAAAAGACAAGGAAAAGGGTGAGAGAAATTTAACTCCTGAGTATCCACCCCAGGGTTAAACAGCATGAAGTAACTTGGGCATCATAGAATCTTAGGAGATTAAATACATTCAATTCTCAGAGCACTGAATTTGTGTGCACTGGATGCAATGGATATCAAGCAGAAAATAAAATTATTACCCATCAAGAAAAAAACACTTTCCAGCCTTGTAACATCAATAGCAAGAAAAGGAAAGGGGAGGTGAGAGATTCAGTAACATGGTTAATAATGTGAGTACATAATATCCAAGGAAAAATTATATCACCACCTGATAATGTGAAGAAAAAGCACATTTAGTCCCGACTAATAATAACTTTAAAATTAAGATTTTGGGATTTTTTCCCAGATTGTTTCAAATACACTGCATACTTCATGGGTGTAATGGGACTGGGATATGTTTGAGTGCAT
>JACDOX010000061.1:3849939-3860912 GCA_014549065.1 Cardinalis cardinalis
GAGGAGATCCTTTGAATAAATCCCTGCTTTATTCTGTAGCTCTGCCCAGCCTCTGTTTTAGGGCAGCATTCCCAAGGCATCACACGTGCAAAATTAACCAGTGCTGCAGCACTTCTCTGTGTGGCCACCTAAATGTATTAGAAACCATTCTGGAAACCAGAAGAAAGAGGAATTAATTTGAAACTTGCAAAGAGGAATTAACTTGAAACTCACAAATTTGTAACAGTTTTAATTTAGCTTTATACCTTACAGATTTATTCCTACACTGATGTCTTAATGCTAGGTGTAATTAGTCTAGAAACATTCTTGGAAATGTAATAAATCATCCTAATCAGAGTTAATTTCTTCACAATATTTGAGCAGTCAGCATGCCTGAGGCATTTAAATACCAATAACAGYTCATCCTTGATATGCTGGATTATAATCTATTCACTACAATGACAGTGACAACAAAAACACAACTAAACTCCGTGTTAAAAAGAATATTGTGTGTACCAAAGTTCCTCCTGTCAAATAGAATCCAAATTAAGCTATCTAAGGAAAATCCAGGGAGCGACTTTGGAGCAGAGGAAGAAAGAGAAAATCCTGAACGTTCCAAATCTCCTGAGCTAAAGGCACAAAATAAATAAAAGATTTGCCTGTAATATAACAGCTAATATGCTAACACTTTTTCACAGCTGCAGCTGGTTTAGCCCCGGTGATGAATTGTAAAATGCTCTTTTTAAGAGAGTAATTCTACATTTTTGCAAGCACATGACTCAGTGAACATTTGCAGGGCCTGACAGGAGAAAGAAAATATCGCCTTAAGTATAACAGAAAAAAAATCTGCTGAGGAGATGATTTACTTATATATTAATATACATATTTTCCTTAGGAAATTTCTGGGGGAAAATGTAGCACTAAACATATTTCTGTCTTTTGCTTGCTATTGGATTTTTTTTCTTTTTTAATGCATCTCAAACTCAGGTGCACTGGGAAATGTCATCTCGCAATGAAAGTAAAAATTTGGGATATTACTGAGGGGTTACCCAAAGGACAAAGTTGTGTTTTAAAGGTGAAGTCAGATATTGTCAGAGAGAATGGATGGAGAAAGGAGATGAATGTTCTGGGCTGTGGGAACCAGCCTGAGTAATGTGGATTTTGGGGGACACCTTTATGTGCAACTTAGGCTTTGCTCATTTATTCTAAATCCAGAACTTCACTGCTTTTAATTCTCAGATTTTATTTTTTTTTCCATTCTGGAAAAACGAGAGCAGAGGAAGCTGTGCTGAGCAGCAGAGCAAAGGAATCCTGTTCACCTGGGATTCTGAGGCAGCCCCTGGTTGCAGCCCCTGTAATTGTGTTTATTTGTGACTGTGCAGCTCTGTCAGTGCAGGAGCTCATCTTCTCYAGCATTATTGACTCCTGTGAATGCACTGAGCACAAACCACACKTGTGCACTCAGGACTGTCATGCTAAGGGGTTAATAATGATCTTTTCCTGCCATCAGCAGCCCTGCCACACGTGGGAGTGGGAATAAACAGCAGAACTTAATTAGCTGATATTAACCTTGTGCCCTGCATCACCTCTGCATTAATTACCAGGCAGCTTGGGGAGCAAATTCAACTTAGAGATGGGCTGGGAAGTGGGAAAATTTCCCGCTGGCCTGGATGAATAACTCTGGCTAAAGCAGCCAAGGAGGTTTTAGAGTTGATCTCAACAGGTTGGGGCTCTGCCTTGTCCCTGCAGGGACTGCTGGGACTGACAGCATCCCTGGGAAGTGTTCCCAAATTTGTTTCCAGGCTGAGACTGTGATCTAGCACAGCTGGGAGACCCGCTTTATCTCTGCAGCCATCAGAGCTAATGTCCAACTTGAAATATTGCATTAGATGAGAAACCAGATTGTGGGGAAATGGTATGAAATGAATACAGAATTACTTCAGGACTCTAAAAGAAGGTTATGTTAACTGAAAAAAAAGGGAAAAGATCAGATTGAACAGAACTATGTGCACGTCTTTAGAGCAGCATTGTCCACAGACTGCAGACCTCTCTCCTCAGGTTAGTAAGTGGAGCCTGTCTAATGCCAGTGAAAATGCCTGGGACTTGTCAGTGAGAGGGCAGCCARAAGCAGGATTAGGAACTGCCAAATGAAACAGGGTAATAAAGGGAAAATTTAGAGGCATTTCCAATAGAGCGAGTCATTTGCTTGGGCTAACTGATTTGTGGTGAAAAGGAAGGAGAGGAAAAGAAGAAATACTTTAGCAGAAACTCTTTTTTCCMAAGCATTCAGTGGAGGTTTTTATTTCCTTTGGCCTCTCAGGTCATCTCTGAGTCAAACCTGAGATGGCACAGGCACTGGGGAAGTCTGATTTTATCAGGCTTTCCTGCCCTGTCCTGGAAATCCAGAGAGCTCAGGTAATGCCCAGGGCACTGCCCAGCAGGGGGAACTGGCACCCAGAGCCGCTCCCAGCAGAGCAGGCACTGCGAGACCTGTGACCAACTTTAACAGAATTTACAGCGAATAACTCTAAAGTCATACAAAACCTTGTGCCTTAGCCATTCCTGAAGTGCACGAGCCATATTCTAAAACATAAATACAAATATTAATTAGAGTTCATAGCATTTACCTGCTTACAGAAAAGGTTCTGTTGTCCCATTGTGTTCCATGCTCACCCCTTTATAAAATGACTTTACATTTGAGTGCTGTCCTAGGGGAGGAGTGCAGACAGCTGCAAACAAACCCCACAATGATCCTTTTTCTTTTTTCCTTTTTCCTTTTCCTTTTTCCTTTTTCCTTTTTCCTTTTTCCATCCCCTTTTGCTGATGCCAGTGGAGACTTTGTCACCAGTTCCATCTGACTCCTGGTTATTACACTTCAGTGCAGGGAGCAAGTGCCAGGGCATTTTATTTTATTTTTTTTATCTGTAAAGTGTTGGATATTTCTGTCACAAGTCAAACCTGGACCTTTGTGCTTGGTGTTTCCTTGTATAGACCTGTCATATCTTTATCTTTTTTTGGGATATCACTTTACCAGTAGGACAGGAACAATGAAAGGGGGCATAGAAAATGCAGTCACGCCACTGCAGGATAAAAGTTGGTTCTTTATGAGATTCTTTTTGACCTTTATGATATTATTTCTCTGCATTATCAAATTAACTGCAGCTGAAGGTGGTAAAGTATGAATTATGTTATTCCTGATCCAAACAGTTCCTGTGYCTTCCCAAACACACTTGAAACAATGTGTAACAGCAAATTTGATGGAAACAGTGTTAATTTATAGATAATAAATTTTGACCTTTTATAGGGGTGCATTATACTTTARAAAGGACTTTTTGGAAGAAATATCCTAATTTTCTCAGTACATTTGATTTCAGTAAAAGGTCAACTTGGTGTCTTTAGAATTTGAAAACTTTTTATTAAAGACCTGTGTGACCACAGAGTCTCTGGCCTATTAAAGAAGAAATTAAACACTGGTAGGAAATACCATGCAGCAGAGTTAACACATTAAAGTGTCATGAACTGTGTTTAATCTGAGAATGAGCTGATAGTGGGGCAAAGTCGGGTTAATGCAAACTTGGGCAACATCAGAGGTTCCATTCAGTTAATGAAGGTGCCAACAATGGTGATCATTTTACCTGGCACTCTAATCCCTGAACCCARTGCAAAATCACAGCATTACTGGGAGCTTTTCTGCCAAAAGGAATTTTGCTCATTCCACGAGAGGAGAAATCATTTGGGTTTGAGAAACCCGTGTGGAACAGAGCTTCCAAATGGGCTCTGTGGTGTCATCCTGCAGATCCCATTGCTCACTGAATTTGRGATGAGGATCACAAAGCAGAGCAGCTGTGTGTTTTCCTCATTCAGCCACGCCAGAAACTCTCCAGGAAAGGTCATTTTCTTCCTGTATTCTGAGAGTTTGAGTCACAATCTAGAAAAAGTGAGGGAGGACGAAACCATGGCTGGAGGTGAAGCTAAAAAATACCTGGAAAATGTGTGAAATCTTTAAAAGATTTCTTTTTAGAGGCATGAATAATAATTTATTCCCAGGTTTACCTTATTCATGCAAGAATCACTCTTTTTTTGTGCAATTAATATCTCATTGTGTAGCCTTTTTCTGTCTCTTTAAAAACAAAATCTTTGGTTATTTTTGGTTGCTTGACCCATAGAAAACCCACATGTGTTGTCCATTATTTGTCACCTGGTGGCAAATAATGACATACTATTGGGTGGTTGGGTTAAATGCAAAGTGAAGTTGGATTCCACTTTTTTTGGGGGTGGTTGGATGCCACCTCTGTGGGGTCCCACCTAAAGAGAAATATTCTCCCAGTGAGTCTGATGCAGTGTGAGCATTCCACCTTCCCTCCCTGTCACTCCTCTCACCAGGGAGCTGCTGAGGCAACAATGGGGAATATAAGAGCTTCAGCTGCATTAAACAAAGAATATTTTAGTTGTGAGTTCAGGGTTTGCCTTGAGCTGCGCTGGCAGTTCAAGCAAAAAGCAGCTTGGGCTTTGCTTTTCTGGCTGTGTCCAGCTGCACTCGAGAGCCGTGGCACTGTCCCACTCTCCCTGAGCAAAATGAATGAATGGTGAATCAGGCTCTAGTTCTCACTTTTTSCTGGGTTTCCAGTGAGCAGCTGAACCCAAGCAAGCCTGAATCCCATTTGTTGTGCAGGGCTTGGCACTGGTGATCATTGGAAAGAAAACTTTTTATTCTGTCCTCTGTGTGATGAGCAGTAACATGCAGCACCCAGAAAAAGCTGGAGTAACAGAGAGATGTGTGGCAGTGTGCAATTAGAACTTTTCCCGACATGTATCTAACCTGTCTCCTCTCTCCATGATGCACATAATTCAATTACCATAGATTGATTCCACCTAAACCACGCTATTTTTGAAGAAATCAGGCAATTAGTTACCATAGCAACCCAATTAAGCCAGTTTTATACCCCTTATCTTAATTGCTGTATTAATTGAGAAGAGAAAATAAATTGAAGACTCATCCTTTTTTTGCCATTTTAAATTTCWGTAAAATATGAATTGCACACAAAATATTGTTTTAATTTGTCATCATGGACTCATGATTGGAAAAAGAAATGAGAATGTTGAAAACAGTATTTAAGACGGATGGCACATGTCAGTAGTAATTGGAGATGCTGAAAGAGCTGGGCTCTTCTGAAATGTAATTACTCAAAAACAGGAGCTGCATGTTTTATTTGAGGGGATGAATGAAGGGTTGGAACTTTGGAAGAAGCCAACAGAATTTATGGTTGTCCTGCTATTGTGTCACACTCAGATTTTTTTTTTATTTTATATAATTTATATAATGTGTTATATATATACACTATATATCTTTTATATATTATATATAATATATAGTTTTTGTTTACATATTTTATATAAATATATTTAATATTTACTATATTTAATATATTTATACAGTATATCTAAATATATAATATATAATTTATATTTTATATATTTAATATAAATATATTGTATATTTACTATATATGATATCTATTATATATACTATATATAAATATATAATGCATATTCATTTATATATTTATATAAATTTATAAATTTCTATTTATGTATTTAAATTTTAAATTTATATTTATGGTAATTATAGTTATTTATATTTATATTATAAATGTATATTTCTATATCATTATATTATTATTTACTATAGTATATTTATTTTCAATTATGTTTACTTATATCTTATATTTATGTATTATATATTATATTTATTTTATAGTCATATATTATATTTACTATATTTTTACATATTTACTATATATAATATATTTTTCTATATTATACATAAATATATTATATATATTTTTTCTTTTCTATATTTTAAATTTCACTTTATATATTTTATATTTATATTTAAAAATATATTTATTATATATATGTAATAATATATTTATTTTATATATTTATTTTATCTATTTTGCAAAGCATCTATATGTTAATATAGATGGAAAATGCACAGGAAATTTGAATTCATGGGGAGTTAGGGACGAAATATCAGTGCAGGGCTTTGAGGAGAGCAGTTGTGTGAGCAGCACTCCCAGATTCTGGTGTCTGCCCTCTCCTGGTTCCATTGGCTCTGCCTGAACCGTGAGTGGAGCTCGCCCTGAGCCCAGGGCTGTCTGCAGGGATCCCTGCCCGCAGGAGGGGCCCGCTGCCAGAGCTCCGAGCRCACGCAGATCCTCTGAGCAGAGAAACAGCCCATGGAGGGGAAAAATCCCCAGTGTGAGGCATGAGACAGAAATTTGTGTTTAGGTTCTCAGAGCAGCATCACTAGAAAGCATGAGARGCACGGCTCTTGTTTGAAGAGCAGCGTGTAATTTGTGTGACTTTAATAATTCTGGTATTTTTCTGTGCAGCTTTTCATTAAGATTCAATCATTAAGAGTGTACAAAGTCTCTTTTTCTATAACATTTATTTTCAAACTAATTTTTTCARCTGGTGGTAGCAACATGGTCATTTATGCTGGCAGCACCAAAATCCAATTTAAAATCCACATTTCCTGGTAACAGCCCTTTGCATTGGAGACTCAGTTCACCACCAAGTTTCCACTTTGTTTCACTGTGAAATTCTCCATCCTTCAGCCTCTGTTTCAGCAGCTTTTACCCAAACCAGTGGGGCTGTTTCACTCCTATGATGGCCATGGTATATTCCCAGATATGGCACTTCGTGAGTTTGGAATTCTCCCTGTCCCCAAGGGCTCTAAAGGCACCCAAATATTTAAATGTTCATCCTCAGGAGGGATGGCCAGTCCTGCTCAGGGGCAAATGGGATCAGAGCTGGTTGGAAAAGCTTCTCCCCAGGATTGTTGGACCCTTTAGGTCTTGCTCTGCTCATTAATTCTGCTCTCAGCCACAAGGTTTGACAATGCAAATTAACAGTTTTACTTCAGAATTAAAATATTCCATGGGTAACTTTCCTTTCAAAATCAAAGGCGTCTGGAGATCATGGGATTTTGAATTATTTCAACAGCATAATACCATCAAATTTATGAAAGTCACATATTCCCAATGGATGAATTGTGGCCATTTTTGCTTGATTCATCTCGTGTTACATTTTTATGACGTGTGTTAACAAGCTCCAGTTTATGACCCTGACATTTGCTTGCTTTTCTTTTGGAGGTCTTCATAAATCAACGAAAGATTTTTGTTTAAATCATTATAAATAAACCAAGCAGAGAATAAGTCATTGAAATGGACAGAAGCAATTTCCTTTCACTCTTTTTTTTTTTTTTGGTGTGTGTAATATTTGCCCAGCCCCTGAACCATACAAAGAGTGAAACATTTGCACAGCAGGGAGAACACAGCCATATCTGTGTGTGACAAAATAGCAGGACATCCATAAAGCTGTTGGCTTCTTCATTTCAAAAGGCAGATTTTAATATTACTGACTTCAGAGAAAGATAAGAAGGGCAGTGCATAAGACATTATCAGTCCAGTGTGGAAATAATGCATTCAAAATTAAAGACAGCAGTTTAATTAAGTGCATGAAAGGCTGGCTTTTATGATCATATTTCAAATACCAGAATGTCTTTTCATCCATTCTGCCGTATGACTTTACTTAATAATATATCAAGAACAAAAAACGTATGGGAGTCTTTCTGTAAATTCAATTAGTCCAATAAAAAGTGAAAAATAGTTTCTTTTTCATTAAAAAGAACTCAAGCCTAACCCTTCTGATGACAAAGTGCGAGATGAGAAGGGAGGGCAGGGCTGGAGAAGGATGAACATTCAGCCTTTGTGATGCATTTCTGCTCGCAGGAAACAGATGAGGYGTCACCATTAGTAACATTTGTTATTGAAAGGACTAATTGCACCCTGCTGCAGGCAGCAGTTTATCAGATCCACACCACGGGGTGCTTGCTTCTGCCTTGGGATGCTCTCCCAGCACAGCAATAATTCCCTTTGCTAATGTGCTCAGAAGCCTGGGTTACTGGGCTGCTGTGGGCAGGGGCTGTGCTCAAGGGCCCCTCTGGCAGGGCTGAGCTGGAAATGCTGTGGCACCTTGCCCTGGCRCTGCACGGGTTAACTGCAGCCCCCCGAATCCCTCTGGGAAGGGCTGATGTGGGAGCCCTGGCTGTGACCGTGCTCACAGGGGTCTGGGGATGAGGGAAGAGACCAGGATCTGACTCCATGGTTCAGGAGGCTTGATTTATTRTTTTATGATATATATTACATTAAAACTATACTAAAAGAATAGAAGAAAGGATTTCATCAGAAGGCTGGCTAAGAATAGAAAAAGAAGGAATGATAACAAAGGTTTATGTCTCAGACAGAGAGCCCGAGCCAGCTGTGATTGGCCATTAATTAGAAACAACCAACATGGGCCAATCCCAGATGCACCTGTTGCATTCCACAGCAGCAGATAAYCATTGTTTGCATTTTGTTCCTGAGGCCTCTCAGCTTCTCAGGAGGAAAAATCCTAAGGAAAGGATTTTTCATAAAACATGTCTGTGACACCTGGTCACTGAGAATTTTAGGCTTTGTGTACTGATGGACACTGACCCTCAAGGGAACACTGCATTCCAACTGAAGCCATAAAGAAATTCCAAAATTAAATAATRGAACTATTATGAGTGTGTAGTTTGAATAGAAGTGTGTAATATCACATAGTAGAAAACTTTAAAGTTTTAGAATATAGTAATATATATAAAACAAAATAGAAATTTTAAAGCAGAGACTACCCCTTCTTCTTGACCTTCTTCCTCATAGGTTTAAATAGTTTAAATAAAAAGTCCACACTATGAGTCACAAGTTGCTAGTTATTAGGTTAAAAATAAAAATAATTAGCAGTCATGTCTTAGTTAAACAGTTTATCCTTAAAGAACCTTATAAAGAAAAAGATACAACTCCATTTTTACCTTGTTAGTAAAGTGCTGTAGAACTCACAACTTGTAAGACTGTTCTGCTCAGGGAAGTGCAGGGATCACACCTCCCTGTGCTAAACCWGAAAAAGAAAAGAGGAATAAACAACCCACGAGTGCAGCATTTCAGATGAGACCTCGTTGAGTGCCAGGCACAATAAAGGACAAAATGTGCACTCAGAAAAYCTGGAGGTGATTTTCATGGGGCGCCAAAGGAGCAGCTGAGCTGCAGGCAGCGTGTGACTGGCTCAGCCAGGCTCACCTCTGCRGTGCCTGCGGGTTATTTCCACCTGTCAGCTCCTGGGTCAGCTCCAGCAATGAGGTGCAGGCAAACTCTGCCTCCCCAGCTCCCCCAGTGCCAGCAGGGCTGGTCTGTCACTCCCAGCCCTGAGCCCTGCAGGGGTGAGTGAACAACRGGCTCGCCTCTGCAGCCGGCTCTCAGGTCAGGCTGGCAAATCACTCAGAAGGCTTAAAGCRCAGGGTAAATAACCCAGCTCATCTCCCAGAGCTGCCTCTGGCAGGCTTCAGGGCTGCTGACAGGGCTGCTCCTGGCCCTCAGGGCTGGCAGGGATGACCTGGTCCTGTTCTGCTCCTGGGCACCCAGCTCAGAACCTGATTCCTCCCTCCTTTTCCTCTCACTTGTCTTATTCATTCTTTCAGTACTGTGCTATCTATCTGGGGGATGGTTCCCAGTATGTTTCTCTCAGTATGTGCTGATGAACAGATTCTGTTCCAGATATCTATTCATGTCCTACTCTCATTTTAACTTCAAAATATTCCTCTCCCAGAGGTTTCCTTAGAATAATTTTCCATACTGTAGAGAATCAGACAGGCTTCATTCTGAAAATCAGCAATGAATTTACAAGAGTGACTCATCAGGTTTTTTTAAGCATTAATTTCCATATAAAAGAGGTAAGAACAATAAAAATTATTTCCCTTTGCAAGCCTGCAGGTGCAAATAGGAGCAAGAGTTTATGGAAATGTGATTTAATAAACAGATGTTTGTTTTTTTCCTCTAGGTAACCCTCCTGCTACRGGCACAGGAACTTTGCACATCACCTTGGAGGATGTCAATGACAATGTCCCATCCCTTTATCCAACACTGGCAAAAGTTTGTGACGATGCAAAAGATCTCAGGGTAGTGGTTCTAGGAGCATCAGACAAAGACCTTCATCCCAACACAGACCCATTCAAATTTGAGCTCAGCAAGCAATCCGGACCAGAAAAGTTGTGGAGAATCAACAGGCTTAACAGTAAGGCTGGAACTTGGATTTTTGTGTATTTATTCTTCCCACTTCTCCATCCCAGGGTACTCTCCCTGAGGCACTGGGGGAATTTGGGAGGGGTTTTGAATGAAAGTTTTGTAGGATGGATCTACCTAAAGCTGCTGCTTTACCTTGAGACTCCTTCTCTTCTTGTGTTGGCTGAACTTTCTTCTCTCWGTTTTGCACCAATCTCTTTTATTGGCTGAATTTTCTTCCCTCTATTTTGCATTAATCAGGGGCTATTAATAACTGATAATTTTGTGACTACTGCATCTCATGGCACACAATTGGTTTGCACAARGTGCACAAGGCTTTGCTGTAGGACAGCATGGAAGTTTTGCATGGGCTTTAGCAATGTAATTGAAAAACTTCCTAATTTTAAGTATTTAAACTCTCCACAAATAAAATCTCCCAATGCACAGGGACCTTGCACAGTTGGTAAGAGGATCATGAGATTGTAGAAGGTTTGTGTGTCAAATTGTGGGCACAAAGTACAACATTTATTCTTCATGTAGGTTATTCCTGTTTCTTTTTTGGAATGTTTTATTTTTCTCTGCCACTCTCCAAACTTTTAATTCATGCCATAGCCTTAGAAAAATCTAGAGATGGATGTGATGACTGTACTGGCTGCAGGACAATGGGGAGGAGCTGGGTTTTTTTGGCTATTCTCCAAACATCAAACCATCCCTGTGTTACACCCTGACAATTATCACACCCACCCGGGTGCCAAGAGCTGCTGTGGCCTCAGTTCCCCAGTGGAGCAGATCAGTGGGTTTGGAAGGGCCTTCCCTTCCCTTCCCTTCCCTTCCCTTCCCTTCCCTTCCCTTCCC
>JACDOX010000061.1:3861047-3890598 GCA_014549065.1 Cardinalis cardinalis
CTTCCCTTCCCTTCCCTTCCCTTCCCTTCCCTTCCCTTCCCTTCCCTTCCCTTCCCTTCCCTATTGTGGAAGTGGTTCAGCACTTTTCCCTGTACTTCCCAGCAAGAAGGGTTATTTTTCCTTTGGCAAGTAAATTTATTATCTTTTCTTGTCATTTTTGGGGTGACATGCCCTAGCATTTCATTAGATATTAGCTTGCTCAGGCAACTTCTGCCAATAATTCACAGACCAAATAATGTATTTAAATAAAAGGGGCTCTTGAAAGTCTTTCTTTTGGTGGGGCTTGGAATAAGTTTGTAATTAGATTTCAGCCCATGAAAGAATTTCAGAACTGTTTCTTCCCTCCAATTCAATTCTTTTGTTATTTTTCTTAGAGTATTCTMATTTTCTTCCTGATTTCCATGACTGACTGGCTTGTCTGATGCTGCTTGCAGACCCCTTCACCCTCCCAAGCAACCAACACTTGGTTAATTGTTCCCTCATCCTTTGCAGATACCCACGCCCAGGTCATCCTGCTGCAGAACCTGAAAAAGGCCAATTACAACATCCCCATCTCAGTGACAGATTCTGGGAAACCTCCTCTGACCAACACCACAGAACTGAGATTACAAGTGTGTACCTGCAAGAAATCCAAAATGGACTGCAGTGCCAGCGATGCTCTCCACATCAGCCTGACCCTAATCCTCCTTTCACTCCTCAGTTTATTTTGTAAGTCTTTTGCTGAGCTCTAAGTAGTGAAGTGTTGTTTTTCTGCTCATTTGTATTCTGCATCAGCAAACCCTCCAAGGGGGGAGTTAAATTCACACATTGATATCATAGTGCTGGAATTTTGGGYTCTTTTTCCATGAGGGAATAGCTGTGAGAAAGGTGGGGGAAAGGGGTTTTTTCATAGTCAAAAAAAATATAAATGGATGTCTGATTGCCAAATTAAGAATTAGAAGCAATAATTTTAAGAGGAATCAAAGGGAATCAGAGCTAACATATGATAAACAGAGAAGTACCAGCTGCAGTAGCAGATTTGTGCAATGCTTGCTTTCATCTCTGCCCACTTGAATTCAATTCAAGCCCAGAAAGAGGAGATTAAAGGTGTTCCTGTAACAATGGCTGTTCTGGGTCACCAGGAAAACGAGGCCTGTCTGCTTCAATCTGTTCCTCCACATRAAATGTGCAAGGGACTGGAACGTGAGGAACTTGTTTGAGATTCTGGGCTTAGAACCACCCAGAGCTGATAATCAAACGGCCAGGCTGGCCTGGAGGGCAGAGAAAACTGACAGGTAAAGGAATTTCTGCTGTTTCTGAGAAAGGAATTTTGCAAATCTCATTTAGAAAGCTAACTTGAAGTGGAAAAAAAATCCCAGAATGACCCAAAAGTAGGAATTTAAAGCCATGAATCCACAATTTAAACAGGACATGTCCCTGGGTAGTCCTGTGACAGCTGCCAGCAAACTTTTTGATGCAGCGTTAGTTTTGAATTCCTATCTCTTTCAAAGGAATAGCTGTATCMTACAACTATGACAGTAAGTCTGTTATTTAAGGACTTTTGCCTTCATCTTCTATTAACAGAATATATTGTATAGTGACTTAAAACCTGAGCCATGGTGAAAGRCCTTGGATTCTCCATGAGATAAAATGTGCCACGAGGCAGGGGAGAGGTCAAGGCAGAGATCCCTTCCACACCTGAGGCTTGGTGTGTGCTGGAGCACACATYCTGTCCTGTTTTCTTCTCCTTTTATTCCAAAAGCTTGGCATGAAGGTCGTTGTGAGCTGCTACCAGCTGATGTTTGTGATGCTCTTTGAAGATGAAAAGGACTATATAAATGCTAAGTGCAAATTCCTGTTCTTAGTCCCAATCAGTGACATCTAAAGGATCTGTTTTGGCTCTGGTTCAGCTGGGCTGGGCTCAGTCTCCTGGAACCAAATGCAGACTTCAGCTGTTAGGGGTAATATGTTAAAAATATTTGACAGGGTGTGACACCATTGCAGCAGTGATATAAATGTGCAGCCCATTGATTCAAATAYATTCTTGTTGCCACTTCATAAATGTTGCTGCTGCTACACTAGGCGTGACTTTCACCACTGGAATTACTTTCTTATCTGATGTGGTTTGCACTTGAACTTTATTTACATTAATTCATCTGCTCAGAATACAAAAGGGTAGAGAAAAGCTTGGTATTTTGGGAAGTTGCCGTTTTCGTGTTGGTTCTTTACAGCCCTCACAAAGAAGCCTGATCATTTTCCTTAGGTTRAATTATAAAACCAGTTTTAAGTATTGGAAAGGACTTTTTGAGTTGCTCTTGCTGGCTGCAGGTCTTGTCCAGCTCAGCTGTGGGTGGAATACACCCCAAGGGCATCCCAAGGGTATTCCATGGCTGTCATTCCACCTCTGGAACTGTTCCCAAACCGTGTCTGTGCAAAGCCAGCGCACGCCACAACTCCCCTGAGCATTTTCCTTTCCCTCAGGTGTGCACTGCACAGAGACAGAAAGGAGTGGGGCTGGGAGCCAGTTAAAATAATGTGGTTCTGTGTTTGAACTCCTCTGAAATGTGCTGCTATCGCCCCGTTCCCAACTCATTTCCACACACAGATTTTTTATAACTGTGATTAGCTCCATTGCAATGTTTTGTATAGTCCAAATATTTATCAGAGTAATCAAAGATTATGACGCCATAAAAACAAAGAGAACTTTAGTGCTTATTGAACAGATGAAACGTCCCATTTCTAGTGGCAAGTTATGGGTTTAATTTTAGCAAAAGCCCTTACRTGGCTGACTTTGCTCCCAGTGTTTGTATTTTATGAGGCTCTTGTTCCTGGGAGGTAAATCCTTCAGTCAAATGAACTTTGTAACTCATGCCAAAGTATTTCTTTTTGTATTTGACATCTGGTGTGAGGATAGATAGCCCTCTGAAAGAGCTGCTCGTGGTAAAAGAGCCCTGCATGAATATCTTTCCCGTGGAAAACATCTTGGTATTATCATTTAAATGGTGCAATTATTAGCTATACTTAGAATATGTGCCTCCTCAGTAAATCATGAAAGAAGTCAGATGTGGCAGATTTCTGAAGTGTCTGAGCACACAAGTGAAGAGCCTGATTAAAACTGAAATGGATGCAAAACCCAGCAGTTCCTCCCATTCTGGAGACATCCTACTGTGCTCACTATATTGAGGGATAATGGGATACAGACTGCACACTTGCCCAGAGGCCCCTGGGAAGGTAGATAGAGCTGGAACAAGAAAAAATTAGGAGTTCTTGGCAGCCAGAAATAGAAAATATGAGATGCCAAAATATACGGGCAGATTTGCACAACAAAACAATGAGGTGGGATTAAAAGATGATGAACACAAAGTTGATTGGAAAAAGGAGCATCTTTGTACATTTTGTATTTAACCTAATTTTACTGAGGTCACGCTGGAATGGTGGAGAGTGGACAGGCAGAGGAGTTTCCAAAGTTACAACAGGTAATGGTGACAAATATTGGAAAGAATATTGTCACTTGTCATTAAAGCAGACTCTGTGTTTAAGATGAGATTTCCTGTGGTGGCATTTTGTCCTCTGTCAGCTTTTCCTTGCCATTACTGGAGACAAGACAGGCCCAAATGTTCAGACTGAATTCAGATTTTAGTACTTCAGATTGAGGAAAGAAAAAAACCATGAAAAACCACCCTGGGTTCCTGGTCAGGGAGGGAGCTGCAGCAATCAGTTCCTGGAGGAAGAGAGTGAGTGGGGAAAGAGAAAATCTGTCTGAGCATGTCTGGGGCTGCTCTGGGATTGTCCCTGAGTGCTGCAGTGCTCCCCAGTGCCACMGCCAACCCAGCTCTGCCCAGAGCTCAGCCACAAAAGGGATCCTCACCCCACAGAATTACAAACAGCCTCCTCACTGCTTTCAGTCAGAGAGCAGCTACAGCATCCCACAAGGGTGAGGGAGGGCAAAGCACAACAAGGCAAAAACAAATTGGTGCATATTTGTGCACAAAATCTGCCCAGGCCCTGTGGGATACTGAGAAAGAAYCACTCTGGCTGGCAGAACTAAGCTTTAGATCTATTACAAATTATTGATATTATTATTAGTATTTAAAGGAGTATTTGAATTCTGGGGTTTTGATTTTATAATAACTATTTTACTTAATTGCATAATCATAGAATGGTAATTGCATTTCATATCTTCTTTTATATTCTACCAACATAAAAGACCACGTTAGATTCAAATGTGTGGAATGAAGGGAATAAAAGGCACAATAGTCCTGTCACTAATATTTTACTTAAATTTCCTTGTTATAAAAAGACTGGGATTTGAACTTCATGTTGAAAAAACCCAATTTTTAATCTTTTTTGACTATCAACCTTGAATAAGAAGCTTTTTTTTGTTMACCTGGCCAGTGGACTACAAAGCTGCAAGTTGACTTGAGTTGAAATAAGTGAAGAGTTCCATTATTCTGAACAAAAGTGAGAACAGAAAGCCAGACGAGGGGGAAAATGCCTCCTTAAAGAAATTAAATAAGTTGGAGGTCTCTACATTGCAATTAATTTGTTAAAGTTAGGGTGAAAGGCCTCAGGTGTGTTTGAAAAACAGAGACTGGCACAGATGTCTGCKCTGCAATTGCAAAAAACCCTTAGAGATACCCCTGAATTTAATTTCCTAGTAATTTCCACAAACTTTTCSTATTTAGTGTTGGCTGTCCCTCTCTATATTGGGTTTTTTCTGATTTGAGGAATAAAGGTACAGGGCCAATAGAGAAAATACAGGTGTCTTTTTTTTATCCCTTGAAAATGATGTGTTTACTATTAAACCACTACAAAAAAAAAAAGCCAACTCCCAAAAATGTAAAAAATTGAATTATATGGAACTGGTGGGCTTGAATTTCCATGGATCTGGAGAGGCAGAGCTAATCCTGCAGCGTTATCTCTCACCCAGCTCATTTTTCAAAGCCACAGCAGCCCCTGTATCTCTTGTTTACCCCGTGTTATTTGTGCAGGAACATCAAATGGCTGAAAAGTGAAGCAGAGCATTCCTGAAAGGCACCAGGATAAGACAAATCAGAGCAGGTTTCAAATGGAACAGACCTTTAAGGTCACTGCTCTTTCCATTCCCTCTGCAGATTTGTTACCTGCACATTCCCACTTTTCAGCCTTTATTTTGAATTTCTTGGCTGAGTTTTAAACTGTCAGGTTGTTKTTTTTTTTTCCTTCAGGGCTCAACAATTGGGTTTTTCCSGTAGAATTTTTGGGTTTTCCCAAGAAAAAAAGGAAAAAGTTCATCCCTGTTCCATCCAGTTCCAGAGGAAGGGTTCCCAATAGGTGAATTTGTTAAAAYCAACATTTCTTGTTTGTTTCTTTGTTTTGTTGGTTGGGTTTGGTTGTTTTCTTTTTATATTTTAGGTTGTTTTAGCACCTTTTTATCTTCTACAGCAATTTTCTACTTTTCAGAGCAGTTTATTTTTAAATAAGCTTTAAAAAGAGAGATCAGTTTAATTAGAAAGACTAAGGAGGTCTGCAAGGTACATTTTCCCATTTCTGAGAAATCAAAYATCCCTATTTTGGCTAGAATTGCAATAACTTTTAAAATTGGAGAGTTCTGCTGTGAAAGGTGCTTTATTGAGTTGGTTGGTTGGATATTTTTTCTTTTTGCACTGCTCTAATTTGAGTTGCATTCTTGTGCTAGAGCACAACCATGTAGGCACCTAAAATATCACCTAAATTTTGCACTCCAAGAAACTGGGAATTGCTGATATTTAGTGAGTTCCAATGATGTAAATCTCACCTCCTAAACCAAACAACAGCACAATATCCACTATCACTCACTGCCTTTTTACAGATGCTTTGGTCCACATTAATATTATTATTTTTGCAGCTAAATATCACTGAAATAGATGCTTTCTCAAGTGCCTGTGTGAGAAAAACACCATTTTTATTTGTGTCCTTACAGAATTGGGTTGATTTCAAAGGAAAGGATGGTTTGGGGGTTAAGGGGTTGCTTCAATTTGAGCCAGCCTTGATTTGAATCTCAATTTTAACACAGAGCTGTGTCCATTCTTCTGATTTCACTGCAGGTTTTTTCCAGTCCTGCAACATATTGTGCAGTTTGGGAGCCCACCTAAAATTAATGGGGCTTGAAATGGCCCAGAAATCCATATGGATGTCCATAATTGGGGACGGGATGTTTGTACACCAGACAAGACAAATAGRAATGCCCCCAAATCACACATCAGCATATTGAAATGTGCTTAATAACATTGCATTCCATCGAGTCAATTAGGTGGGAAATGGCATTTTACACACATTTGAAGCCATCCAAACACGTTGCAGGCGTGCAGAGGTGAGAAAAGAGGGCAGTTTAGAAGATGTGTGTTTGGAATGCAGGAGGGAGCAAACGCAGCTCCCTCCCCAGGAGCTGCAGCGTTATTGCTGATGGTCATCCTGGAGGCATGGCAGGGACATTCAGGGAGATTGGTTTGATAGCCCGTTTAGTGCTGGGAATTCAAGTGAACGCTTTTATTTTCTCAACGCGTTTTCATTTTCTCAACAGTACTCCACAGTAATTGTTGGTACATAATATTTTGTATTTCTTCTCGGAACAACTTCTTAAAGCCACATAAATATTGAATTTCAGATAGTTATGGTCAGGATTGCTCTGGAGTGGCCTATGATTAAAAACTGGCACTGAATACATGACCAGCTGAAGTATTTTTTTCTGCCATTAATGGTCACTGCACATTGTGAGATGTTTGTTTCTTTTCACCATGTCTGTCCTTGGCTATTTTCCCCATAACAGTTTTTCCTCTTCCTTTCCTATTTTTCCCTTTATAACATCCAAATAACTCAATGTAAACAGCTTTGTGCTCAGATTTGGGCAGGATATTAAAGATTAGGAGGAGATTTGTGGTGCCTGAAGGTTTGATGCTGCTGCCTTTGCTTCTGTAATACCCAGTGGATATTTACAAAGCCCTTTAAAGGGCCRTTAATGTTTGGAGTATTTTAGATGAGATCTTAAAGCCTCACTTTAGCAATATAATTAACTGGGATAGGTCATTGTTTGGTGCTTAGGTAAGAGCCACTTTTAGGAGCAATTCTTCAAAAGATTTGAAATGAGCAGGTGTTGATACCAACACTTTGGTTTTTCTAGTTTTGGGTTTTCTAGTTTGGTTCTTCTTTTTCTGTGGCTTCTAAGCACAATCCTTCACTCTAGTTTTTATTCTTACTCAACAAGAATTTCTTCAGATGATTAATTTAGGATTTCAAGCTGGGTTTAGTCTGTACCTACAGATCTGAATGTGTCTGGATTGTTCATGTTCTGCTTATTTAAAACTGCTGGTAACCTGTGCTGTGCTGCTGTGGGAGATGAGATCTGAGTGCCTGAGCAGCTTCCAGTGCTTTCAAAGGTTGGTTCGTTGCTACAGCTGATGCATTTCATTTTCAGCATCCCTATGAAAAAAAAAATCAGCGGACTTGTTCAGYGCTGCCATTTCCAAACTGTACTTATTCATTTCACTTGTGGAATATTTTCAAGCATTCCATTCCATTTATCAGATTAGAGCATGGGAAAATATCCATGCAGGCCGCAGGCAGCCACCTCTGCAATTGTTTCGTTTTGACAGAACTGAAAAATGAAGGAAGCATTTATTCCCTATTGCTCAAATGAAGGCAACACTGCTTTGACAAAGTATCCAACTGAAATTCACATCCATTTTTAAAAAAATAATAATGGAGTACATCTTGGCTTTTCTACCCTAAAACTCCCCCTCTCCCAGTGAGATTCTTCACATCCCTGGAGAACARGAATTGGATTAGAAGAGGGGTTTGATTTGATAAACCTAGGGAAGCACACGGCTCTGAATTTCTAAGCAAGGAGAGTCAGAATTTTGCTTCATCTGAGCAACTTTTCTTTCAGGAAATGTTTATTTTATTCACTTCTTAGGAGCAGATCATTACACAGGGAGTGTGTGTGAGTACCTGACAGGGAGGAGGGCAGGCACAGCCAAGGATTCAGCAGTGCCCTTGCCAGGGTCAGGAGAAAGAGCACTTTGGCTTCCCCCAGCCCTGCTTTGGATCTGCCACTGCAGTCTCCTAATAAAAATTAAAATAAATTTATATATATATATATATTATATAATATATTAAAAATGTTATATATATATTTAAATATATTTTTATATATATTAAATATGTATAAAATTATATATATTTAAATATATATAAATATAGATTATATATAATATAATATATAATTTATATAATTTATAGAAATTTAAATATATAAAAATAATATATATTAATATATATTTAAAATATAAATTAATATATAAAGAATATATATAATATATTTTATATTTAGTATATTATGTATTATATAATTATATTATATATTAATATATATTTATATAGATATATTTATATATAGATTTATAGATTAATATAATAAGAATAAATTTATTTTAATAAATATAAATATAATAAATTAGCAGTGTGAGAGCGGCTGATGCTGGTGTCCCACAGGTGCCATGGGCTCAGCAGGGGGAAGGTGTCCCCTGTGCCAGCTGGGGAGTTGGGGCTGGCAATTTCCCCCTCCCTGCCACTCTGGGCTGATTGCAGAGCCCCTGGCAGAGTTTCAGCTCCTGCAGTCAAACCCTGGCACTGATTTAGGAGAGCCCACCAAAGCTCTGGGGGCAACTATGAGCCTCTCATTTCACACAGTGCTTCTCCCATCCTTTACAGGATAATTTCAAATAATTTCTCACTTAAATGAGAAGCAAATTRTGTGTGATGGTATAAGCTGCAGATTTTCAGCATAAACTCTTTTACTTTTGGAGTCTCTATAAACTTTTCCCCAAGGTGTTGTGGCCAGTAAGATCAGCAGTTTGTTCTGGCTGATATTAAATCCAAATTTCTTAATTGCAGAAATGAAAACACAGGGAATCTGTTTGGGAATAGTCCTTCAAATTCAATGAKATTTTGGGGGAAATTTATAATGATTTATAGGCACTGTGAAACTCCTGCAGTTGAAACCTCCCTGTGACAGATCAACCAGTGATGCACATGAAAATAATTTATATTTCTCAAAGTTCTGCATCGAGGCTAAACTAATAACTGTGCCTCTAATTAATGACCTTTCCTAGATGGTAGATCCAGGAAAGAAGTACCTGGATGTTGATTAGCTGCCTAATCAGAAGCACAGTGCTGATCTCTTCTATCATTTTTGTTACCTCTTTAGCATTACTGAGGTTTCAATAAAGTCCATGATGTAATGTAGACTTTTAATTATGCCAGATTAATGTAATATTTCTGATGAAAGGGTAATTGAAAGAAATGGAGCATGCATGAGCTGAGCTCCAAACTCCAGCTGTGTTAACTCTCTTATTTTAATGGGAATTAAGGGATGAATGCATTTTGGGTAAAGCTCATTCCTGTACAGAGGGTCAGCAAGAAACTTAAATGCCTTTAATTTTTATGAGGTTTTAACTGCAGTGTAGAAGCAGAGTCTGTGAAATAGAGGGTGAGCTTGGTCTCATAAAGAGCACATCTTTCAAAGGCTTTTAATTACTCTATTTAGACCTGTTTTTTTTTTTTAAATAAGCAGGGGATTGAGTCACTAATGTAATGTAAATAAGTTCAGAGAAAGCTCTGGCCGGAACAGGGAAAGCTGGGGGGCACCAAAGCATTTTCTGAGATCAGAAGTTCTGCACACCCCACTGCTGGCTGGAGGGAAGGGCTCTGCTGGAATGTGAGCCCTTGGCAGCCTGAGCCTCAGGGAATGAATTTGCATCCTACCAGTTGCTTCTTCCCTGGAATGCAGATGATGAAATCTTTGTCTTAAATTCTGTGTATTTTTTTTCCCCTCCATTTTCCTCTGTTGTGTGGATGAACATGAGGGGCAAACCTTGAGTTAGCCCAGTGTGACAGAGGCAGGGAGATGTCTCTGCAGTCATTGAAGAAGCCAGCATTAGGAACTTGGGCTGAATTAGCTGAATTGTACTTTCTCAAACCAAATCAGCTTTTGAAACTTTAATTCAGAGCTTTCCTGTGGAGTTGGCCACCATCATCAACTCCAAATACAGACCTTGGCTGAGTAGAAATAAGGGTGTTTTTTCCATCTAATTTTCTACGTCATGAGTCTCCCTACCCTGAACTGTGCACTTACACCTACATCCCCACAGTAWAATTATATTTATTAATGCTATTAGCACATTAGATCCAGACAGAGTCTCACAATGTTTGTCAGTTTTCTTGACCAGCAGAAGAAAATCTTCTCTTCCAAAGCCAAAGCCCTGATGCCAACAGCCACCAGCTGCTGCTGAGGAGGTTCTTGCTTTCTCATCTGAGCCCATTGATCAGAAATGTAATAATTCAGAAACATGGCAGTAACCCTGCCTTTCTCACTGCTATGGGTCTTTAAGGTCTCTCCCAACCTAGTAATTCTGTGGATTCTGTGAATTCTGTGCTWTCTCACTGTTATCTCAGAAGGAATGAGGCTGAATTTCTCAGGTATCAAAGAGATAAATTTGGTGTGTGAGATAAAATTGGTGAAGATCACATTAGAGACTGAAATGAGAGAGATTTCTGGAGAAATACATTCCCTACAGCTGTGCTCACTTAGTGCTGCTGTGCATTCCTGGAGACCCAAAGGAAAAGGTGGAAGGGACAAAATAAGAGTAAAAATTCCCTTCCCAGTTTTGTGGCTTGAGTGCTCTGGGCAGCAAATCACTTGTTGTAGGTAATTTCAGTCAAATCACATCTAAAACAACACAGGGTGGGAAATAAATCCTGAGTGCTGAGGCCAGATATGGAGACAGAGCTGATAGAAAGAAAATAAAATAATTACTAGGTCTAATTATCATTAGTGTGCAGATCTAAACCTGCCAGGCACAGGCTTACCAGGGAATTAAGTTCTTAAAAGAAATAGTTCTCATTGATCAGCAAATGTCCTCCCTGCAYGCATTATTTGCACATCTTATGCTCACAGTATTCCTGAAATACTAATRTATTTTATGAGCTATTGCCAGCTGCAAACTATAAATTATCTGTGCTATAAAATACATAATAATGGGTAAAAAAATTAAAAACCAATGCAACCCCATCAAAGTGAGTGGAAAAGTCACCAGGTGAGCTGGGGCTCAAATAAGAAGTAGATTCTAAAAATTTGGCTCCCTGTGAGCATTTATGGAAGTTTCATTTGTTCCTTCTTCATGAAGACAATAAATAAAATGAAAAGCCAACAAGAAAACTACAATCCTACACAGGAAACAACAATGAACACTGGAAATCCAGCTGGGAGAACAGAGAGATTTCAAATATGGACCAGAGACTCAGATCTCCCCAGTGAGTTTATAACAGAGCAGTTGTGTTGGTTTCAGTGGACTTCCTCACATTCAGGTTGAGTTTTCCAGGCAATACTTTGGTTATCCTTGGTTGAGGATAAACATTGAGTTTTCCAGGCAATGCTTTGGTTATCTTTGATTAAGAATAAACACTGAGTTTTCCAGGCAATACTTTGGTTATCTTTGATTAAGAATAAACACTGAGTTTTCCAGGCAATGCTTTGGTTATCCTTGATTTAGGATAAACATTGAGTTTTCCAGGCAATGCTTTGGTTATCCTTGATTTAGGATAAACATTGAGTTTTCCAGGCAATACTTTGGTTATCCTTGATTCCTGCAGATTTTGTGTTAAGGGAGTTACTGGCCAGCATGTTTGGCCAATTAACACCTTACATGACCTTATCAGACTCTCTGTAGAAAGTAAATTTGTAACTGACACTTGTTATTAACCACAGAAAATAAAMGACTGATGCTCTCTAGGACAGAACAATTTGCAATCAATTTTGTGTGCAACAGAAAGAACAAAGATAAATTTGATCTTGCATATTCTTACTTACCAAAAAATTGTCTACTGAAATATTRCAGACCATAATTTTGAGTGTTGAATCTGATTTCCAGAGGCARAAACTATTCCTTTAAATAATCCACCTGTGCAAAAGTTTCTGCTTTTCTACTCAATAATAAATAATTATTTTTAAATAAAAATTATTATACTTTGGGGGGTATAGGTCTAAGAGCACAKTTCAGGGTAGGGAGACTGATGGCATAGAAAATAGATGGAACAAAACATTCTTTCTACTTAATCACCATTAATGGCTGTGTTTGGAATAATTCTTTTAACACAAGGCTTAGCTGAATTCAGAGTAGTCTTGGCAGCCTCTGCCAATGCCAAGGGTTTGTGGAAGTGTCAGCAGATGTTGGGACACAGCTTTCTGTARAAGGAGTCCAGGTTTCTCTGAACACATCTCAGGGGAGGAGAATGAGAGGAAAACCAGGGAATTTCTKCAGGGAAATCCAGGAATGTGCAGGGGGAAAGAGGCAGTGAAGGAGCCTCAGCCACAGAGGTTTTGGCCAAGTGGCAGAGCAGGAAAATGCTCTGTGGAGCACCAGGCTGGCAGGAGATGAGCACACAGCAGCTCAATTTGTCAAGGGCTCAGAAAAGATGCTGCAAACCTGCTAAGTGAGAGCCTGGGCAGGGGATTTAGCTCCTTGAATGGCTACAAAAAGCCCTTTGGGACAACCTGTGAGAGAGAATCCTCTAGAYTGACATAACCTAAATACACAGAGCTAGAAAGGAGATTCCATGACAAAAACCTCCTCTGGTTTGTTTGTGCTTTCAGGCTCGAACAAGAGGCAGGATGATGGTGTTGTCCTGAGCAATCAAAGAAGGGAGTGCTTTAGGGGGAAGGCTTAAGAGCTGAGTTGTAGCTGTGCAGAGCTGTCAGGAAAACATCCAAAAGTTATCAGAGCTAGAGGCTGACATTTTAGACTAAATGGAAAAGTGGGAAAAGAGAGTAAGAGCTCTGAACTGTCAGCAACGATGTCATTGCTGAGCAGGAAAGGAGGGTGGCGCTGAGAAGAGGAAGAAACCAAAGTGGGAGCAAAAAAGATTTCCAAGAAAAAACAGAACTGGAAGAATGAGACCAAAGGAGAGGCTGGAAAAGTGATTAGAGAATTCATGGTAAAATTATAGGAAGAGACAATCCCAGGAGCCAAGGGAATTTCAGGCACGGGATTAAAGGGATCAAAGGCAAAAAAGGATGAGGTTGAGAAGAAATTTCAGTGAAAGAAAATCTGGGCAGGGATCGTAGAGCTTTGAGGTGAAAGGAGCCAGGAACGGGGTGGTGCCTGCAGAGACAGGTGGGGTAACAGAGAGGGTCAAAAATTCCTTGTGAGAGACAAACTGGCCTTCAACAGRTACAAAAATAGCAAAGGAGAAAGAGTAATAATTAAAGATTAACTAGTTTTTGTACATCCCACAGTGTGTATGAAAGGTTCACACACATTCCTTATGTCTGTCAATATAATGTAAAATATACAAGCTTTTCTTCAGGTGTGCACATAAATCACCAAACCCTGCCCTTTATTTACAGGCTGTTGGTGAAGCAGCTCAGTGGCTGCTCCACTTGGTGGGGAATTTATAAATTCTGTGCKGACAGGTTTCTCTGGTGACGTCTCAGCCTGTGCATTGCACAGAAACCCAGCCCCACAGCTGCTGCTCATTCATCATGCCCAAGTGCCTGTCCTGAGCAGGAGGACCCCCAAGGATGTCCCAAGGATTCAGAGCAGCTTCATCAATCCCAGACCAGTGTCAGCTCCTTTGAGCCAGGATTAAACAAATGCCCTTTAATGGCACTGAGCTTCATTGGGATCTGGAAATGATATTTTTCAGGTTGTCTGTGAGAGCGGAGTCTCAAATTCTTTCTTCTCACCACCCAGGAGATCAGATTGTTTATGAGAATTTAGTTCTAGCTGGCATCCCTAATCCAAATATATCCAGACTTTGGCAGTCATGACCATAAATCTCCTATATGTGAGTCTGGATCCCGATTTTGCGGCCAGACCTTTTCTTTCAGCAGCAGGATAAAAATCCACGTGCCAAGCAATTCCAGATTTTGTCCTATTTGGAAATCTCAGTTAAACTTCTCACTTCAGTGAGCCCCATCCATCAGCACCTCTATGGATTTCTTACCCTTAATTTGCTTTATTTACCTTTGTTTAYCAGAACTGAGGCACTGCAGGGAAGGGGCCAGGCAGCTGTTGGCATCCAGGTGCCTGCATTGCTGCAGAATTCAGTATTGACATCAGTTCAAAGGATAACAAGAAAGAAACAGATAAAACAAAACAGCCTTATCAATAATTAAATTAAATTTGATTTGCCCTAAAAGGCAAACAGATCATTAAAAATTTTTAAAGGGCACAAACCAGCATCTAACATTGACCATTACATTTCWGTGGCGGTGACAAAACTATCAATATTGCAATATTACAATCTTTGAAGTGTACAGATGCAATAAATATTAGACAAACATTTGCTGACTGAGTTTTGATGTCTTTCTCTTGGTTTTATAGGCTGAGTGWGAGCTATAGCTGATGTTAGATTTGCTCCTGAACTCTCCTTTCTGAATTTCTTTACTGCCTAGGTATTATCAGGGTGTCCATCTAAAACAGAATTCAAGTGCCACATTCATTTTACTTAATAGAAACCCCACATAAAAACCTTATGTTTCTGTAGCAACATTAATATGATACACCAGGCCTTTTATTCCCTTTTATTCACAAACCATGAGGCTCTATTAGAGTGTTATTTTTCAGAACAATATTGGTTGTGTGCTCTCTGCTTGTCAGGGCGTGCAGGGAGGGAGGGGCTGGCATTTCCTKGGGCACAAATGGAACTGATGGAGGTGCCCAAGGAGGGGAATCAGGTCCTGGCTCAGGATTTATCCTCTCACCCCATCTTCCAGAACTGCGCCACAAAGGTCTCTGACTGCCCCACGTGACATTTTGGGCTTTCCTCTTGGAGATTTCTGCACTCACAATTAATTATTTCTGGACCCAAATAATCAATATGTACTGRCAATGTTCATGCACCCAACCAGGAATTTGACTGGGGGGTAAAAAAACCCCAAACACTTAAAGATCCTGTGATTTGCATGGCAATACTCACCCCCATCTCCTCCTTTAGGTCTGTAAGAATTCTGCCATTTGAAGCTGTCCTACCGGGTTGCCATGGCAACGAGAAGAAAGGAAGAAAAACCCCATCAGCTCTGAAGATTGCAGTTTACAAGGACTGTTCTTCACTCCTCAGCCTCAGTTGCTCCAGTTTAGTTTGCAATCTCACTCAATCTGTCCAACTGCACCTTGGTGTTCGACAGCCTCCGCCCCTCTGCCCTTTGGCCCTGGATTCCTCCTGCAGGACACAAGGTTTACTCAAAATTTACTCTGAATGTTAAAAGACCATGACATCCAAAACCCCCACCTTGGGGTGAGCAGAAAAAAAAGAAAAAAAAAAATACCAACACCACAAAACCAGATTGACTCCATTTTTTTCTATCTGTTGACTTGTTGCTATTCAACTGTTCAGAAAATATTTTGTCTGTGGGTTAGTATTTGTATATGTATGAGTGTATGTATATATATATATTTATATAGAGAGAAGAGTTATACCACAGGTTTAGCTTTTATAAAATGTTCATCTGGAGGGTGAGAGAAGGGAGGGAGCAGAAGAACAAYGCAGCCACAGATGAACTGGAGCTGTCCCAGCCTGGCTAAACCTGCTGTGTGCGCTGCCCAGAGCAGCAGAGAGCCCGTGGCCCTTCTCGTACCTCAGGGTCAGCAAACAAGAAATGCAAATCCCCAGGGCTTGTTCCTGCTCTGAGCCGCTCTCCCTGCCCCAGGGGGGGCTGGGGATGCAGGAGGAGCAGCTCTGCCTGATCTGAGGAGCCAAAGGGCTGAAGCGTTGGCTGGGGCAGGYGACAAAATGTTTTTATCAGCTCTGCAGGTGAGAAGCTGAGTCCAACAGCAAGGCTCAGACCTTGCCAGAGCACTGCTCTCTGCCTCAGCCTCTGGGCCAGCACCAGCACAGGTGCCCTGTTCTAGGAATAAATACCCCCACAACCACACCAATCCATCCTTTTGGATATATATATACATACATACACACGTACACACAGTTTCCAGTTAAGAGTAACAAGAGCATTTCTTTGTGTGTGTAAACTTAGCACACCTGTTTGCAGACAGGGGAAAAAAGGGTGTTTGTTCTCTATGAATATGGATCCTTTTTTATTCTGTGAGCATGTAAGGTCAAAAAACAAACAAAAAAAAATCCTTCTAACTGTATGAAGACGATCATCTTGTTAATAAACTGTAAATGATCCATCAAAGCTCACACCAAATTTTTATAAAATTAACACAAAAAGTATACTAGTGACAGACTGTGGCTTTTATTAGAGCTTGGCAGTAACTAGGGTAAGGTAAGTGTCTTAGAATATTTTAATAAACTTGCTTATTTAAAGTTTAAACAAGAAAGCTTCCTTATGCAATAGAACTTTGCAGCTGCACTCTTTAGTTAGCATTTTTACAGTAATTATGGGTCATACTCGATGGCATYCTCACTACAGTGAGAGTATGAGCATACCTTCCACACCACATCTATGTTTCAATAGTAAAGATTTTTGGAAGCATTAAAACTAAGTCCAGACATACATTTCGTTTCCCATAATGCTACACTAGATATTAAATGTGTGTTGGTGGTTAAAATTTGCTGTACAATAGCTTTTCTCCGAYTTCCTGTATTATACCAAATATGAAACAGGTTTGGGTTTTTTTTTTCTTTCTTTCTTTTTTTTAATCAAAAGGAGTAATAACAACAGACAGAGGAAAAATGAGTTTGCGTCATGAGCTTTCCTACCCTTGTAGATTTCTTGATAAGATATGAGCTGCCTTCAGACCAGTTTTTCTCTTCCAGCTTAACTCCTGCAGTCCTGACCGAGTGAAATCTCTTGTGTCACCAAGGTGGCACTTGAGGGTCACTGGGAGCTGGCCAAGGAYGCCAGGAGTGGCTCTGGCAGCTTCAGGCATCCCAGCAGGGAATTGYCTGATCCCAACCCCTGTCATGGGCACACTCCTGGTCCTCTCTCCCTGCCCATGCCTTGGATGGACCCCACCTGCTGCTTTGCCATCAACAATCACATTTTTTTAATAAAATATATATATATATATATTATTTTCAAGCAATTTTTTCCAAAAGGAACAATTTATCTACTGTATGGCACCTCTGGAATTCCAACGTGTATGTTCAGTGAATGCACCCAAAGATATTCTGCACCCTGTGCTTTCAGCTACAAAATCTCTATCTTGAATAAAAGAAATTATATTACCCTGCCCCACAAATACTCTTTTCTACTTGCTTTTTTCCTCTCTCCACCCAGCCAAACACACCTCTGGAAAGACCCCCCTTGACTTTGGTGTCATTTCTGTCAAATGCCAGAAAAATCTGCCCTTCCCTGCTTTAGACCCAGGCTCACAGAGCGGTTGGTGGATCACCCCAAGGGCAGCCAAAGTGAGGAGCAAAGAGAAAACTCTTCTGCCTGGAGCTCCACAGCAAGGGGAAGACTCTTCCTRCATCCTGTGCCCAAGGAAAGATCTTTCTTCTTGGATCCACTGCAGAATTTGGTGTGCAGAGAGGKCAGAGCCTGGCTGAAGCTCTGACCCGAGCTGCATCCAAGCCTCCATTCCCATTTTCCCTTTATTTCTGCTCCCACATTAAAGCCTCCCAGCCTCTCCCAAGTGTCCCAGCTCCATAGGGAGCTCATCCCAGCCATGCCAGGAGAAGATGAAGCTGCCATGTTCATGTTTCTCCCCATTTAACACAGACTGTGGCACGTTCCTGGTGTGACACAAGCAAGGAACCGCAGCAGAATCTGAATTTTCCTACCTGAACAAAGGGTGTCACCTCTGGCTCCAAAAACCAATGTCCATTTCCTGCAACAAAGGAACAACAATGAGTWATCCATTCTTCTACAATATCATGAAAAAGCAGAAGATTTGCAAAATTGGTTGTATTATTTTCTAATAGTTGATTCTGTTTAACATTAGTTCAGCTTAATTAATTGATTCAACATTGATTCGAGTTTGCTGTTTTTATAACACACCCCTTATTCCTACCCAGCTCTTTTAGCCCCACCAACAGTTATTTCAGTCTGTGTTTGTAGGTACATAAATTCTGTCTTGAGTTGGAAAGGCAGTGAACTTGTTGATTATCATTTTGTAACAAGCACAAACTTACTTTTTATTTGTTAAAGTCATTTCACTTGCAAAGGCTCTGTGCTGTTGAAACAAAAATTGGGAATAACAATCAGTGAGACGGGTTTATTAGCAAGAGAAAAGTCTCAATTTTGGTGTGCTTGCTAATTGAACCCTGGTCTGTGCTCCTCGTGTGTGCTTTTCCACTGTGCCTGTGTGCATTTAGTAATGTCCATTTTGCTCAGTAGCTGAAGGTCTGAAGAGTAAAAATAAGGAAAAAGAGCTGAATTTCCTGCTGGGTGTGGAGGAAACTGTGGAGGCGAGGGTGGAACACTGGCAGCACAGTCCCTGAGCCCTGCTCTCATCACGTTCACACTGCTGGAAGTCAAACAGCAGCTCCATCACCAGAACTGAGGGTCAGTTCATCATTTTTAGGTGGAATTTCCCCTCCCCACACCTTGCTTTTTGCTGCTGGCTGTGAACAGTGAAGCTGCAATGTTTGTCTCAGGATTGCTGAGCGCTCACACCTCATCAGAAGCCTGGGGTCTGTCACACCCAGCCACCCCCAGGTGCCCTTCAGTGAGCACCCAAAGGTGTCTCCAGGGCTCCCAGAACAATTTGGTTTAACCTTCATTTGAAATGGATGGGGTCAAATGATTTGTTCTGTTCTCTTGCATAGTCATTTTTTAGATTACTATAATATAAACCTCATTTATTAAATTATGGACTTTTAGAAACAGTTTGGAGGGCCCTCTCTTAAATACCTTATCACTACAAAAAGACATCTACTATATTGACAACTTTTGTCTTTCCTTTGCAAAGGCCTCTTGTCTRAAGCACTGAGAAAGCTGCCAATTTTCTTCTCAAATGTTACTAATCCACTCAGAGCAGAATTCTGTACACGAACAATTTTACATCACTTGGTCTAAAGGCTAAGTTGCTTTTGGAATAGGTTTAAAAATGTCTTATTTAATTTAAAAAAAAATAATTATGTTAAAGTCTCATTGGCTTGAGAGCACCAAGTCTAAAGCAAAACTCTGCTCCTGTCTTGCCTTTATTCCATCTCTGGAAACTCTGTTGTCTGAGAGWTCCAGCCCAACGCTAACACAAAGAAAAATAAAACAGCAATTACTTCCTTGCAGTTAACTCTGTACTCTTCAGCAGTCTCATGCAGCGCACATTAGTAATTATCATGACAGATATTCTCCTCAGAGCAGCCAGAGCTGAGTTTTTAAGGCACATGAGGCACGGGCTGCCCCGTCCTGCCTCGCCCCAGGACACTCCAGCTGCTTTGGGTCAGCCCCAGTGGGATGGATGCATCCCCCACTCCCAGAGGAAGGTTTCTAGTTGCACAACTGCTATGTGTGTATATATGTAGATATATAGAGATATACACATATAAATATATATATTATATATATGCAGGTGGAAGGAGATGGATACAACACGGGGGACTTGGAATAAGCGGTTTAATTCCCTCAATCAGGGATGAATTCATGAGATAAGGGACAGCATGGGCTGCATGTACTGAACCAGTCTGATTTAAAGCAAATAAAAAGGGCAAGAAGCCCACACACCAAACCYCAGGCTTATCTCAACTCTCCTGTTGTATTTCTGCCACCCTGAGCTGTCCCCTCATACCACAGTTACATCAGTTGAAGACATGCATCRTTGTTTTCTGACTCATTTTCAGTTGTCTGTGGATCAGCAGGTCACAGCAGTGCAAAGGGAAGGGTTTAGAGCCAGAGTTCCTCATTCCTGAGCTTTCAGTGGGACGGCTGTTTGGGAAAGTTCCATCCAGCCTTGAGCACTGCACTCCCCCTGTGCACCAGCAGGTGACTGCACTCTGAGATTTGGGGTGACAGGAACGTAGTCCAGAGCCAGGCTGGGYGTTTGGATGTGCACACACCCCCTGCCCGAGGAATGAATCCGGGTCTGGGGGCTGTGATGGGGAACTGAGCACAAGGGAGTTGTGTTGGTACTGCYATCTCAGCCAGAACCCTCCTGTAAAACCACACCTACCCCAAACAACCTCTGTCCCTTCAAGTTCTTCAAGTTACCATCAAGAATTTTTTTTAATGATTTTTTTTTTCCGTTTTTAATAGTCCAAGCAAGGAGGAAAAGATTTTGTTTGATTTTCAAGATGCTTAATTCAGCTGCTTTTCCAGTTAATCATTCCTTTGGGCCCTAGTTGCTGAATCGCTTGCTGTTTCTGAGGTGTAAATAAACATTTTGATTTATGATGTGGTTGCAAAGAAACTTGTAATTTATTTGTGAAATGCTCAAATAAAGGATGTATGGGCTTTTACCTTCTGTCTGGACCTAGACCTTGCCTCAGGAATGGAGGGCCACAAAAGGACCTCCAGACTGGCAAAGGAATGAAACAACCTGTGCCAAACACCAGAAACCCCAGGATGTTCTTAGGGAAGGAGAAAAATTGCAGCCTTTGTGTGGTTTGAGCATGAGAATCATGAGCTTAGAGAGGTAAAGAGGATCATAGAGAATGGTTTGGGTTGGGAGGGACTTCAAAAATCATCTTTTGAATGATCTAAAGATCAGGRACACCTTCCACCAGAGCAGGGCCCCATCCAGCCTGGCCCTGGACACTCCAGGGATGGGTTTGACCACACAAGAAAAAGGTTTGCTCACCAAAAAGSAGAAGTGAATATTCAGGTAACAACAATAGTTTGCTGTCTAAAGCCCCATTTCCATTGAAGAGGTTGCCTTGAGCCAAACCCAAACCAGCTGTCCCCAGGCTGGACTGCAGCCAGGAGCTCTCATGGATCTTTGTGCATTTCCTTCCTGCCTCACCTGGTCACCYACCACCATCAGTTCAGCTTAGAGAGAGCAGCCAGGCACAAGAACTGCACAAACAACACAGAAAACTGAGCAAACGCCTCCTTGCCAGGGAAYTCTTGTTCCAGTGCAAAGCTAAAGCCTGCTGCCCTGCTGAAATTCCTGCAGGTTGTATTTCAGATCTTCTAGGAAGTCATCTAAAGTGGCAGAGCCACACAAAGGTGGAATATCTCTGAAAATAGCCTTTYAATACCGGTGAGAATAGAGGGAGCTGGGGAGGGAGGGCAGCAGTTGAAGCAAACGTTTGAGTACAAGCCCCAGCAGCTTTCTGCCACCGAGACCCACCCCCAGCTCCTGCCCATTGCTGATGCTTTTCAGGCTTTGAATCTAAAGGGGTTTTTTCATGTGGTCCATAATAAGTRGAGGATGAAAGAGCCCACGTGAAGCTTGTGGTGTAATTGAGCAAAAGGTCATCCATTACCTGAAAGCCACAGCAAACCTGTGTCACCTCCTTTGGTCTCAGCTGAGCTCGTTGTCCTAAACCAATGCTGGGAAACAGCACAAAGTTAAACCATAAGCAGTGTAGTGTTAACAGAGAGAGAAAATGCGGGATGGTTTTCAGCTGAGGGAGGTTTTGTGCTGCCCTTTGAACCCTCCTGTGTCTCATCTCACAGCTCCCACTCCAGAGTGCTGCTAGCTGGGAGCTCTGCACAGCTCAGCCCAGCCATGGCTCTTCTCCAGCAACAGGAAACCAGAACAATCCCCCTGCCCTCAGTGCAACCTTCCTACCTGCAGAACAAAGCAAGGGTCACTGCTCCTGCTGCAAAGCTTTGGGGAGGCTCAACCTCCTCACCTCTGCCCGGACTCTGCTCATCCTCCTGCTGACCTTTGGCTGCTCCCGTGGTCCCTGCAGGGAGTGACTCCAGCCCAGCACTGCCCGGCTGGGAGGGCAGCACAGCCCACTCTTCTCACTCCTTTCCCAGCCCCACATCCAGCTGGGAGGGCAGCACAGCCCACTGCTCTCACTCCTTTCCCAGCCCACTGCCCCACATCCAGCTGTGAGGGCAGCACAGCCCACTGCTCTCAATCCATTCCCAACCCCCTGCCCCACATCCAGCTGTGTGTGGCTGTGGCAGCACATCCCACTCTGACCCATTTCCCAACCCCCTGCCCCACATCCAGCTGGGAGGGCAGCACAGCCCACTGCTCTCACTCCTTTCCCAGCCCAGTGCCCCACATCCAGCTGTGTATGGCAGCACAGCTCACTCCTGTGACTCCTTTCCCAGCCCAGTGCCCCACATCCAGCTGTGTATGGCAGCACAGCTCACTCCTGTGACTCCTTTCCCAGCCCCCTGCCCCACATCCAGCTGTGGGACATCACCACCAGCTCTGTGGCTGGATGCACTTCCCAAAACAGTCTGTCCAAAGCAAGAAGAAAAAGCATTTTGGCTCCTTGATCACTGCCAGGAATGCTGAACACTCAGAAAGCAAAGCCTAGCTGGACAGTTGTAATTAAGTGTGCCCCATAATTAAAAGCAGTGATTATGCCCTGCCTTGGGGTTGCAGGGAGCAGTATTGGCTCAGCTGGCACCAAGGCAAAGAGCCTTTGGTGGGATTTATGCACCTGGATCCCACTGGAACCATTAAAACCCTAAAAGCCAAGAGCTGAATGACCCCTCCCCCAGCTGATAAAATAATTCTATAACTCTAAAGTATTTCCTTTGGTTTTAAGTCATCATGAGCTAATACAGGCACTACATTTTTTTTTTCCTACATCTCCAAGGTAACTTAATTGGCATCATGTTTCATACTGAGCAAAACCAGCAAAACCTCCAGAGAACAGGGGCCCCAATTAACAGATTGCCAGCCTTTCATATCCTTGATTGCTGAAAAGAAAAGGAACATGGGGGATGTGTAATTCATGTGGGGATCACAGAGAATGTGACAGAGTCCACAGATAAAGCRCAGTAGAAACCACATATTGCAGTAATTAGAAAAATTGTTGTTACAAGACAGTGTCCAAAGGGAAGATTTTGACTTTTTGTGCCATTAAACTCACGTGTCCAAGCTGTGAGCACTCCCTGCATCGTGTTAGATCCACCCCAGGGCTGGAGAGCCTGGGAAGCTCTGCCGTTGTTCCTAAGGCCAGAAACTGCATTAACCCACCTGACAGTGATTCTCTTGGATCCTGCACGGAGAAGTCAGAGCAGAAATGGCTCCAGAGAGGAATCCCTCGTGCTGGGAGGGCACAGTGACCCTCTGGACCCCCAGCCCTGCCCAAAGCAGCCTGGCAGTGCAGCCAGGTGGGGATTTCAGCCTCCTGCAAGGGCAGGCMCAGGGATGTGACAGCCAAGGGGCCCCAGGGCAGGGACACCAGCCCAGAACCTCTGCCAGGCCCTGGGCAGGGAGCCGGAGCCTCCCAGAGCCCCACATGGAGCTGGGCTGGCCCTCAGCCCTGGCACAGGGGGCTTGGACACCCAGGAAATAAAACAACAGKTCTTTGGGGAAGGTTTTTTCCCTTTGGCTGGACTTTCCCCTCTGTCTCRCCTCAGGTTTCTGTGCACTGATGTTCTGCCATCACTGCTGCCCTGGCACCCTGTGCAASACCCATCAGGGCTCTCTCTTTCCTCACTTCTGCAATAAATCCACCTTTAATTGCAGTTATCTCCCTTCACTCACAGCTGGGGAGCTCAGCCCTTCCTCACACTCCTAATTCCCTTTTTCTGGCACTGGGCTCTTTGTTCTTTAGCAAACGAGCTCCTGAAGCAAAAGTAAATGAGTGCTGTACTCACATCTCCTCTGGGCTGGAGTGGATGCCATCCAAGGCTGGTTTTCTTCAGCTCTTTCYTCAATTTCAGGCAAATTCCTCTTGCCACTGCAGCTCTTCCTAAATAAGTGAGGGAGGCATTGTGAGCAGTTAAGCTCCATCATTTAGTGAAGGTATAGCTCATTCAAAACACAGCTAAATAATTAGGTGCACTAGATTTATTGTTCAAATCAAAGCAATAAAATATGTACACATATAAATATAAGCTGTTCAGGTGATGAGCTTCGTTATTACACACACATAAAAATAATAGGCTATTTTTTAATTGCTTATTAAACAGAGAATGCTCATTAAAACCTCGGCTCATTAGGAAAAAAAATTAACATGCAATTAAACTATAGTACAGACTAATTAATATGGGAATTGGGGCAATTCTGATACCTGTAMAGAGGTGGAAGTGGGGACAGTTGGCAGCATGGGCTTGWACCACTCATCTTGATTGGCCTGGCWGMTGCATTTCCTTYTGCTTCAAGGTTTTTGGTTCTATTTTTTGGTTTCAGTTCCAGAGGAAATAGAGGAGACTGAAATGGGAATTCTTTTCTGTGGGTCTTCACATAGTCTGGATAAAAGACAAAAGATAACAGATTCATCTACTTACCCCATAAAACACCTCTCCCTTTGTTTCTGTGCAGACCCTCTCTTGGCATTCTGCATCTTTCCTTTAAACAAATAAATTTAAAACGACCTAAACAGAATTCTGAGCCTGCTCAGCCCCTCAGCCATGGAGCATTTTCCCCTCTAGGAGATCCCTGCAGTTTGCTCTTCCCAAAGGCTGCTGTGCCATGGGCCACTGCTCAAAGCTGTTTCCCAGTTTCCTGTGAGCCAGAAGATGTTCACCAGGCACAACCCAGACTTTCAGGGGAAGGGTTTTGCTGCTTTTCTCATCACTGAACTGACAGSAGAATGCTAGATTTCTCAGCAAATACCACTGAGGGAGCCTGCTAACCTTTTTTTCTTTTYAAATTTATTTTTCAGTCCTCAATCCAGCAGTTTTCCTGTTTGGAAGCAGGATGTCACAGGACAGACAGTGAAGAATTTTAGTCCCTCATTTTTGGTAGCATGAGCATCACAGAGAGAGGTGAAGAGCAGAGATTTGCTGAGAACAGCTGAGAACACCCAAACCCAGGATGGTTTCAGACTAAAAAGCCAAAGTTTGCTGCTGGTGCTCCCCCCTGGAATTCTGAGTCTTGTTGTGCAGGTTGGTGGGAGCTCCAGGAAGCACCAGCTCTGATTTCTGCCCTGTGGAGGTCAGTCTTTCATTACAGAACACAATTTCAAATTTGCTGCTCCCRCCAGAACTGAAGGTGCTCTCAGCACCTGCGGCTTGGCTGGGCCATGGTTTTGGGAGCCCACCTGAGTCTTGCTTTACACCTGAGCACATTTACACAGCCCTTTGTGAAAAACGCCAATCACACGGGATTTTTTTAAATTTTAGAAGTTTAATAGTAACAAAATGGTTATAAAAATAGTAATACAATTAGAGTAATAATAATTTGGACAATTGGAATTAGGACAATATGAGACAATAGAGACAAAGAGGTCCAGGTACCTTTTTCTGGGCAGCATGAACCCAAAAAAGGACCCACGTTAACAGAGGATTAACCCTTAAAAAAATAACCTGTTGCATATTCATACACCTCATCCATGATGCATAAATTCCATTCAAACACAGGATTCTGTCTGGGCAGTGTCAGCTTCTTCCTCTGAATCCTGACAGCGCCTTCGAGGTGGGAAGAAGTTCATTTTTCCTGATACTGGGGCAATAAATTCTCTTTCTCTAAAAGATTCAGGTGTCCTGTGGCTGCCATCTCAGTGCAAGCCCTTTCTTTAAAAAAGTATCCTTCATAGCACAGTTTGTATTTTAACCATTTGTTATAACCTAAAACTATATTTAACACACTGCTTAAGAGAATTAATACAGCATTACTTTCTAACACAACACATACAATATTCATTTTAACATTTACAAAAAGCCAATCATAAAATATGCACTTTTCACAGCATTTATACATTTACCCCCAAAATATTAAAATAGTTTCTATTTTGACATTTTTTATAACCTAAAACTATACTTAACACACTRCTTAAGAGAATTAATACAGCATCACTTTCTAACACAACACRTACAATATTCATTTTAATATTTGYGAAAAGCCAATCATAAAATACACATTTTTCACAACATTTATCCATTGACCCCAAAGCACGAGAGAGGAAAATCAGCTCAGCTTTGGTGCTGGAATGTTTCTGCCAGTCTGCAGAGCTGTAAATGCCTCTGCAGGATGGCACACTGYGCTCTGATGTGGGAGCATCTCCACCTCATTTCTGGGTCAYGTCTTTGATGGACCAAGTGATTATTTTACACATAAAATAAAGTGTCCTCCAAAAAAAAAAACCTGTGTTTTTTGGGCTTGGTGAGGAGCAAAACCCATTCACAGRCACTCATTCAAGAGAGGTGTCACTGGCCTAACACAGTCCGTTCTTCCAATCCCTCCCTTGCATTTCATTCTGTTATTTCTCTGATAATAAATAAATAAATTCCCCGTTGGTGTAGGGCTGCGRGAGATGAAATCATTCCATTTTTCCCCCCTGTCAGCAGTGCTGATGGAGCCTGGCAGCAGCCGAATCCCAGCTCGGGCTCCTGCTCTGTTTTCCTTATTAACGTTTTGCTTGGCTGTCCCTGCCAAAGTCCCCTGGACATCTCGGAACTCTGAGAATCGGCGCAAATATCGCAAGGTCCGAGTGCGAAATGAGCTGCACGGAGCCCCCCGGGATGCTGTTAGCACAGAATTCCCAATATTATATCCGCAGCAAACACCGGGCACCTGCTCAGCCGCAAACACGCTCCTAAATCGACACCCAATTATCGCCGCATATTTTAGCATAATTTTGGCGCCTTATCTAGGACCTACCATGAGCCTTGAAAGCCTGCTCATTAATTGAAAAGCAGTTCACAGAAACCAGGACGAAAATGAGAAGAAGAAGGATGGGGGTACACCAAAATCCTAGAATTTTAAGAGGATTCTAGAAAGATTTCTCTTATGTGCTGCAATTCTGGTTTAGTTGGATGCGAATTGAGATAACAATTTGTAGAAGACGGGTGATTAATCTTAATAATTACCTCTAAGGTACCATAAGCATCTAAGAAAAATTTCCTTAAAACAAACAAACAAAAACAAAAAAAACCAAAAACAAGAACAAACAAAAAAAAACCCTACAAAAAGCCCACCAAAAACCCCCAAAACCCCAAAACAAAACAAATAAACAAAAAAAACCCACCAAAAACTACAAAAACCCCCAAACCTCAAAACAAAACTAATAAAAAACAGCAAAAAAACCCAAAACAAAACAAATAAACAAAAAACCACCAAAAAACCCAAACCCCAAAACAAAACAAAAACAAATAAACAAAATAAAACAAAAAAAACCCAAAAGCCCAAAATGAAACGACCATAACAGCCTCCCAAAATAAAGAAATTAAATTGAAAAAAAAGAAAATAGTTCTCCAGAAACATTCCTTCTAACCATRGAATACCTTAAATATTTAAAAATTATAGTCAACATTTTTAGACTGGGGAGCTAAAACTTAATGTCTAAAATAATTTTWAAAGTATTACATGCTTTCAAACATTACTTACCTTGTAAATAAATTTGTGCTTTCAACAGCCTGCTATAAAAATAAAAGACATTTCTATTCATCCAGTGGGCCAGGAATGAGYGCAGCCCTAAAAAGCAAAATAACCCAACTCTTAATCATGCATGCAATGGAGGGGCTGTGAAGGGAGGTGATTTCAAAACTTTTCCAGCGTTAATTTGGAGTTTTTATAATTCCTGCATCTGATGCAAACTGTCTCTGAATCATGGYTAATGATTAATGTCCTTTAACCATGGTTCTGTCCCTGAATGTTGAGCTCCTTGGGCAGGATGGGGTATTTGGATTTTGTGTTCATGCCAGACAAACWGAACTCCCCAGAAGCCCCCAGAGTGATTTTTTTCTATCCACACATTGCTGTGCTTAACCTTAAATCCTGTTCTTCACATCCTTCATGGCTGGGACAAAGGATTCTTCCAAGGAATGAGCATTCCTGAGGATGGGACAGAGGAAATTCACCGTGGCTGGGTGAGGAATRTTGAATCTTTGACGGCTGAATTACTGTCTGCTGCATGCTCCACAGGGAAATCTGCTCTGAAAACACCTTCCCCTGGTAGGGGCTGCAGAGCTGAGCACCCACCCCCCYGTACAAATGGTGTAAAAATGGATATTCTCCATCTGGGGCTGCCCTGTTTCCAATGAAGCTCCTCAAGCAGGAAAGGCAGATAATGGCGCCAGGTAATTCGCCTCCAGCAGGGAGGTTAAACCACAAATAAACATTGTTCTGTATCATGTCCCAAAGTATGATTGAAAATAATACCTGAGCTATTACTCAGAATGTTTGCTCCYGTTCCAGCAGGAAAATATTCCTTTGTATTAACACAAAAAAATGCTGGAACTGCATTAAATAATTTTTTACGCCATCCTAGCTGGGACAGATTTTAGCAGGAAACAGTTCTGGCTACCAAACATTAGGAAGAATCCTCTGCTGTTCTGTACAGAGAGCCAGCAATGGTTTAAGGACAAAATTTCACCTTGGAAGAGCTGTAAGGGGCTGTTTTGGAGTGCAGTCTGACRAAAATGTGTCATTTGGAACCGCCAGGTAAACATTCATTTAGTGATATCATAAAGGAATTTTATTCTGATAGGCWGAGGAAAGATCTAGAAACACGAACCAGGAGAATGCACATTTTCCCTGATATCCTTCTTTTTAATTTTTATTCCTCTTCTTGGACTTCCCCTTTTCCCCTAAAAGATTACTTTTWAAAAAAATATTATATTATTTTTKATTATTTWAAATTTTAAATTTCATAATAATTAAAATATTATAAATAATAATTTAGMTCTGATAATCCTTCCCTGCTTTCTTGTTGGCACTTCAGATCCACGTTCCCCCTCCATATCTGCAGTCAGGCAAGTCCCACTGACACCAACACCAGATTTTTAAGGGGAAAAACGTGTTCAATTAGCTGTTAATTACCATTAGCTGCCATTGTTTGCCATGTTAAATAACTTGTATTATCTTCCCTGCCTGGCTCCCCGCTTGTTCTCCTACCTCTATTACTCATCTCTGTTAACTTCTCTCTCCACCTCATTTCTGGGTTATGTCTTTGATGGACCAAGTGATTATTTTTCAGCCAATGATCCAATTTACACCTAAAATAAAGTGTCCCCCAAATGACTCACATTCTCCTTCACTTCCACTAGCTTAATCTGTCACTTCCAAATGGTGTTTTCTAATGGAGCATCTCATTTTCTCCTTTCCTCTCCCCCCTTTGCAGCCACACCAGTTGCAGTCTAACAATGAAGGAGATGGATTGATTAAATGGATGAGTTCTGCATGAAACTGTTCCAACTGGAGAAACATTTAATGGTGGTTAAATATTACACACTTGTACACGCTGCCTGAAAAATGAGCATGACTAACTCAGCACTCAGAGCCCTTTGAAAATGCCTTTCTGGGCAGAATTGGGCACGTTTACTGACATCAATTTTGTCGTGCCAGCTCTAATTAAGCCTGTCTAATTACTTCTCTTACAAGGCTTTCAGGTTGAGCATATAAATTCCTGAGGCCATTATCTGCTGTAGGTGTAGAAATGTCCTGCAGAATAGCAGGAGGGGAGGTCTGGAGGGAAAGTTAACACTTTTCATTGGAGAATATGACACAGCTCAGGGGGGTAACAAGGTTTTGGACACACAGATCCAAAATATGCTAAATATCAGTGAGGAATGAGTTCACCACCTGTCCAAAAGAATGCTCCTTTTTTTTCTTTTTCTTTTTTTTTT
>JACDOX010000061.1:3897274-3909624 GCA_014549065.1 Cardinalis cardinalis
AAAAGCCAAAACCTGAGGCATCAGGGTAAAGCAAAGCTCCTCGAGTGTCTCCCAAAGGGTTCCCTCATTCCTCTGCCAGGCTGGCCCCAAAGTTCATCACAGCTCCCTGCCCCACTCTGTGCTTCTKCTTGTGACATCTCTGCACAGTTCTAAAGAGATGTTGGAATCTGAAATGTAGGGAACTCTTAGAACTTTGGGCTTGTGTTTAATTTTAAGCTTTAACTTACAAGATTTTATCTGAGACTTCAGAAAAGGTTTCTTAACTTTGGTGCTAGAAGCAAGAATGTAGATTTATAGTTTAGAGACATGTTAAGCTAAGTAGAAGAAAGTTTGGAGTTTTAGAGTACAGTACTGTAAGTCTATCTGTCAAAACACGATTAGCTAAGAAAGCTTACTCTGTAGCATGAGTTTATAAGACAAAATAGTCAAAGATTAAGTCAAAAATATAAGTATCCTTGTTAGCAGTGTTTTGTTAGTCAATAAATCCTTTAAAGGTCTTGTAACTAGAAGTCTTGTGGTCTTCTGAACCATGCAGTGAAGATGTGAGCTGAACTCCCCTTTCTTGCTTATGTAGAAGATTAAAAAATAAACCACATTATCTCAATTCAGAGGTCCTGTCTCAAATTCTTTCAGAATTCCTCACAATGGGAAAACATCCTCTTTCTGTTCTTAAGCATTTATGCACCTTTATAAACTTATGTTTTTCAAAAGGTGACAGCTTTGGTCTGTGTTTACTTTCTAGAAAACTTGGAGACAAAATTCTCCATTCCATCTCTGCGCCTTTGAAACTGCAGATGCTCAACAAAAAAAAAAACCCCACCTGCTTCAAATCCTTGGYTTGTGTCTGAGCACCAAGAGCAGCAGCAAATGTGTCCCCATGTCCCCAGAACCTGCCACTGCTTTGCTCTCGGAGGGTTCCAAGCCTAGGAACTGCTGCCTCCATTTTATCCATCTCCAGCCGTGGGGCAGACGCTGCTTTTGCTCCTCTCCATGCCAAATGATCCAACTGTTAATTCCACTTTAAACCCCAGCCATGTTCCTTTGGATCCTCCTGCAGAAGAAATATTTCCTTCACGTTAATTCCAGTTTCTTTATGGGATAGTTGTTATGCATGACTGATTAACAGGCCCCAAGCTATACTCAACCTGCTACCCGCAGTAAATTGTTCTTTCTGTTGCTGCTGTCATTTCCTTTAAAATATCAAGCTGTTTTATAATTAAAGAGTCCCTTGAAGGTCTTGTTTCAATAAACAATCATTCCTTCCACCGTGTGAAGTTCTCGTGCTAATAAACAATTAAACAGCACATATTATTTCTCYTGTCTCAAGAATCAACCTTTTGTGGGGGACCCACTGAGGCTGCACCAAAGACGTGATGCTCAAAAACAAAATTTCAGCATGTGCTGGGTGGCTCAGGACTAGATCTGCTCCTAATCTGCACATGGGGTGAGTTGTAGAAGATTAATTGCTCACAGGAGTGTTCAGAAGCTTTCACACGTCACCCAGAAGATGGCTGAAGAGTTACTTATCTCCAGCAGCTTTATCCTTAATTACCTTGCTCGCTGATAATTCCAAATTTGGGATTCAGTGCGCGGTGAAAATCGCCTGTTTTAATTACAGATTTTAACTTTGTTACACAATRTGTTTTCTATGATAAACGGCTTTTCCTTGAACACCATTTTGGATATTTTGTGGAAAAGGMAACAGCTTTAAAAGTTTTATGTTATCAGAAAGTTTTTTTCCAGAATTCTAACATTGCAGAACACAATACAGGGATGCTGGGGCTTATGCAGGAGTGTACATATATTTTTTTCAGTCACTCATAACACTGACTATAATTTCATTGTTCTGGGTTAAAAAAAATGTAATTAATGTGGGCTTTTTAATTTTTAATGCAATTTAATTAAAGTGTTCCTTTAAAGTGATAAAAGATAACCAAATTAGGAAATCAGATCAATTTATGGTCTTACATCACCTATGAAACAGGTTTTTAGTCACTGTTTTAATGAGTTACTTTGGCAGCAAGTTTAAATTTGTAAATATTTGACCATAACAGCTCCTTGCTCTGGCTGTGTTTGTGCACCAGGATGTCTTATTTTTCTTTTCAGGTGCTGCTTCCAGTACAATTTTAGATAGCTTCCCCAGCTGATAGAGGATGGCATCATTTTTCTGAAACACTGGAGGTACAGCAATCTGTGTTAGATACGAATTTGCCCCAAAGACATCAGTTTTTCACATTTAAGAGCTTTCTCTAAGACAAAATAGATCAGACACTGCAATCACCACATCAGTGTTTTTTCAAATTACTCCGGATGCTCACCTGCCTTCACCTCTAAATGCCACACAACCCCAATTTCCCACTGGTGAGTACATTCTGCTGATGGGATTCTCTGTTAGAAAATTCTGCCCTTTCTCCATTTTCACTCTCCCCTACATTAAGTCATCTACAAATCCGTGGCCTGCTTCACTACAAACACACACGTGACAAATTGCCGAATTGCAGGGGCCTTTGCTGTCCAGAAACAGCAAAGAAATAAAGAAATAGRGCTGTGCTTAAAATACCCACTATTAAAAATATCCTTCAAGGACCACCCGTGAAGCCTTCATCACCTGAAAAAGGATTTTTCTTGTTTCATTCTCTGCTTTTCCCGGTGGCTGTTGGYTTTTCAGTTTGGCGTGGTTAGGCTGGGCTGGGTTGGAACTGCTCATTCCACTGCTGGAATGGCCTTGGGGCGATCCCTGTGGAGCATCCTCCTTCCTCCTGGTGGGATCCACAGCAAAAGCGTTCTCACAAACAGCCTGAGGGCTTTTTGTAGCATCTTTGGGGCGGGAATTCACCTTCCCAAACCCCAGGAGATGTTGCTGAATGACCCAGGTGTGCTCAGAGGCAGCCCTGGAACACAACACCCCATCTCTAGTTACTCCTCCCCCCTGCTCCAAAGTTTGGTTGCTTTATTCTCCCCTCATTTCCACCTCTTTGCACAGATTGGCAATAAATTTGCACCTCATTTCCTTAAAAGCTTGCCCGCTCACTTTTCTGGCATTTTATGTTACAGATTCCTTCCTGTTGGTAGCAGAGCAGCTTTTCCATAAACTCCCTAATCAATAGGAGCAGCTGAAAGCACTTGCAATGCTTTGCTAAGCCCATCTCTGCTCAGCTGGTTCATATTTTAGCATGCTAAACACATCCAACAGGGGAATGGAGTTTTGTTTCTTCCCTCCCAGGAGTTGCATAACAATATTCCTGCACTCAGCAATGACACCCAGTTCTCACTGCATTTCTGTGCCATGGCAAAGTTTCAGCTCTTTTCTTTTTTTTTTTGATTCAGATCACATCACAATTTTTATCCATTTTCTGTCTCCACCCAGGAGACATTAGAGCACTTCTCCCAAAGGTAAAGAGTTCTTCCAGCTGCATGAAAAACCCATTATTCAATGCCAGACCTTGTTCCTTCAGGTCTTTTTTCTTTATGATCATAAACTTTTCATCCATATCTGGTGTGAGATTCTGTCATTAATCCTTTACCTTCCCCTTTCTGAGTCTCAGGATGGTTCCCTGCCTTGTTTTTGGCCAGAGGGGTTTGGCAGAATGTCCAAAGCAGGGCAGGCCATGGATCAGCAGCTCAGCCAGGAAGCAGAGTCAGCAATACAGGACAGGTGACAGAAGCACACAGAGCTCAGGAGATCTGAATGGAAATCTCCTTCTGGGAGCCGGGGAGGAGAAGGAGCCCAGAGCACACCTTGGCAGGGCTCCCAGCGCTGGGGAAGGGCCAGCCCTGCGTGGCTGAGCAGGCAGAGCACAGCACGGGTCAGACATCCTCTGAGCCAGCTCCAGCCCTTGGTCTGCCCTTTCCACCTCTGCATTTTCTCCTTCACGGCCTTGCTGCTGTCTCTAGAGAGGAGCAGTCCTTGGCACAAACCCCACGGGGTGCTGCTCTCTGAGCCTGTGACCTGCACCCAGCTCTGCCTGGTGCCTTTCCCCAAAAAAAACTCATTTGCAAACACACAGAACTCTTGGCATGACATCTCTCCTCCCTGTGCTCACCTCAGATCATCCTCCTTTCCCAAAATCCCACTCTAACCCCTCCTGCTCTTTCAGTGGGTTCAGCACAAAAGGGCACGTCCTGAGCATGGTGAAAAGGCCTCTGCAGATGTGGCAGAAGCATCCTGCAAGCCCAGGAGCAGAGCAGCCAGCCCAGGTCTCCAAAACTGAGATTCTCTGCTTAGAAAATATGTGAGGCAGATTTCAGAGGGAAATCTGTGAGAATGTTCCTTTATGCTGCTTCCAGAAAAGTCCTGTGTGATGTCACGAAGGAGGAAAACAAACACCTGACATCATTAAATTAACCCCATTCCAATAAAAATCAGTAGGAACCCACAGGTCTCCAAAACTGAGATCCTGTGGTTAGAAAATATGTGAGGCATATTTCAAAAGGAAATCTGTATGTTCCTTTATAGTGCTTTCAGTAAAGTCCTGTGTGATGCCACAAAGGAGGAAAACAAGCACCTGACCTCATTAAATTAACCCCATTCCAATAAAAATCAGTAGGAGCCCACAGTGAGTTGGTGATCTTTTAACATTGCTCTCCTCTTTCAAAATTTATCTGAAAATGGATTTTTTTTTATTTTAGTGGGGATTTTTGAAGGTGTACAGCATATTCCCTGTAAACCACAGTGGAAAAGTGCCCCTCAAGTGCTAAATGCAGTGTACTGTAAGTGAAAAAAAGGAGTGAGAAAAAGGTTTTAGAATTCTTAAGAACTATTGAAGAACAAAAAAAAAGCTGCTATATTTTAGAAGAATGAGTCCATCTACTGCCCATCCATGAAACATCAGCTATTTACTTCACCTTGTCTAGAAAATGAATCACCAAACTGAAAAAAAAATAAAAAATMAAAACCAAATCAAAATCCATCCAAACGAGCAGTTTGGTGTTCTTAGCGTAAGAACAAAGCAGAATTTCTGCGGTGAACTCTCAAGAACTGTTTGGATTACAAACAGAGCAGGCACAGGACAGCGTTCCTTTGGAGCMCAGAGAGCCAAATGAGTTATCACAGACACAAATATCACAGCAGACACRAGGAGTTCAACCCCCAGTGTTGGTCTCTGGGCCGATGCTGAGCACGCTGGCAGAAACCTTCCACCCAGAATATTAGAGGAGATTTGTAATAGCATCCTGCCAGGGAAGGGCTGGACCAGCTGTCCACGGCTGAGCTCTCAGGAATTTTTCTTTCAGGGACCAAATGACAATTCAGGAGCTCTGGGATCTTGTGTGCCTTGAGCTACAGCCAGGATTTCAAGTAAAAGCCATTTCTACCTAGATTGGAGGGTTAGAACTATCACTGGCAACCATCAATTCTGCTGAGTGAGGATTATAGGTAGATTGTGCACATGCCAGTGTATATGTGTATTTTATAAACAAATAAATATTTGTTTATAAAATACACATATACACTGGCATGTGCACAATGCTTTGATGGTCTGGCAGAGGGAAATCCCAATGGCAGTATTTTTTAGCAGCCAAATGCTGTAAAACTTCATTTTTTTTTGTTCAAGACACAAAAAAGAAAAAAGAAAAAGGGAGGGGGAGAAACAACAAGACCTTAAGCTAAAAATTGCCTAAAAAASGTATCAGTGATTTAAATCAAGAGATCCACTTCTTGCTACTCTGTGACACTTCAGGTCTTTTATTTTCCTTTTCTTTCTCACCCCTCCCCTTATTTTTCACCTTTGCTCTCAATTTCTTTGTCCTCTTTAATTACAATCCCTCTAAACCTGGACATCTCTCTCTCCTGCTCCAGCCACTCCTTGAATACTAACTAGGAGAGGCGAGCAAGGAGTTTCTCCTGGCTGATTTCAGAGGATGCTGAATCAAACACAGCCACAGCAGCRGAGCCAGGAGGGGATGATCAGCTCAGCTCCCGGGAGAAACCTGGCTGGCAAAGCACAGGGGAGGCCCACRAGGAGGAGAAGGGCAAATATCACACCCAAGCCCACAGAGAGAGGTGGGAAGGAAGACACAGACAGCTGGAGATGAGCTAATTTATCTTCAGTGCCCAGAAAAATTCCGGAAGAAAATATGAAATATTAGAGAACGACTGCGTCAGCGGCAGGGGAATAAATAACTGACAAGGAATGGTGATATTTTTCAGGAATCCATCACGTCAAAATTGTCTGGTTTCCATCTCTGGCAAGGTACCTTGAGCAGGAGATGCCATACATTTTAAATTCAGGAGGACTAAGTGAGATTAATAATTCCTGYTCAGCAGCAACTCCTCAAAGCTGTCTCTGAAGGATTGATGCTGCAGGGGCTGCTTGAGGTGCCCCAGGATGTGGCACCCTGGGACAGCCAGGTGCCACTATCCCAGGTGGAATTTTAAAAGTTTAATAGTAATAAAATGATTATAAAAATAGTAATATAATTACTATTAATTTAKTAATAAAATGGTTGCAATATAATTACTATTAATTTAGTAATAAAATGGTTATAGAAATAGYAATATAATTACCAGGTGCCCAGAGCAGAACTGCTTAGGGAATTTTTCAGGTTGAATTATTTGGGTTGAAGGGACCTTAAAGCCCACCCAGTGCCACCCCAGCCATGGCAGGGACACCTCCCACTGTCCCAGGGGGCTCCAAACCCCATCCAGCCTGGCCTTGGGCACTGCCAGGGCTTGTCTGGGCATAAACTGTAAAAAAGATGCAAAATCAGCAGGTAAATAAATAATTCTGGGAAAAAAAAAAAAAGGTTACCTGTTGAACTGGTAAAATAGAGAAATACTCCAAAGTTTATCAAATTTGTTAAAAAGAAAAACATTGGTAGCTTCATTTTGGAAGGAAAATTCAAATGGGCAAATATTTGTCYATAGCAAGAGTAGGAGTTGAGCAGGAAAGGAGGAATTCTGGAAAGGAAAAGAGAAGGAGCCCCACAAAACAAATTTATCTTATGGGGTAATTTACATTCCTCAGGATCATGTCTTTTAATTATGGATCTTTTATATATTTTTTTTATACTTTTATATATGGATCATTTACTGATGAAAAAGTAATGGGTGGCTCCCAGTGTACAATCAAAGCTGARCAGCAGTTTTGAGAATCTGGAGTTTTGGACTTGCTTTTCTGCAGGAGCAACACTGGGAATTTGCATTATCCCACCTTATCCCTCAGTTGCTCCTATTTAATGAAACATTCTCCTRTAATCTCAGGAAAAGGGGTTTTCCCTTTTGCAATAATTGAAGAGTCTGTGAGAGAGGCTTTGGGGAAATCGATTCAAAATTAACAAATAGATTAATGRGTTTGCTTAGTTAGGTGTACCACGTTGAATATTATCCCGTAATAACTATCCCATTTCAGTGCTCTGAACAGGTTTCCAGAGTTCTTTTCTTAGATTATAAATCACTTGAGGCAGGACCCAGCTCATGATCCTTTGTCATTCTGTCARTCCCTGTCCATTGGCACTTTAGGCTGCCACTCCCATAAAAACAATAATAATTTGTCTACCAAAAAGCTCTCAGCCATTAAAGAGAAGAGCTGATCCAACACCACCCTGATGGAACCCAAAGAGGCGTTTTTGTAACCACCTCATTTCCATAATTCTCCCAGATTAAGCTCAGTGCTGCCATATTWAATTCCCAGAAATTAAAACCCCAAATTTTGCTGCCATTGTAACAAAACAAATCCCTCCAYCAACCTCCCTGAGGTTCCTCCAGCTGCTCCCAAAGCTGAGCTGAGCACAGCTGGGGTGCTGAGAGAGGAGTGACCCACAGCAGGCTGTGGTGCCAGCAGATTTCTCCATTCATTTCCAAGGTTTATAAGTTTTTTTTCCCCATAAAAGCATAACTTAACGTGCCTCTGCCATGCTTTTCACTTAACTTACTCTGAGATAGCTCAGAGTGCATCTAAAATGTTACATAATCATCTCTAAGTTCTGATTCTATCCCCCCTCTTCCCCTTGGCATTTAGCAAATGGCATTTTTGTTCATGTAAGTCACGTTCTTCCCAGCCACGGAGCCTTTTCACAAAAAAAAAAATCAAATTAATCTTATATAAAAATCAGATTCTTAGTATGAATATGCCCAATTTCATTGAATTTTTTTATTGCTTTCTGCTCACRGGGCAAGGCAGTGAAATATAACTGAAATGTCAAATGAAATGTATGGCAAAGAGATTAGGAGGAAACTTTTAGCATTTGTTACAGATTAATATGTTAATTACGGGATGTATTGTGGAGAAAGATTAAGTATCACCAAAGTAAATTTATTTTTAACCAGCTTTATTCCTCACACTTCATAAATTAACCAGCAGAATACATAATGGGGAAGAATTCCAGCACTGAGATTGCTGGAAATTATGCAAAACTCCAAAGCATACAGGGTTGCAATGCAGATAATGTCTGTGCTTTAAAATAAGCACTTATCAAAGGGAATTAAGCCTCCTCCAGCACACCTAATTTCACAGGCTGCTTGCAGGTATCTCTGACTTTGCCACAGTGGCAATGCCAAAAACTGATCAATATTTTAAACTCTAGTTTTGGCTGGTGTTGTATTAAGGRTAAATGTTGGTTCTAAGCCTAACAATGCAAACACCCACCTGACATTAAAAAATTGCTGAGAGAAGCAGCTGCACCTGTAAAATAAATTAAAAACTACAAAGGGATGCAGCSCTGAGCCCTGGAACAGCACAGGCCAGGAGTTGTTGGTGCTGCATCAGCTCCTCATCCACTGCTGGGTTTGTTCTGCATGGAAGCTGAACAAACCCCCAAAAGCAGGGTCCAAGCAACACCCATACTGAAGAGGTTTGATGGTTTTGCCATGGATTTCGGAAGAAGAAGAGGTTTGAGCCRTTTTCAGAAAGTTCTATGGATTCAATGGCAGCTAAACCCACATGAATTTTTCCTTYGGTTTCAGCAGATTTGGAGATTGGCTCATGCAGACCTGTGGCAGACATCTTTAATGAAAAATCCTTTCTTTAGGATTTTTCTTCCTGAGAAGCTGAGAGGCCTCAGGGACAGAATGTAAACATTGATTATCTGCTGCATTGATTATGCAACAGGTGGATCTTTGATTGGCCCATGTTGGTTGTTTTTAATTAGTGGCCAATCACAGCCCAGCTGGCTTGGACAGAGAGTCCAGGCCACAAACCTTTGTTATCATTCCTTCTTTTTCTATTCTTAGCCAGCCTTCTGATGAAATCCTTTCTTCTATTCTTTTAGTATAGTTTTAATATAATATATATCATAAAATAACAAATCAGCCTTCTGAAACATGGAGTCACATCCTCATCTCTTCCCTCATTCCCAGACCCCTGTGAACKGCATCACACAGACCATGGGGTGGGACCCAAAGGCTGATCCTCTCCTAAACACAGATTTTTGTATCTCCTGTAACTTATCTGCTGCACCATCAAATCCCAGCCCCTGTGCTCAGGAGCTCCACAGGATAAACCAGAAATGGGAAATACARCACTGTGGGATTTATAGAGCAGCCAATGCAATTTACATTAAAAATCACGTTTGGATGGTGTTTGGTTAACTCCTGTYCTGGGCAAATTTCTGAATATTTTGACGCTTTGAGTATAACAAATAATTTCCCCGTGTTAAAAAGTATTATTTTTATAACAAAAGAAAAGAAAGTGCTACGCTTAATCACAAGTCCATCTGTCAAGAATAATCCTAAMAAAATAACAGCACATTTCAAACTCATTAATCCTCTAGCTGGTAATTACTCCAGTAAAGAATGATGTCCCTATCTTTTTGAGGGTTTAGAAGCCTATTTGTAGCATTTTTTTAAAGTCTTTCATTAGATTCTGGTAAAATATTAATTTTACTTTTTCTGGGGGACAAACCTGTAATCTAAACTTACAGGCRTGATGTCTGGAAGTGCAGCAAGGTGGTGAGACCAGACAGGAGCAGCATCTCCCTGCAGTCAAAATCCTGAGTTCCTCATCAACCCCTTTCCCCCAGTGAGGCCTCCCCTGTTGTTAATTTTGTTAATTGTGTTTGCTGGCTGTTKGATCCCTGGACTGAATCAGGGGCTCTTTTGCTCCTGGTGCTCTTTCAGCACATACAACAACCCATCACAAACTCTGGCAGAACAGACACATCTTTCCCCGTTCACACAGGAAGGAGAACAGGGAGCCCATGGAAAGCTCTGCCTGCCCTTGGACGTTCCTGTGAGCAATGCAGAAAAAGTGAGACTTTGTGGATAACGTCCTTGTAATCACAATSCAAGATGTGCAATTACAGCTCATTAAAGCATTGTCAGACCATCACGAAGGAGAGGGGATGTCTGATTCAGCAGCCACCACATCAACAGGAAAAAGCCTCAAAGACTTCAAAAAGACTTSAGTTCAGGCTGGTAGAAGCCCTGCCAATGACCCTCCCTTGGCTGCATCTTGTCCTAATTGCTTTTCTTCTCTGGAATGACCCGTTTGGAGCCTGCTGCTCCCACAGATGATCAATATCCTCCCTGGGACACTGCAAGGCTGACAATCCCATCTGCTCCTGGCCGCTTCAGCTGCAGCCCCTGGAGTCTCAAATTGCTGAATAACTCTGAACATATCTGGAAAAGCATTAAGGCTCCATCCCCTTGGCTTATTGCAGAATATCAGGGGTTGTTCACTCTCAAAGTCCGTAAACCTAATGTTTTCCTCAGGCACACAGCCCAGCTCTGCTGTGYCTGCAGGAATTGAGACTTGTGCTGGTCATTCTCATGGCTGCCCCTTTCATAAAGGGTGAGCAGAAAATCCAGAAAATCTCTGTGGGGCGTAGGTGAGACCAAGCAGGTTGAGAAAAACTTGGGCTGCCATATGCAGCTGGAAGAGAAACTGTTRTATTTTCATTAAAACTTATTTTCAGCTTTCGTTTCCAGCTCAGCCTTTCTCTCACCAACTCTTCCTTCCATGGAAAAGCAAACAAAACTCACAAACAACTTCCATAAATTCTTCACACCCTCATAGATTTTTAATTGAAATGCAACTCCCACAACGCCTCATTAGTTCATTGAGTGCTGTATTAGTTTAATTTACTGAAGGGTTGGGGGTTTTTTGCACCTGCCTCACACATTTACCCCATTAAGCATGTGCAGATTATCAGGTAACTGCTCAATTAAACTAAACGATTGTTCTAATTGAATATTTTATTAGAGTAACAAGGTAAAAAGCTCCTTGGTAAGTATTAGCAAACATGGCTTGTGCCTCACTGAAACACATTTCAGATTAAACTCATGATAAACTCAGATAAAAGAATCACACGTTTCAGATCAAAATGTGCCACTTGGACACTKCAGCCTGCACAGTGGGAAAACCTCCAAGCAGCTCCAATTACCTTTGGGTAAACTTTTAAATTTAAGATCACTGGATTCAAATTAATTTGGTATTTTTCTGCCTGATTTCCTGTACCCAAACCTCTACAGATGCAACCAAAATTCAAAGTCGAACTCACCAAAACTCAAGAGGTTTGCTCTGTTTCATTTCTTGGGTTTTTGCTTGAAACTCAGCAGCACTTTGTGGAGTTTAATGAGAATTCTGGTTGAAAGGCAGACTCCGGCTGGCTCACACGTTACATGCTCCAGCTGGAATATCTCAGAACATGCTATTCTTGGTGACAAGGGATGCTCGTTCTCCTGCAGAAAAGTGGGCAAGTTGTAGGTAGTACCATTTAAATTGTGCTGGATTTTTGTAATTCTCTGATGGTTCCATTCTGCCATCCTCGTTCACTCCATACGGGGGCTTAATTTGAATTTAGCCAAGTGATTCGATGGGGAAGCATTTGCAAGGGAAATATTGTTTAATGCGATGTCACAGCGAGATCAGGAGGCCTCACCACACACAGCTCTGTGAAAAGTGCACATTATATGGCTCTACACAGATATTTACTATATGTATTACACTGTATTGATTAGTAGTGCTGTATTAACAGTTTAATAGTATGGTAAATGTGGTTTTGTGGTTTAACTTTTGTAGTTAAAATAGAAACTATGGATGTGGRATATTTTTTTTAAGAAAGGAATGAGGTACTCACACCAGATAGCAGCCAAAGGACGCCTGAATCTTTCAGAGAAAAAGAATTTATTGCCCCAYTATCAGRAGAAACGAMCTTCTTCCAGCCTCGCTCAGCTCTGAAGATGCCATCAGGATTAAGAGGAARAAACTGATGATGACYRGACAGAATCCTGTGTTTGAATGGAATTTATGCATCATGGATGAGGTGTATGAATATGCAACAGGCTGTTGCCTTTAAGGGTTAATCCTCTGTTAAYGTGGGTCCTTTTTTGGGCTTATTTTGGCCAAAAAGTGGTACCCAGGCCATCCATAACTCTTTGTTTTTATTGCCTCATATTGTCCTAAAACCCAATT
>JACDOX010000061.1:3910334-3924809 GCA_014549065.1 Cardinalis cardinalis
CCCAGCTCCCAGCAGCAGATTTCCGATCCTCTTGGGGCAACAGCTTTGCAGGGCTGCTGGGAATTAGTGACTGGAATTACCGTAGGAATGAAACACATCAAAGCAGAAGTTTGCCAGTGGATTGAAGAACTGCGCTGCTGCATTGAACTAAACGGTCTGGRGGACTGGGGCTGTCTTTCTCTTGGTGAAACCAAACAACTTCCAGATTATTGTCAGCTGAGATTGTCTCATTAGAGATAAAGAAGCTGTCAGCACGGACGGCATGAGCAGGATTTGTGTCCCCAGCCCCGCTGATTGAAGCYCTTGCCCTGCAGGGGCAGCAGGGGGGGATTTATCTGCCCGTGGGCGCAGCTGATGGGGTCGGACAGGACAGAGGAACAAAACCCACGAACCCTTCTGCAGTCAAACACCCTGAGAGCCGCTCCTGACTGAACCTGCTCCTGTCACAGCCCTGCAGCTGCCCCRGTGCCCGGGGGGACAAACACACCCAGGAGCTCTCCCCAGGCAGAACTGTGCCTGGACACGGTTCTTTAATGTGCTGCCAGCCCTAAATTATKACACAATCATTGCAGCTTCCCTCAGCCCGTGATGATCCATGAGCATACCTGAGGGCAGGTAATTAAGAATCTGAATTAGAATTTTTATTTCTGGCAGTTAATTTCAGTCTGAGTTGACAGAGGATGTGTTGTAGAGTCAAAAGTAAAAATAAAAACAAACAGTCCTTGTGAGTGAGAGGCAGAAAACTCCTAGCTGTTTTTTTTTGTTCCAACTTCTACAGAAATCCCTGTTGAAACTGCTTAAAAAATAAGAAGATTTAACAAAACAGATTTAGCATTAGCAATGCTAAAACTGTAATTGCTGAGTTCATGTGTTCATATTACCATTCCACACCTTAGCCTTCCTCTTCATAAACCTGATTCTTCTGATCATTTCTACACTGCAAAGCCTCCAARCCACTCATGTGCTGCTCCAGACAACAAGACCACAGCTGTGTCACCTTCCAGCAGCACAAAGCAGACAATGGGAATGATAAGGAGTGTAATTCCATCAGGAGAGTGCACAGTGAGAGATTCAGGAACACCTCCTGTGCTCAGGAGCTCCTCAGGATAACCTGGGACCCACTGGTGACTGGGATTGCTGGAGATATTTTTTGCATGTAAAGAGAATTACCCCGAGATTTTCCCTTGCCATTCAAATAAAGATGATGCTTTAACCCTGATAATGTTAAGAATTAATTCAGCCACAGCTCTGAAGCAAGCACGTAACTCTTTAAAAAAAGAAAAATTTCTTAGAGATGCAAGATATTATTGCAGATCACCAAAGAGAATAATACATTTAACCCATATACCCAAAATACATTCAAATCACAGTAGAAAAGCATTCATGTGAAGTCCTTCTACTTGAGTCATTATTTTTTACTTAGAAATGGCACTTTTTCTTTGAATCCTGGCTATTCCCTCTGACTTAATCAGTGGGTCTTGTGGGAAACAAAGAATGAAGCTGTGGTCAAGGGCTCTTCAGGCTGGGAAAGAATAGAATTAATAATCTGAAAATCTAAGATGCTTGGCACTCTCAGTCTTCTCTTTGCAAAAAGAAACAGAAAATTTTAAACTGATGGCAAAAAGCAGAGCTTGSAAAGTGCCCCCCCTTGCTGAAGTTCAGCTGCACCAGTAAAATACAGGATACAGGGAAAAAGAGACAAGGTTCTTCAGCCCAAAGAARGAGGAACCCTGAGTTTGCTGCAGACAAACCTGGACACAAATGTGAAAACAGCTCCTGGAGAAAGGATTGATCCAGTGGAAATAGGAGAGTAACACACAGCTGCTGAGGAAAACTGGGAATTTATCCATTGAGAGTTCCACCTAAAATTACAGAGATGGCAGGAGGAGCTCCACAGAATCACAGAATGACCAGGTTGGAAGAGACCTTCAAGGTCATCGAGTCCAACCCAGCCCCAACCCCTCAGCTGAACCCTGGCACCCAGTGCCACATCCAGGCTTTGTTCAGCACACCCAGGGATGGGGACTCCACCACCTCCCCRGGCAGAACATTCCAGAACTTTATCAMCCTTTCTGTAAAACCTTTCTCCTAATACCCAACCTATATTTTCTCACAGACATATTTTATGAAAAATCCTTTCATTAGGATATTTTCCCCTGGGAAGCTGAGAGGCCTCAGAAATGAAATTTAAGCAATAATTTTCTGCTGCTGTGGAATGCAACAGGYGCATCTGTGATTGGTCTCGTGTGGTTGTTCTTAATTAATGGCCAATCACAGTCCAGCTGTCTCGGCCTCTCTGGTCAGTCACAAGATTTTATTTTCATTCCTTTCTATCCTTTTCAAGCCTTCTGATGAAATCTTTTCTTCCATTCTTTTAGTATAGTTCCAATATATAATTTCTTTTAATATAATATATATCATAAAATAATAAATCAGCCTTCTGAAACATGGAGTCAGATCCTCGTCTCTTCCCTCATCCTGGGACCCCTGTGAACACCACCACAATATTTTCCCTGACACAGCCTGGGACTGTGTCCTCTGGTTCTGTCAGTGCTGCCATGCTGCTCCCACTCTGTCCTGGTCTGCATGAGATGTACAAAAAAATGAAAAATTCCAACAATGAATTGGAAACTGGCCCAAAAATGAAAATTCTTGCAACCAGAAGCGCAGAAATGTTATTGCTGCTGCTGGGATCTGAAAGGCAATGGCTGTTCCTCCTTTGCAGCCACTTCTCTGTCATCCCTGCCCAGCTGGAATCAGGGAATGAGGCTCCACATTCCTTGGAACACTTCTGTCCCTTTGAATTCTTCCTGTGTGCCACTCATCTCCACCACCGAGCCCCTTCCAGAGGTGCATCTGCCTCAAAGCAGGTAGCAGCAAAAAAAAATAAAATTCACAAGAAAGCTGGGAGCTTCTAACAAGTTTTGCCGCCCAGCCTGGCAGATGCAAGATTTCCTGATAATCATCAAAAYAGTTGGATCCTTTGTGAAGCTTATCTGAGCCAAACAGAACCCGGGGCCCTTCTGAGGTTTGTCCTGCTCTGGTGTGGATGGCCTTCAGACAGACATTGCGTTTGGAAAGCAATTTCCTTTGTTGTGCTGGGAGCAGCAGCCAGCAGAGTGAGGAGCCTGCACTCCTGTGCCATATCGCCCAGGCTCATGTGTTTGCTTTTCCAGCCTCTGCTGTTTGATCCTCTGCAGYGGATTCTGTGCAGATACAAAAAAAAAATCACCAGTGGCACCGGGGGAATTTGTACAAATGAAACAGAGGCAATGAGAAAAAATTATTAAAAAGAGTACCCGAGATGGGATTTCTCTGCTAAAGGCTAAATAATGTTAATTTCCTAGAAACGGATCCAACCTTTCTACTCGTGGCTCAGCGCTGCAGGCAGCACATCTGTTTGTCCTGGGCTTGGGAAGGACTTGGCATCCTTCCTCCTGTGGTCAGCAGGGTGTCTAGAAACTGATGTTTTGCTTGATGTGGCAAGCCACAGGGTTCCAAGAATAATGATGGCTGAAACATTACCCAGGGAATAAACAAATTATTTTTTTTTCCCTTTCTTCCTCCTCGTGATAAAGCCTATCTTGTGAAATTTAGGGCAGCTCTTTTATAATTTATAGATACCAGCCTGGTGTCTTATCAGGAAATAAGATGCATGAGTGAGTGTACAGCTTGTTTTTCTTTCACTAATCAGCTTTTTCAGCCTGTCCATCAGGTTTCTATCAAATTTGAGGAGGAAAAGTTTAAAAGATGTAGAATACCTGCAAGCTTTGTAAGAAGCAGCAGAAAGAGARAGAGGTTATGAAGGTTAGGCACTGAGAAAAAAGCTGCACTCTGAGCCAGACCTCTCCTGCACKCCAGGTCACCTACTCTTAAAGCTCCTCTCACCTCCAATGGACCATCTAAAGCACCCCAAGAATTTGCTCCAAGCAGACTCTGATGTCTGATCAGGGCTGTGACCACAATGAAACATTTACAATAAAAGGAGAAAGCCATCTAGATCAATGAACCACAGACCMAGACACATGGGAAGTCAGGATTCCTTATATTCTCTACCCATGCAGGTCCCTGCTAGAGTTTTTTGGCCAAACTTTTGCAAAGAGCAGTCTGAGCTCCTGTGGGAGGCTGGCTCTGAGCAGCACATCCCCTCCTGGTGTTTCTCTGTCCCTGTCTGTTCACTGAGAGGACTCACCCCAGGAGAGGCCACAAAGTCCAGCCCTTGCTCCAATGCAGTAAAATCTGAATTGTCAGAGCAAAGGGATGGGTCTGAGCATCCTGAGAGAGAGAGAGAGAGAGCAGATTTCTGCTGTTCAGGAGAGCACAGGCAGCTCTGACAGCACCAGCCAGGGCCATCTACCACCAGCCCCTGCTCCAGAGCTGCAGCAGAGCACAGGGAAGGAGTGGAGACAGAGCCTGAGGTGGGATGYGATGGGAGAGGGGCTGAGTGGCAATTTCCTGGAGCAGTGTGACTGTGTGAGTGAGAATCACATCTCAGATGTGCTCTGACACCCCCTCATCCCCACGGATCAGGGGCTCTGTTCCAGATTGCAATGCAAGATGTTTTCCATTACCATCTGTAGGGCAGATTGTCTTCTGTCAAGTGGGCAGTTTGCCTTATCTCTCTCTCTGAGTGACCACATTCACACCTCCCTGGGGAGGGGACATTGCTGATAACAGCTATTGAATGTCACTGCATGGCTTATAAGAACTACAGCATCCCATTGGGAGATGTGAGCCCAGAGGGCGGAGCCAAGCATTCCTACCTGGATACATTCTGGAGATTCTGGAACACCAGCACAGCTTCTCCACTGGATTGCCCAGAGGAACAGCAGCTGCCTCTTCTTCCACTGGATCTTTGGAGGAAGAATACATCTTTCTCTACAGGATCCCTGCTCCAGCAGAACCACACCTGACACTGCAGGAGGGCTGCAGCCACATTTCCAATTGGACTGCTGCCACCAACACCCCACAGGGTGTCAGGTTGGGTTCTGACTCTGTCAGTGTTGTTCTAGTGCACTGCACTGTTTATTTTATCCTTTTATTTTTCTTCCCTATTAAAGAACTGTTATTTCATGCTCCCATATTTATACCTGAGAGCCCCTTAATTTAAAATTTATAGCAATTTGGAGGGGTGGGGAGGGTTTACATTCTCCATTTCAGGGGAGGCTCCTGCCTTCCTTAGCAGACTCCTGTCTTTCCAAACCAAGACAGGCTCCCAGGATGATCCCATCTGTGAAAGGCACAGCACCTGGCAGCTGTCAGTGCTGTTCTCCCTCCTCATACCAGGTACCAAGCAACTATTTGACTGTGGTCACTATTAACCTGAGAAATGTATGGAATGTAGGCTGGGATGTAGATGGCTTTTCAGTTCACTCTCCATTCCCAAAGCCCAGCCAATGGAAAACAATTTTATTTTTACACTGCCCTGACATCCAGCTGCCCAGCATGGGACACACACATTACTCTGGCAAGAAGCTGATAAGAAATTTGTACACTGGTGCATGAAATGAAAATAAAACAAGGCTGAAATTCACCCAGAAAAAACAGGAGTCAGCTCAGGGGCTCACTGCATCCATCTGGCATTTGGAGCTTCAGCTCACAGAAAAGCACAGGTAATTAAGGAGATCACATGTAATTAAAATCTGCACGAGGGAGTTTATGCCTGTCAGACCAAAGGATCACCAGCAGTAGATTCTGCAACTCTTTGAAGAGAACAAAATGTTCCCTTTCAACTCAAAAGGTTCCCTTTGACGTCAAAAGTCTCAYTTTGACCTCAAAAGGTTCCCTTCCATTTCAAAAGGTTCCCTTTGGCCTCAAAGGGTTCCTTTCCAACTCAAAAAAAGTCCCCTTTCACCTCAAAAGGTTCACTTTGACCCCAGAAGGTTCCCTTCCACCTCAAAAGGTTCCCATTGATCTCAAAAGATTCCTTTCCACCTCAAAAAGTTCCCTTCCATCTCAAAAGGTTCCTTTTGACCTCAAAAGGTTCCCTTCCAGCTCAAAAAGGTTCCCTTCCACCTCAAAAGGTTCCTTTCCACCTCAAAAATTCCATTTGGCCTCAAAAGGTTCCCTTCCATCTCAAAAGGTTTCCTTCCATCTCAAAAGGTTCCTTTCCAACTCAAAAGGTTATCTTCCACCTCAAAAGGTTCCTTTCCACCTCAAAAGGTTCCTTTCCATCTCAAAAGGTTCCTTTCCATCTCAAAAGGTTCGCTTCCACCTCAAAAAGTTCCCTTTCCACCTCAAAAGTTTCCCTTCCACCTCAAAAGGTTCATTTCCATCTCAAAAGGTTCCTTTTGACCTCAAAAGGTTCCTTTCCACCTCAAAAAGTTCCCTTCCACCTCAAAAGGTTCCCTTCCACCCTACCCTGCCAGGAGCAGCTGCTGTTGTTGGAAGCTGGTGGCTGCTGTGAAGAACATCACTGCTTTAAAGGTGTGAGCTGTTCCTAGAGACAAAACTCACCCCCAGTGTGCCTCTCTGGGGATGATTGCTGCTGTCACCGAGAGCACCGAGTCTGGAGATCACGAGGGGATGGAAAGGAAGCTGTAAAGCCTTGGCAGCAGCTCTGGGAGCACTGTGAGGGCTTGCTGGGTAACTGCTGCTGGCTGCATGGGGGACAAAAATTGCTCTTCAGACCTGAAAGAGGCCCTTCAGCAGAGAGGCACTGGAGGAGAGCCCSAGCAGCACTGCTAGCAGCAATTAGCATCAGCTGCTGTACACAAATGGAGCCTGCAGAGGAGTTTGTTGGCCTGAAAAAGTTCATTTTAGACTGACAATTCATCACTAAGCTGTGGCGCTTTTTTAGTCCCATCACTTTGATTTTCCTGTGTCTGCAATTAATCCATCCTGTTAGTGGTCATCTGAACTGCCAGGGTTATCAAGAGTGGGGTTAGAAAGGATCACCTTCAGAAGTAAAGCCACAGAAAGTTTCAGAGAAGGATGGCTTTTACCACCTCTGTGCCACCACCCCGCAGCAATTTATCCATCTCCCTGTCTCAGCCCATCTCCTGGAATACATGAGGCACAGCCTGGAACTGCATTTTAGCAGCAGGTTGGAGTAATAGATGCTAAAGGAGCAGTGACATTCCTGATGTGTGATGCTCTGTGCACCACAGGGAGCTGAAATCTCACTTTGTGTGCCTTATGGCAAGCCATAAATCCCTGGCTTTATGTGCTGATGTAAAAACCCGTTTAACAAATCCACTGGAGCTGACTGCCTGCATCAATGTTATGACAGGCAATAGACTCCCAACAGCATTCCTGTGGGGAAACATCCCCACACCCTGATTCAGGGCTGTAGATTAATTTAATTTGTTCATGAGAGCACCTGTTAGAGTGAAGGGATTCCTGTTTCCAGCTCAGGATCCATCCAGCAGCTGTAAAAGGGCAAATRGTGCTTCCAGCACAGCTGCCCTGAGCACTCTCCTCAAACTCTGGATGTTCTGGGTGCTTAATGCTGCTTTTTGTGTCTGTGTTGCACATTTTTAAGAGTGGAATTCATCACTGCTCTTGTGTGCTCAGAGACACAAGGTGGAAATACAGATGAAATACACTGATAGCTTTGAGAGACAACGGAGCAGGAAACATCCTGCATCACAACTGAGGAGTACACCAGAATTTTATCATCAAATCTGCAAAGGMATGCCAGGAAAATCATCTCACTGTGGTGATTTTATATGTCTGCATGACTGCATGCACCAGAGAGGGCCTTTGATGTAAAGGCCCTTAGATAAGGAAAATATCAATGATGAACACGCACTGACTGCTACACACACTGAATRTTTAGATYAGTGTATCACTACTGAATATTTAGATTAGTGTATCACTTGGTGGAGTTAATATAACTAAAGTAATAACTATATTATTAAAATACAGATAGCTACAACCCAAGTATCCAGGCCTCATTCCATAATTCTGGCACTTAATTTGCACGCACAAAGTTTTGCTGGCATTTGAAAATCCAGAACTCTGAAGGAAGAAAAAATTGTGAGCTTTGAGATATTCAGGTGAAATTACACAGGTATTAATTAATAATCACTCAACAACAAGCCCACAGAAACACACAGCTTACATAAGAATAAAAACTACTCAAATTAGCTGAGTATTACAGTGGTTGTAGAGAAGGGATGGGAGTTGCAGGATACTCCCAAATGGGTGCAGACTATCTGTGAATTTAGCACAGATACCTTTTGAGGTGGCTGCAAGGGAAAAAATAATAAAGTGGGATCTTTATCTGAGTGCTCAACATTTCTGTGCTTAGAAAAAGTCTTGAAAGCCCTGGTTTTTTGGTGGATTTAGCTCTGAGGAAAAAGGCTTGGAGAGAACTTTCATCTTTGTCACAGATCCTACAAAGAGGTGACCTTGCAGCTGTGCAGGGGCAATGGGAGCAGCTCTGCCAGGTCAGAGTGCAGCAGGTGAGGCTGTTTCCTCAGAATAAATCATCTTGACCCAAAGCAACGCCGAGTCCAAAGCCAGGACTTCTCTCAACCACGTGAAGCTCAGGAAGGTTTTCCAGCCTGAGACCATGCACATTGTTCCAACAACTTCCAGAGGTGCTGCCCTCGCTGCCAGGACATTTTCCATCTAAGCAAGCAGTTCCCTGCTTCAGACATCAGTTGGTTCAGCACATAAAACACTAAATGAGGCCAAGACTCAACACAGAAATTAATGTACAGTCCAGGGATAATTGTGTGCTGCAGGTCTGCGCTGAGATCTGGTGTTAATAGAGAATATTGATGTTGTGGATGAAATTAAATGCTTTCCCCACCACCATTTAACCATTCTCCCCAAGCTTGTCCTCTGCCTGACATGAATTAAAGCCCTGAATTAATTGTCACAACATTAATCCAGCTCTTTGCCCGATTACATAGCTCCTTGAATCATTAGGGCTCTGATGAACTGGAAAACTGCGGTGTGGAAGCCCCAAATTTCCCAGCTGCAGGTTCTCAAACAGGAGAGGAAAAGGAGACATAAACCAATTCCACACTGCAGAATTACAGTGCCTTTCCAACCCAAGGATAGACAGCTGCCATCCCCCAGTTCCTCTCTTGCTTTCCTGTCTTCAGGAGATGAATCCACATGTGCAACCTGTTCAACCATACCAACCAATCTAGGAAGAGAACAGCCACCTTCCAGTGCCTCTATTTTCTGCTAATGTATTCCCATTTCCTCTGCAAAGCAATTTATTCAGCATGAACAATTTGTAATAATATATAGTACATGGTCTGTGCTACATAAGCCTTTTCACATGTAATTAATATTTTATTTAATTTTAACATTAAATTACTTTTCTTACCCAATAAAAGATTATATTTTCCAGTTCARGGATGCAAATCTACTGATAAATAATGTAAGGAAGCGTTAAAATATCAACAGATATCAGTTTACTACAAAATAAATTACTTCCTTCCCCAGAGGATGTTTAATCTCAATTATTGCTCAGGGAAAGCACACACCACTAACGAGCAAGACAAGAACAACCCAACTCCTGCAAGCACATTTGATAACTAAACTGCAATATGTTAATAACCTCACCCCAACCCTGCTCCCAGGAATTGGGAACTCACAAAGCTGTTYGCTCCTTCATTTCAACAATTTCTCTGTTTCCCAGGGGGTAGGACCACGGTGAACACCTGAGGGAATGCTGCAAATCCTGTGCTTGTGGTCATTTTCACACCTTGCATGAAACATGACTTACTTTCAGAGCACGGCTTATCAACTGCAGTGGAAACRKTCAAGGCCAGGTTGGACAAGGTTTGGAGCAGCCTGGTCTGGTAGAAAGTTCCCTGACCATGGCAAGGGGATGGAATGAGATGATCTGAGAGTTCCTTTCCCCACCCAAACTATTCTGGGCTTTCACAGACTCCTGTAACTGACTGGTGTGGGACTGATCTCCTTGTTGATGAAGTGACAAAACTCTCCTTTGTCCCATTAAAAGGAAAGGAGCCCAGAAGTTTCTYTCCTCTATAAAGTGAAAGGACACCTCATAAGACCTAGAAGACTTCACCTCAAACTCAAGGAGAGCTAATCAGACAGAAGCCAAAAAGTCCCATCTGGGCAATTTAGTAGAAGAAGAAGTAAACAAACAAACTAATTGCTTTTGTGAGGTGTTTTACCAAGAAGAAGCTCTTGCACCTAGATCAGCTTTCCTCTGTTTGTTATTTTGCCTTTTATTAAACCTTTTGGTTTCCAACACTGCAACAGAAGCCACCCTGCTGATTTTTATGCCTTGAAGACTAGCTGAGCTATCTTAAGTGTGTTATAAGCCTCCTGAGCTATCTTAAGTGTGTTGTGAGCTTCCAAGAACTTATTAGACCAACTCAAAAAAGCTAAATATAACAGACTGGAGGTGATGAAAACTCAAACATGGGCAGGTGAAAACTCAAACATGGGCAGGATAAAGTCATGCTGAGCTGACAGTTATTACACTCACTTTAATATGGAAGAAGCAGCAGATAATTTTTGGACAGCTGCCTTACAGATAAATCACTAATCAACGTTCAAAACAGGGCAACAGGATTTTAGGCCTTCCTTACTGAAAATGGGATTGACTCCACCAAACCCACAGCCCTGAAGGCCTCTGTAACCATGTGATAAATAGGCTGGTTACTCTTTTGGGATTTTTAAATGACAAAAAYTAAGGGAAGGTGCAAGGTCTGAGGGGTGGGAATATTCAGAGTAGCTGGTTGAGAGGGAACATGTGCAAAATGGGGGRATGGTGTGTGGACCCCAGCTGCAGGAGAACATCTGTGCTGGTGATGCTGGCAGTGAGCACTGCTTGCGTATTCGTGCTGTCATTGCCACTCCTGCTTCTGTGCAGCTCCTTATTGCTGCAATTCTCATTTCTGCAGCCAACAGCTCCGAGAGCACCAGCACACCCAGTCTGCAGCAACACCCTCGGGTCTGGCCAGAGAAAAACAAATTACAAGTGGGCAACCTGGCAATTCCTGCATGGCAACTGCACAAACCTCTTGGTGGCCAGCTGGGGCACCTCTTGTAATTGTCTTTAGAAAATGTCAAACTGCACAAACCTCTTGGTGGGCAGCTTGGGCACCTCTTGTAATTGTCTTTAGAAAATGTCAACCTTGGGAGCTCCACAAGCTGCACTTCTCTAAGGGGGAGTTTGCACACGGGTGCTGTGCAATGCTGTTTGTACCCATGGCCAAAGATCCCCTCTGCCTCCAGAGCAGCATTAAAGGGATTTATGCATAAACCAGCAAAACTCTTCCTCTTTGCAGCTGCAGCACAGGTTTGAGGGTGTCTCTGTGAAACTGAACACGGTCAGTGCAAGGGCAAGGGCATCTTGTCCCAATGGCCACTTAAACCTGCACCACCAGTAAGTGCTATCAATTAGAAAAATAATAATAAACCACTGTGGCTATGGAGAGATCATGAAAACCATTGAAGAGCTTTCCTGGAAATAAACTCATCATCTCTCATATCCTATTTTAGATGGTACTATTGTCTCTCCAGTGCTTTTCACCTCCCACTGCTTACAAATCCCTGTGCAGGCTGCTCAGAGCTGTGGTTTTGGTGAGAGATGAGGAACACAGTGAGCTCCACTCCCCCTGTTTGCATCTCTGCTATCATTTACATTTTCTAGTGTAAGCTGACATAAGGTATTGAAGGTGGGGAGRATTTTTTCCATCCCCACCTGGCCAAAACCACACCACAAGTTTTTGTATCCTTCAGTCATCCCCCAGCCATTTCTACCCTGTGCTGCCTCTGACCCCTGAACTTCTGCATCTTTCACACACGTCCATGCTCTGAAAATTATATGAGAAATCTTTGACATGTAAGCTCMGTGCTGCAGAAGCTACTGCACCTCCTAAATTAACATTTATGTGCTCTGGCCCTAAACCTTCTGACATAGGTAACTCACAGGGGCAGCCAAGGGGAGATGCTAATATACTGGAAATTAAGAGCTAAATGTAACATTTAGGGAGTAAATAATCTCTATAAAAGCAGAGGCATGACCCTTCATGCCTGATGCAGAAGAATGAGCTGCTTTACCAAGTCTCTGATGGAAGATAGATTGCAGATTGATTATTTTTTGTTAAATAACTCCTTTCCCTCTAAATTCAAATGTTATGTATTATACAATTGCTCCTTTTTTCCTTAAAGCTAATCTGAGAACATAGAGCTAGTGCATGTATAAAAATGACCACAAAAATTTGGATTTTTTTTATACCAGGGTATAAATTGGAGCAAAAGCAGCAGCATATCAGGTAATTAATTTGTGGAACTTTAAACTGATTTCCAGCCATTCAGAATTTCCTGTGCTGTGATTTTTGTTTACTTCTGGATTCCTGCATGAAGTTTTTCAACTTCTCACATGAAGAATCCTCATGAAAATGTTTTTCTATCCAAACACAGACACTGAGGGATCCCATTCCACACAGACTGCCAGCCTCATCAGCACCCACGTTGCACAGCTGAATTTTGCCAGGCACTTTATCACAATTCACAGAATCTATCACAATTCACAGAATCTATCACAATTCACAGAATCTATCGCTATCCAGAAAAAAAAAAAAATTCATTTTATGTCAACTGCAGGCAAACTTGATGAATTAGAGGCTCCAAAAATATTTTTTGCGGCACTTTTTCATCCCCTTTTGCAGCTTCGTGCAGAAAGCTCCAGGCTGGCATGAGCAAACACTGTCCATGGTCCACAGAGCTCTGGGCTTGGTCTGTGCAGATCCCAGCCCAGGCACCACCCTCTAAAGGTGCTTGGTCATGTCAGGGGGTTTCATCCAGGGAAACAGCTTAGGGAACACTGCCAGGGGCTGAATCCAAGATAAACAGGCTCTGAGTAAAGCTGTCACCTTCCTCCAAGTGGCTTTGGGGAAGTCACTCGGCTTCTTAGCATCTCCTGTTGAGTAATGAGGGTGGGAACAGGATTATTGCACAGGTACACTGATGGGAAAATGCCAGGAATTAATTTTTTTAGCACCAGCTTGTGTTCTCCTGGACTAATCTCATCTGGGCGTGGAATGCGTGGGAAAGAAGAAGAAGGAAAAGAAGAAAGAAGGAAAAGAAGAAAGAAGGAAAAGAAGAAAGAAGGAAAAGAAGAAAGAAGGAAAAGAAGAGGGAAAAAAAGGGAGAAAATAAGGAAGAGAAGGAAGAGAAGAAGGGAAAGAAAGAAGGGAAAGATGGAAAAGGTGGGAAAATGATGGAAAAGATAGAAAAATAATGGAAAGGAAGAAGGCAAAGAAAAAGGCAAAGAAGAAGGAAAAGAAAGGAAAGAAAGGAAAAGAAAGGAAAAGAAAGGAAAAGAAAGAAGGAAAAGAAAGAAGGAAAAAAAAAGGGAAAGATGGAAAAGATGGAAAAATGATGGAAAAGATGGAAAAAATTATGGAGAATAAGGAAAAGACGGAAAGGAAGAAGGAAAAGAAGAAGGAAAAGAATGCAAAGAAGTAGGAAAAGAAAAAGGAACACAAGTAGGAAAAGAAGAAGGAAAGAAAGAAGGGAAAGAAAGAAGGGAAAGAAAGAAGGGAAAGAAAGAAGGGAAAGATGGAAAAGATGGAAAAATGATGGAAAAGATGGAAAAATGATGGAAAAGATGGAAAAATGATGGAAAATAGGGAAAATATGATGGAAAGGAAGAAGGGAAAGAAGAAGGAAAAGAAGACAAAGAAAGAAGGAACAGAAGAAGGAACAGAAGAAGGAACAGAAGAAGGAACAGAAGAAGGAACAGAAGAAGGAACAGAAGAAGGAAAAGAAGAAGGAAAAGAAGGTGGTACAGAAGAAGGAAAAGAAGAAGGAGAAGAAGAAGGAGAAGAAGAAGGAGAAGAAGAAGGAAAAGAAGAAGGAAAAGAAGAAGGAAAAGAAGACAAAGAAAGAAGGAAAAGAAGAAGGAACAGAAGAAGGAACAGAAGAAGGAACAGAAGAAGGAACAGAAGAAGGAACAGCAACAGCAGCAAGGGGACAACAGTCGATGCCTGATCAAACTAAGCTGCACCTAATTTGTTTCCATACATTTCTCAAGCTGCAGCTTGTCAGCGTCACCTGAATAATCCTGGTATAATTCCAATCCATATTTCTACCTAAATAATTGAAAATCTTTAGCATGCAATTAATACAGCTGGCAGTGACACAGCACATCCATCTGCCCCCTTGCACCAGGCAAAGTTTAATAACCAATATGCCCGATGGGCTGMAATAATTTAGAGCCCATATTTATCCTCAGGAGTGGCTCTTGCTGGCTAAAGGTTTCACCACTTCCTCATAAATCCAAGGGCTGAGCGTGCAGSTGGGGGAGGGAGTGCCCAGAGGAAGAGATTTGTGGGGAGAATTMTGTGCAGGTGAGTGGCAGCCTCTAATGACACCTCCTCGTGGGGAAGAGCTGCTTTTGTGCAGGCATTTTGAGGTATGAAATTTGGATAACTCTTTAATCACTGCAGTCTAATGAGAAGGAGGCAGCAGGTGAAGGGGGAATGCATCATGTCAGATCTGGCTCCTGGCTCTCTTCCTGCTGGG
>JACDOX010000061.1:3944152-3972686 GCA_014549065.1 Cardinalis cardinalis
TTGGTTGGTTGTTTTTTTTTTATAATACAACCATAGGAAAAAAAAAAAACTAGTTCAGAGGCTTCATTTTTCTGCCAGTAACACCACACCACCTTTGAAAATGTTTATTCCAGCCTGGACTTTAGATCAGCACATGCTGGTTTTTGTTACATTTGGAAGTTATGGGCCATTTTTGTTGAGCTTGCCATTGGAATTCAGACAAACACAGTGGGCAAGGTAAACCCTGAGCACTTCCCAGCTTTGGTAGGTGCATTAGAGCACGTTCACAATTGGTATTTCAGCAGCAGAACTTCATTTTTAGGTGGCACCAATCAAATTACATCCTACAAAACAATAGCAGCTTCTCCTTTTGACAGAAGCAAGTATAAATTTATTATCCAAAGCAGCCCAGAGGCTGCTAAGGAGCTCACAGGCCTTTGATCACAGCTTTGCTCAATCTTTCCAGAACTTCAGCATGATTATATTAGCAATGGTTGGTATTAAACCTAAAGGATTCTGTCCTGTGGCACATCCCTGACTCAGTATTATGTCACTTCTCTCTTGGGAGGACTGAATGCTGTGAAAGTCAACTTCAACATAACCARGAAAAGCACTTTTTAAAAAATATACTCTTTTTACTTCTAGCCTGTAGTCAAATACCATATTAGAAATAAAGGAACAATGTCTTTGGATTAGCAATTTCTGTCTACAAATGCTGAGCGACACACTGTGTAATAAAATATTCATCTAGAATTTATTTTTTAGGACTATCATTCCCTCTGTCCTGCCATGACAAAGTAACTTCACACCTCCTCTGAATGCTCTTCAAATCATTCCTTGAAACAAAAGGATGAGTGGATGCAGTTTTTGTTTTGATTTATATTTTTAGTATGTAATTACTCACTAAATAAACACTGAATGAGGTAACCAGTTCAGGGAAGAGCTTTATAAAGCACAATTTGCAGCATCAAAGTTCTTAGGAAATGAGAATTAATGCAGTTTCCTACTCCCAAGGATTTGCCTTCTAAACCCTTAGTCCAATGTTGGAATCCAAAATGCAAAGAACTCTCAGAATTTTAGGGCTGTAAGCCGAAGCTCAGAATGAAACACAAGATTTAATTTGTGACCTTAGGAAAGGCTTCCAAACTTAAATACTAGAAGTGAGAATGTGGATTTGTAGTTTARAACAGAGACACATTAAACTAAGTTAAAGTTTAGAGGTTTAAAATTTAAGATATAGAAAAAATAAAGTAACTACAAAAGTAAATAAAGAGATTAGAATACAATTCTGCAARTTTGTGTATCATAACATGATTCACTAAAAAAGCTGACACTGTAGCATGTCCATAAAACAAAATATTTAAGAATTAGATCAAACYCATAAATATCCTTATTAACAGTGTTTTATTAGTCAATAACTCCTTAAAAGGTCTTGTAACTAAGGGTCTTGTAACCTTCTGAACCACACTATAAAAATGTAAACTGAATTTACCCTTCCTACCTATGTAGAAAATAAAAAAATAAACCACATCATCAAAACCAATTCCAAAGTCCCATCTCAAATTCCTTCTAAAATTCTGCACAAATMGATCATCCCAGTCCATAGAGGAGTCCCTAGAACTGATTCTGCCATGAGTTCTGGGAGCAAAACCCCCTGCAGGCTGAAGGACGGAGCAGGAACGAGGGTTTGGGCTCAGCAGTGATCCRTGGAGGATCTGGGGAGGGAACACGAGGCTCTGGGAGTTGAGAGGGATTTTCAGCATTCCTACACCTGCTAAAGACTTCAAACACCTGTGCTGAGAAGGAGCCCAAAATCCCAGAACACGAGGCTCTGGGAGGATTTTCAGCATTTCTACACCTGCTAAAGACTTCAAACACCTGTGCTGAGAAGGAGCCCAAAATCCCAGGGTGTGGGTGAAATCCTGGCCTCAGCAGAAGGGAGCTTTGCCTTTGCCCYGAGCTGCTGGAGGATTGCAGGCCGAGCACAGAAACCCTTCACAAGGCACTTTGCAGCCTCTGTCAGACCTTCTGAGCTCTTAAAACCTGCTTTGGAAGGCTTTGGAAGTGCAGTTGAAGAATTAATTTGACTGCAAATGAATCAGTCAAATCAAGACCATCCCTTCCAGTTTTGGGAGTTTTGGGGCATCAACCCTTTCCTCCCATGGGATTTGGGAACAAACAAATTTTCAGATTGAGAAATTGATTGTTCTCGATCTGGATTGACAGATGTGAGTGAAAATACACAGAGAGCTCCATTATTTGACCTACAGTGAAATTACTGTGTCACTCCACAGCCAATAATATCCATTTCAACRAATACATATATATATATATATTTATGTGAATATCCACATAAATATGTAGGTGCTATCCTCTCCAGCAATTCTTTAATATTAATACCTTTACCAGGAAACACTGGTAGTAAAGAAGCTGGAAAAAGGGCAAGAAAAATCTCCCTGTATTCCCAGATGTCATTTTAACAACAACTGATATATTACAATTGTATGYACTTTTTAACTGTGAGTAAAACAGCCATTACACTTGTTACATTTTATGGGCAGTGTTATTGGAGAGAAAATGGCTTTGACAATATATATTTGAGAAATTGTTGCTCTTATTCACAATTCATGAGTRCAGCCTTCCTGCAATATATCAAAGCTACAGCCAGGCTTCCATCATGGTGCCTTTTAGGCTGTGGTTTTATAGGATAGAAAAATCAAAATACACCCCTCAGGTGTGGGGGCAGAGTGCATGGCTGGTGGCAAAAGGAGGGATTGAATTAAAGCTTTTTTTTCAAGCTTAAGTTTTTCCTGAAGCCCTGAGATTTAAGGATTTCACAAGTGGCCTGAACAGAGCCACAAAATCCAGAGAGTGGGAATGCAGTAGCTGCAAAGGAGGAAAATTGGAACTGCCTGATCTCCATTTTGTCCAGCTGATATTGCTCTTTTCTTGATGAAAAAAGGAAAAAAGACAAAGGAGGAAAAGGGGGAAAAAGACAAAGGAGGAAAAGGGGGAAAAAGACAAAGGAGGAAAAGGGGGAAAAAGACAAAGGAGGAAAANAGGAAAAGGGGGAAAAAGACAAAGGAGGAAAAGGGGGAAAAAGACAAAGGAGGAAAAGGAAAAATTCACAGGTATTTAGTAGAGCTCAATAACCAGGGCATACAGAACAAAAGCAACATGGGAATCCAGCTAATATAAAATACAAAAACCTCTTCTCAAAATAGGCTTATTAGATAGTCATTAATTCCATTTTTTTTTAAGGCAAAATTAAGATTGAGGAGTGGAAAACTCCAAGACCCTTGAACCTGGACACCTCCAGCATCTACCCAAATTTTATCTCTGCATATTTTATAAATATTCACACACAGAGTGAATAGTGTGGAGAATTTGGGAGCAGCAATTCCCATTTAATGCTCACTCCCTGATACCTGCTCAGGAAACAGAGCATCCAGCACAGCTGGGAGTGCCAGCACATGGGAGGAGGAGCTGCAGATTTGGGTTAAATGAACCTCTGCCATCACTTGCTCACCAAGCTCACTGGAATTCTCCAGATCTGGCCAAAGCACATTTCTCACACACACCAAAGGTTTGGTGTGTCCCAAACCAGCACCTCCTGCATCCCAGAATGGTTTCAGAGAGGTGGCAAACTGTGAATGCACAGCCTGAGCTCCCTGAGCTCTCTTTAATGGCAATAAATCAGCAGAGGAGAAATAAATATGTATTAAATGGAGAAATTTTAAAAAGGCATGTCTAACTCCTGTGTGTAGAAAGGAAATTCAGACCTCAGTGAAACACTGAATTACTCAGACTGAGTCTTGGATGTTCTGTGGGATTAGAGAASTGGTTTTATAGCACAGAAATGTTGTAATCATCACAGTCAACACGAACAGCTCTCTGATGGAAATATTTTGCACACAAAGTCTAAATACAAGATCCAAACAGGTYCTAGAACTGGGTTTTGTGGGTTTTTTTAATTATCAATATATCTTTTATATATCATTATATTTTTTTTATATTCCATCCTGCTGGCCATGTTGTTGGGATGTGTTCATGACAAAAGCACTGCCAGGGGAGGCTGAAGGAGAAATTAAATTAAATGGAATTGAGAGTGGCAAGTTCCACGTGCCTCCAGGAGCACCCAGKCAAAGGTGCACACACCCCAAACACCAGCACTTCCTGCTTCTGTACCACTTCCCAAAGAAAGCAAAATAAATCCTGGCTAGCCTAAGCCAAAGCATCAGTAACTCTTTAAAAACAACAGGGGGGAAAAAAAAAGTTTCAAAATATGTGTTCCATAAATAAAAAAATACAAATGGAGCTGCAGTATTGATCCCAGTTGTGAGTTGAGGTGGAGAGAGCTGCAGAGCTGGCACTCACAGCCTTCTGARCTGACAATAAATCCCAGCTTTGCCATCTCCAAATTACCATTCTGCACCTCTCCATTGCAGGGAAGTCATTAATTAGGCTGCAAGGTAGAATAATTCCACAATTCCCTCTGGCCAGCTCCTTATTTACAACTTGTGTGGGACCTTCTGCAAACTGATGGGTAAAAATCACCTCTCAGCAAACGCCATGCAGGGAGGTAGAGCAGAGCCAGAGAAAGAGAAAGGCAAAATTGTTGATGAATTTGTGGTGCAACTGATTGCTGATGCTGGAAAAATAAAAATGAGTGCTGCAAAGCAATGTGAGGAGTGCTTCTGGAACGTGCAATAAATCTGAGTTTGTTTTCTACTGTAGTCAAGAAAAGTCACTCAAATGTGGCTCCAAGGGAACACAGTTCCAGGGATTTTGGAGCACAGTTTCCTACAAGGGGGTTGGGAGCAAGGTTTATAAATTCACCTGGGAGAGGGAAAAATGTAAACCAGATCCTCTGGATATCTCTGGGAACAGCAACTCAGCTGGTGCATGTGTGGGATAGTGACAAAGTGTCACTTTTTTTGGCCAGGAAAGAATTTTTTTTAAAATTTCTATATTAAATACATATAAATTTCTCCTCTGCTGATTTATTGCAATTAAAGARAGCTCAGGGAGCCCAGGCTGTGCATTCACAGTTTGCCACCTCTCTGAAACCATTCTGGGATGCAGGAGGTGCTGGTTGTAGGACATACTTTGCAGTTGGAAAGCAAACAAAACAATGGGTGACTTTAAAATCAAAGCAAACCAAAGTTTTGCAGCTTTTTGTGGCAGAATTTGTTTCAATGGAGCCAAATTTTTGAGAATTTGTTTCGATGGAGCCGAATTTTTGAGAATTTGTTTTGATGGAGCCGAATTTTTGACACCTTCCTGCTGCACCAGCTGAACACCTCCAGGGAAGTGGGCAGGTGGGGGAAGCAAACCTGGGAAAACAGCAGACTTTTGGAACAGCTCAGGAGATAGATTTGTAAATTCTGGCACAGCCGACACCTCCCACAGGGACATTTATTTCCATTTATTTCCATTCTCTCAACATTTCCATTGAATGCCACTAAAACCTCACCTGATRGTCAGAGAAGGTTGGGTTTTATGTCTTTTTTAATTATCGTAATATTTTTATATGTTTCTTTTTCATCCCTTTCTCTACCACTCCTTGTTCCTCTTGATTAAAACGATAATCATATTTTAAATGCATTTCTCCAAGACTTCAGACCATTTTTAGAGAAAAGAAATTGAAGGGGGAAACAGCATCTCATGGGTCAAATGCAAAGATGGGAGCAGAAGGACCAGCAGCACATAAGATTCTATAGAATACACTTCACAAAAGTTGGAAAGAAAGTAAAAAAAATATTGGGCTACATTTATAAGTTTAATAGGGGTTAGCTGTGTGAGATTCCATGAGCTCTTTTGCTTATACAGAAGGCCTTAAAAAACCCAAAAAAGTGCTTTTAAGTAATTCTGTTCARCAGGTTATCAAAAAAATATCATGGGGCTACTGCAAAGCCTGCTGAGACCCCCATCAATCTCCTGTCAAACCCAAGGACTTCATGTCAAGCTTTATTTAATAAATGTACAGAATAAATAAGGTGTGTGCTTTGCCAAGGCATCCCAGGAACCCCCAGCTACAGCCAACATGGAAATGCTGCAAATCAGCCTGGTCAGAGAAGGTTTCTGTCCAGCTGGCTTGTGGGAAGTGCAGAGTGCTTCAGAGTAACACAGAGGGGGGAAGGAAGGTCAACCTGAGAAATATTCTAAARGAAAAAAAAAGCTGAAATATTTAAAAAGAAGATTCTGTGTTGTACTGATGTCCTACAGAGGCACCACCAAATCCTTATAGCCATTAATTTGCTTTTATAAAATCCTGAATGAAGTCATGTGGAAACTCTCACCCTRCAGCCTGTGCTCTTGCTGGAACAATTTAATTCACCTGCAGAATTGGACATACACACCTCAGCATCACCAAATATTTCTGTTTCTTTCGAAAAATTCACACACCTATTCCAGAAGATTTTGGTCCTGTCAGAGCTTGGACCAAGCTCAGGAAATCACAAGGGCAAAACCTAAACTGGTGCTAAACTGGAACTCATTCCAGGCTTTCTTCAGCAACAAATGTAGAAATAAACCAAACCACCAAACTGAAAAATGCTCCATTTTTCACTGCCTCAGCCGAACTTACTGACTTCACTCCACCTTTTCCTGCTACAAACATTCTACAAATATAGCTAATAAAGATAACCAGAGCTCCAGGGAGCAGTGGAGGGGAATCCACCCATGGCACTTCCCAAAATCTGCCCTGGAATTTGCTGTGGGACACCAGAGCAGCTCTGACTCCAACTGCTCAGGGACTGGGAACCAAAAGAATAAAGCTTACAGAAAAAAAAAAAAAAAAAAAAAAAACCAAACAAATAAAAATTAACATTCAAATACTGTGAGAAATGTCACTTCTCCCAGGTTTCCAAGGAAAGTTTGACTTTTTAGTGCTTTTTCAGGCATACCAGGATGCATAAGCACTAATGGAAAACAAATACAGATAATCCTGCTGCAGACCATTAATAGAATAATGAGATGTCATTAACATGGAAAAAGAATTTAAGGAGCTAACAGAATTTGAGAATGATTGACATGTGGAAGAAAAATACCTATACAGTATTTGCTCATTTCATTAAACTGTTTAGAAAAAATCTTAAATATTTAATCCAAATTTTCAGTCTCTAGCTCATGAATTACCCATAAGTAACTTAATTTTCTCTACTCTCAAGGAGAGAAAATAAAACTACAACAAAAGGTGAGGGAAATGAGGAAAAAGAAAAAGCCTTGCAGGCAGTTAAAGGACTAAGCTGCATTTTGCTCCTCACTCCCAAATTTCTGATTTTGGTGATCAAATGTGGGAATATGTAAAATGTAGGAGTTCACACCTTACCTCTAACAGAGAGATGGGCAGGAGATCCACACCCCAGGCTGCTTCATCACCTCCAGCAGCAGGAACCAGGAGTGTGCAGTCCCAGAACAGCACAGAAACTGCTCAGGAAAAGTGGCTTCATGAGAAAAAAATCCTTAGCAAACCTTTTCTTTTCAGGTTTGCAGCTCTCCCATCCTGGAGTTTTACCTGCAGCCTCCAAACTGCCCCAGAACTGTTGCCASAAGAARATAAATATTCATGGGACTCAGGTGYCTGAGCCAGGTGTTCTCCCTTAGGAGAAAACACTTTTTGGGGCCTTAATTAAGGTCTACAAAGCCCTTTCACTCATGGAGTGTGCTGAAAACCCTTCTCAAAGTGTGGAATCYATGAACTGTTGTTGTGGGTGGTAATCCATGTGGAAAAAGAGTATTTTAGACAAAATAATTCTGTTATTTTCCTCAGGGGAGGCCTGTATTTGTTTTCTCTATACTTATGGAACAGCTAAATGCAAAACATTTGTGAGGAGAACCATCCTGATGGAAAAAGAGTGAGCTCAGGCAGGCAGCTGGAGTGTAACTAATATCAACAGATAAAAGCACGGAGGGAGCCAGTTATCCAAGGCACTCCTCTCATTAAATTAGCATTCCCTTCTCCAGAAAAGCAGAATTCAGCAGTTTTGCCCCATTAAGTTGCTCCTTCCTGAACACACCCAGGAGCTCTGCAGGCTYGGCTCAGGGGTCTGGCTGTGCTTTAGGGGCTGCAGCTCAGAACGAACCAAACGCACACAAAGCAAACTGGCATGAATGTCAGCTACAATGAATGGTTGCTCCTAGAAAACTCCTGAATTTACTGCAGATCTTGCCCATTAACATCAAATTGCCAAGGATTAAATGCATATATAGATATAGATAGATATTAGATATAGATATTATAAATATATATATATAATATATTTATCTATAGATATAGATATATATATAAAATATATATTATATATCTATCTATATATAACATATTATATATAGATATCTAATCTATAGATATAGATCAGATATAGATATTCAATATCAATATAGATATATATTTTATATAGAGATATATTTTATACATAATTATATATTAATAATATATTTCATACAGTTATATATTTATATATTATATATGCAATATAGAACATATAATAACATATATTAACTAGATATTATATTATATTATATTATATTATATTATATTATATTATATTATATTATATTATATTATATTATATTATATTATATTATATTATATTATATTATATTATATTATATTATATTATATTATATTATATTATATTATATTATATTATATTATATTATATTATATTATATTATATTTATAATATAATATATATTATATAGTTGGTATACTTATAAAATATAATAAATATAATAATATTAACTATAATATATAATTAATTATCTATTAACTCAATATATTAATATATTTAATTTATTTAACCCAGGGATGTGCTCAAAGCATTAATCAAAGCCAACAAACTAACATGTGTTATCTCAGCTCCTTTTGGTTTCTGTGCACTGTAAGTGAGTGGCACAAATGGACTCCAGAGCCAAAGCATCAGGGAGAAAAATGCCTTTCCTGGGGCAATTCTGGAGCAGGCAGAGGATGCACCTGCACACAGGAGTCTCCCCTGTGCACCCCCAACAAAACTCTGCCTTCTCTGTCCCTGCTCTCCCATTTTTGCTGGGACCAGCACTCACAAAGCCACCAGCAGCACAGAGCAGGGCTGGATTCCAATAAATAAACAAACAAATAAATAGATAAATAAATGAAATACCCAAGGTTTAATGGGCAGAGATGCACCAGGAGCTCTTGACAGAACTGTCCTTCAGTGCCAAATTTTAGTGTGGCCCATTCCTGGRTAGATGGATGGATAAATGAATAAATATCTCTTTGCCCTTCCCCAAACCTGTGCTGCTGCAGCAGCAGAACACCCCTTTGGTTCTGATTTCCCCTCTGCAGCACCCAGAGTGTCTGTGYCCCCCAGGAACTCCCCCTGGAGCCTCGGTGGATCAGGAGCAGCTCACTGAGCYCTCAGGACAGATTTCCTTTGGGTTTCCACCCTCTCTGGGAGGATGCTGTGGGAAGCATTCAAGTAAATAGCTGAGCCATGATAGGGGTGGGACAAGTGACATTTCTGGCTGCTCTTCACAGCCGCCTGTCAAGGCTCAGGGCACAGAGAATTAAAAGCTCCAAGTAATAGTGGCTCTGTGAGACAGAGCTCCTCACTCTGACTRGCTCACTGTCAGTCTATAACCTGCAGCATGGAGTCTTTTAAATCCTCTGTAATTTTTGAACTGCAAGGGATTTGGGGATCTTATCAGTGAGGAAATAATACTGTTAAGGTTTCTTTCTCTCGAGTGTTTCAGGCTCCCTAATAAATCTGTGAGCTCCTTGAGTTGCTTGGATTTGTCCAATATTTTAACATTTCCAGAGTTGCAGAACTGAAGGTGTAAAGTTTGTGTGCTGCCAGCACAATGTCCCCAAATCCCCGGGGTCACAGCTGGATGGACAGCTGTGCACAAACTCTCTGTGGCATTAATTAGTTGGCTTTATTAAAGGATAGCAACACTGCTCAGCCAGAGTATCTAAGAAAGAAATTGTTGTGCAATAGATGAAACCATTGGTATTCCAGGTGGTGGCCTCKCTGCCCTGTCATTCTGCTGAGATCTGTCCCAGCTGATATTCCAGCTCCAGGGAAGGCTCTGATTCCACACTCAGAGCTGGGAATKCTCTCCCCCTGGCCCTGTGCTGAGGCAATGCCTGCTCACCAACTTAACCCACTGTATTTGCAGGTTCCCTGCCCAAACTGTGCCCAGGAAATGTGAGCATTTCTGCTCTAAAGACATTCTCACACAAGAACCTGATCTCCTGTTTGGATCCATCCCAAGGCAGCTGATTCCTGTGCCAATTCCCTCACCCAGGCACACACAGCACGGTTCCCTTAGTACAAAGCCCCAWTAAATCAGAATTTCAGCTGCAAATCCAGCCCAGATGAGCTGCAGTGCTGCTGCAAGGCATGCAGGGGAGATTAGCGGCTGCAAAATGTTAAATATTATTTTTGCAGGGAGTTTTTAGCGTCTCTGAGCTACCTGCCTTGGCAGAAAGGATTGCTGCCCACTAATTTAGAGTCATTTTACCACCTCAGCACCTGAGGGATAATAACCTGTGCTGCTGCCAGAACCATCCTGCTACAGCTGCAAAGAGATTTTCCTGTAGCTCATCAGCTCAAATAAAAGCCCACATTTGTGTGGCCTGAGAAATGCAGCATCCAAACCAACCCTGACTCAGGAATCAAACCAGCAGCCTCAGAAATGCATGAGAATAAAATGCCAAGCACGTCATCCCAGYCAGGAAAAAGGTTATTATTAAATGTTTTCATATATATATTTATACACAYAYATATATATTTAAACTAGGAATGTGCCCAAAGTACTAATCAAACAAAATTCTGGCTCCTCTCCCGGCCCTGCTCTCTGCAGAAGTTTTATTCTGGATCCATGTGCAGAAAAAACACAAAAAGTCTTGGCATTTGGAAGACTGATAAAACTTAATTTGTAATTTTGTCTGATAAACACTTCAAAATGTGGGGAGAAAAACCATCARGCTTGACAAACAATATGGTGAAGGTGCAGTAAATGAAGCTGTGCCATGCAAATCCAGCTCATTGGGAATGGCATTTTCCAGAAAATTCAGGTGTGACCCAGAGCTCCCAATGGCACTGGGAAGACTCMAATTCCTGCTAATTTTCAGGCAATTAAAAATTTAAAGATTAAATTAAAATTTAAAAAATTTAAAATTAAAATTTAAATTAAATTCCAGCCAATTTTCAGGCAGCAGAATTTCAAATTATCCTCCTGTCCTGGAATCCTTGGGTTTTTCCTGGCTCCTGCTTTATTCAAAGGAGGAGGTAGGGAAGGGACTGAGTTTTGAAAAGAGCTCCCAACGAGTGAGTGGTGTTAAATGCTGTAATAAATTGGGGCTGATTTGATTTGATTTGACTTCCATGATATCTGAGGAAAATGAAAATAAAGTCTGCAGGAAATGTGTCAATTTTTCACGCGAATCAAAAGAGAGTGATTGTTTCTGTAACAATAATAGAGTTTGCCATAAACATTTCTACAGGGGAAGCATTATTGTACTCTGATCACTGCAGCAAATGGCATTAGGAAATATTCACATGGCAGGAGAAAATGATTTTATGAAGGTGTGGGGGSAGTTGTCTGTGTGTGAACACAAGCTGTGTGCAGGCATATTTCTAGTTAAAACRTAAAAATCGAGCAAACAAAAGAAACCCCCCAAAAATGATAACAAAAGAAATAAATTTCTTCGTGGAATRAGAAGGAAAACAAAGAAGCAAAGGAAAAGTGAGGGAAAAAAAGATGTTAACAAAATCCAATCTTTAAGATCTTCCTTTTTTGCGTGTSTTTGTAGAGAATAAAGAGAACATTTATCTTCATTTCACCCATTTCCCTGGTTTGTTCTGCACGTCTGTATAATGTGAAGCCTAATGAAACACATAAAAAGGAGAAGAAATAAAATTGTCCAGACTGTAGTTATGGCATAATTCTGTCAGGCTCCTGATTTTCCAGGAGCAAAAGCTGGCAAACACGTTTCCATTGCACATTCCACACTGATTAACAAAGCCTCCTGGTCTGCGTGGTACTCTTTGCTTGGTCTAGAAATAGGCAGAAAARCCGATTATTTCTCACAGAAATATGAATTACAAAATGACAACTGTACAGAGAAGACAGCAGTGTCCTGAATGGCAAGAAGGGGTCAGCTCTGTGTCACCTGGGGCTGGCAGCCCTCAGAARTCTGCTCTCATTTGTTGGGTCTGGAGAGCCCAGGAGGCAGAGAACAGGGTGGACAAAATGCTGGATGAGCCACTAAAGTCTGTCCCCAAAAAAGAGCATTTGGGCTCTCTGCATCCCTCACCTCTGATGTAATAATGAACTTCAAAAATAAGTATTTCAGTGTAGGACAGTAGGGAAAACCAGGATGGGTTTATGGCGTACTGTAATTATTGAAACCAATTAAAAATCAATCAAAAAATAACAAAAATTAAAAATTAACATCACTTTATCACACAGCCCTCAGATAAAAAGCCCCCAAAGATAAAACACAAAAATAACAAGAAGCAGCATCTGTYGGGTGTCCTTTTGTTCCTCTGATGTGCCATAAGGTACAGGACATTTGGGAAAACCAGAATGAGAACCAGAATGAAAACCAGGAATGAAAACCAGGAATAAACACCAGAATCAAGCGCAAATCTATGTGTCCTTATGAGAACCAGACACACAGGCAAAAGTGCAATACAATCCTAATTGAATGGCAATAAAATATGGCTTTAATGTGCTGCAGCACTWGAGAGTGACAGCTGTTTATTATCCAGCCTGGACTGCACGCCTCACAGAACACAAATTTAATGGCTTTTTTCCTCTTTTCTTAAGAAATATTTAGGGACTTTCAGCCTTTCTTGTATCAATCATGGGGACACATGGTTTATTGGCCAATTGCTGCAATTCTCTGGCTGAAGGGAAAAATCTGATATTTATCAGATTGGCAGAAGGGAAATCTGATATTTATCAGATTAAATCCCTTACCCTCACTGTGTGTCCATGATTTTTTCTTTTGCTAAGGAGAGCTACAAGTGATTTTAAAGTGTGGCTTATTCTCCATCTAATTATCATCCTGTTGTTGGCCAGTTTAGTCATGGAGAAAAAACACAATTCCCACTTGGCCTTTTGATATTTTTGCTACTTGAAGGCTTCTGTTCATGCTCAAGTGAGTAAAAAAATCATCATCAATTCTGTTTTACTGGGCAGCTCAGCAGGGTTCAGCTGTGCTGAGACACAGAATTATCCTTAATAATAACAACCACAACCTCAAGTTGTGCTTGGGGAGGGTTAAGTTGGATATTAGGACAAATTTCTTCACCTGGAATGGGCAGCCTAAGGAGAATGGAGTCACCATTCCTGGAGGGATTTAAAATCCACGTGGATRTGGCACTCGGGGCTTTCTGGGGTTCACCACCTTTCTCTGCCAAATTCTTGTTTTGTTCCCAATTGAAAATTCAGTTATCTCTCCTTTTCCCAAATTTACATATTAATAACATCACATAATAATCCCATTTGTCTCCCCCCTCAAAAAGTTTACTTCCACAGACACGATTTTGGTTTTTGAAGCCATCTCCACTACAGAAAAAGTCACTTTTTATTTTCTGAGGTAAAAAAGGGTCACTATTACGCTGAGACAGAAAATTCATAGGAAAAGAAACAAAAAGTGCCTGTCACCTCGTTTATCTTCAAAACAATCAATTCCACTGTATCAATATTTCTTTAAAAATAAAAAGCTTTCCCAAATTATGACCTTCTGCTGTCTCAATGCTATTTCATGGCTGCCTTATAGCCTTGAGAAGAAAAAAGACAAAAAAAGCAGCTCATTAAAGACAAATGGAGAGAGCCTCAGTTCCTGCAGCACAATCACTTGCTCCAGCCCTTATTGTGACTAATAATCACATTATTGTGACTAATAATCACATTATTGTGAATGAAGAGGGGCAAGAGATGGGCGGTGAGCAATGCAAAGAAAACTGGGCACAGAAATATCCATTACTATCAGGGGGATGCAAAATTAAAAATTACAAAAATGTATCAAATGGGGAACAGAATTGTGTTTGAAAGGCTGGAAAGTTAATTCCTTTTCAGCTCAGATGGACAAATATTGGTTAAAATATATTGGTGATATTGGTGACTCCAGCACAGCCCACCCTGGGCTGGGCACTGGAAAATTCCCTCTCTTTTCCTTTGGGAATGGAACAGAAAATGGTGCAGGGCTATTCTGGGATTCTGGGTGCCACGTGTGACATTTAGAGGTGCCACAAGCACATTCTGCCCCATGTCAGATTCTGCTGCCCTTGGAAATATTCTGCCCTCAGTATTTCCCCATTTCCAGACATCAAAATATCTGGGCAGATTGGGTCCAAAATTTCAGGCTATCAAGAAAAACCCAGATTTTTTACCATCGTCTCTACACCATGAGTGCATCCACCAGCAGTGGGATGTTTAAAAGCTGCTCAGAACTCGCTGTAAAATCAAAATTTTGCAGRTGTTCTCTGCTCCAAACACTCCCAGTACACACACAGGGAAAGAAATCCTGAATTCCTTGTGCTCCCATTCCCAGGACACCAACAGACAAGCAATGAACAAGTCCTGCAGCTGGGCACAAACTGGCAAAAGGACATCCAACCACTACTAATTTTTAGCTATTTTTTCTTGCRTAAACTGCACTCTGAATGCTAAAAAATATACATATTCAGTGGCTGCATTTTTCAGAAAATGTGGGTGAATTTTCAGTTCAGAATGATTTTGCCATTAGAAATGTTGATTGGTTAAGATTTGTACAATTGCTTAAAGGTAAAGCAGATAAACTACAATGACTTTAAATGATACATTTTCAGTTTACCAGGGAAATGTCAAATTTCCCCTAACATGGCCTTTTTAGAAGGCAATCAAATTCCCTTTTTCTTTCTACTTTTATGACACCAAATAATACATTTAAAAATCCATAATTTGCATGTTTGAACTCAATTCAACATTTTATCTCAAAGGAAAACAAAAAGCAAATAAGAAACAAAGCCACAGTGGAAAGCCTGGGAATAAATATAGGTCTCAGATCAAAAGAATTCTCGAACAGAGCAACAATAAAAATAAAAAGACACAGGAGTTTTGTACATGCTGGAGGTCAGACCTGATCCAAAACTCTTCCAGTGAATGGCTAATTTTAATGCTCAAAAAGGGCTATGAAATTTATTTTTTATTACAACTTTGCACTCCAACTGCCTGCATCTCACACTGGTAAAAATAGACTTTCAGATCTTCATATTTYCTCACAAATTCTGACAATTCCCACTGCATTGGTTTGGGATTATCAGGGCATGAGGCTGGAGAGCTCTGCTACTGCATAATTCAGTAAAAACAAAATCTAAATTGTGTGGATAAGTTTATATCCTGCCCTGATCCCCTGCCCTTGCTGTCCTCTCTGGGGATGTTGCTGTGATTCCACTCCAGCTTTGAAAACTGAAAAACTCTGAATAAAGAGAAAAGGAGAAAGCCTGAAAACACTTGTGGGCTTTATTTGTGAGCTGTAATTAAATTTGTAATTTATGTAATTTATAATATATGTAATAAAGCTTGTATACAAATATACTTTATGTAATATACTATAATATATATGTAATATATTATTATATATAATATAATATATAACATTAAACACATTATATAATCTGTAATATATATTTTAATAATATAATTTCTGTATTATGTACTATGTATTATATATAATATATCTATAATACATATTATAGATATTATCTATATAATATATAATATACATTATATTATATGTATACACATACTTTATGTAACAAGGTATGTATAAAGTATGCATAATTTATGTAATTAAATTTAYAATTTAATTAAACTGTAATTAAATTAATGTAATTTGTGAGCAGTACAGAGAAGCATTTCTGTGAATTTCAGTCCTCAAAAATGCAACTTTCCTCAGTTCTTGGGTACCAGGTGTGGCCACAGCATTACCTCACCTAGTGCTCTCCATTTCTTCCATGTTTTTCCTTTCCTCCTACAGCTCTTTGCTTTGCAATCCTTTAAATCAATCTCTCCTAAAACGAGAAATCCTGATTTTAGCTTGGCCTCCTCTGTGCCAAGCTGCTGGCAGTGGTGGAAGCAAATCCCAGGCAGGTTTTTGCAGAGCACTGGTGGCCTYTGGACACTCCAGCCAAGCCCAGCCCATGTCTGTGTTCCCTCCAGGGAGATTTTTCACAGGAAAATCCATTTCAGTTCCCAGCAGACCCAACCCTGCCTCTTTTCCCACTGAAACAACCCTCACATCACCAACTGTCCCAAAATATTCATCAGTGTCAGGGTGGAAAACACAAAAACACACCTCAGGTCATTGGCAGGGTCCTTGATGAGGCACAAATTAAAGCCTCTCACCTTATTGTGACTAAAAATCACATTTTTGTGACTAAAAATCACATTTTTGTGACTAATAATCACATTTTTGTGAATGAGGAGGGGCAAGAGATGAGTGGTGAGAAAATCCAAGTTGCTGCTCTCTGCTGCTTCTCTCAGCCCAGCAAAAGGGAATCACTCAAGGCTCAGGGAAGGAAATGCTTTGCTATGTGAGGCGGCTGTTGAGGATTGTCATAGCCCAAACCAAGTTAACGACATTCTAATGAGCAGTAAGAAAGAGTCAAAAGCAATAAAAAATKGAGAAAATATTCCCTAGAGTAATCAAGCTGTGTTTAATATACCCAGAGGGCAAAGGACGTTGTTGAACAGGGGAGGAGGAGGTGAAGGCAGGGAAAGGTGTGAGCACAGAGGGTTGGCTCACACCAGCATTTTCATTTTCACTGAAAACCAGGGAAAACTGTCACTCTCCAGGGGCCTGTAAACCCAACATTTTGATAAAGTGGTGAATTTCCTAATACCAGCACACAACATATTTGTGATCCCCAAAGCCTCTGGTGTTAGCTGGTATAAACAAAAATAATTCAATAGCCACTGCTTGTCTCCTTTCATGTTTTGTGCACAACCAAACAACTTCCCAGAGCCTGAGCCCAGCCAAGCATAAATGCACATCTCCAGAGCTGTGTGTCTGAAACTCCTGATAAAATCACAGAGRAGGGACAAGGGCTGTGTGGAGAGGCTTTGTATCACTAAAATCTGTGTGCAAACCAGAGTGGGGATTATCTGTGTGCAAACCAGTGGTGATTATTTGGGTACAATAATTACTTTTTTTATTCACCCTAAACTCAAGTCACTGCTGTCTCTGGTATTAAGAGGGAAAATAAACTTAAAATTACATCTCTAAAGTATATACACAACCCAAAACACCTATTCTCTCAAAGGATTATGGTGTCTCAGGATTTAAAAATGTATAGAATCTCAGTGTACCTGAAAATTACTTTTCTGCAAGTATTTGAAATGCTTCTCCTGAGAAAAGTTTGCTCTCAAATGGGCTTTTCCAGCAGTGCAACCACACAGAGGCTGGGCCAGCTCCACATCACCTGTGCTGCCAGGTCTCACACTCTTGCCTCTCTGTCCCAGGCACTTTGTGGCCCACATTTTGCATGGAAACCCATGCAGAACACATGCACCATATATTCATCTGGAAGACAAAAACAAAAACATGTTTATTAAAAAAAAAATCTCCAATTTATATATGCAGTGTGGTTAGAAACTAGGCTGCAAAAATGGTCTGYGGGCTTTGGTGAGAGGTTTGAATTCAAGGTTTTAATTCACCACTGGTGTGATCCACCAGATAAATTCTGCACCTTGTCTCCCTTTTATGCACATCATGAACAAAATTTCAATTTGTCATTAAGGCAAATTTAACCTCAGAGGTTCCCTGCAGGGTCACAGAACCATCTGCTCTTGTGGAGCACTCAGTGATTTTAAAATAAAGCCTCATCCAAACATTATGGAAACCACTGGAGGTATCCCATGGATTTGAGCTGGGTTTGGATCATGACCTATAAGAAAATATTCTAAATAATTCTAAAAGAGGAAGGAAGGGAGAAGCAGAGATGCTCTTGGCTGCCATTGTTCATTTTGTGACTCTCATATTTGTACCTCTGTGAACAAATATTCTGAGGTCTCAAGCAGTGGCAAAAAAGAACCATTTTCCCCTGTAAATCTAAACTGGGGAAAGAAAACTTCTTTCTTGCTACAGGAAATTAATTTGGTTTTTATGTTGCCTGCTCATTTTGAACAGTGTTATAAAAAAATACAGCAAGCTTTTCATGGAACCTGGAACTGCTACAGCACCTGTTAGAAAAGTTACACACTTTTGTGGGAATTAATGTGCTTACTATTGAACATGTATCTGTTTCAAAMCTTCCTCTCAGCTCTGATTTCTCCAGAAAGTCCTCGATGTGTTTCTGGCAATAACAACAAAGAAATTACTGCACTGATTTATTTCTCTGACTCCTGGCTGCAGTATAATGCAAGAAACAGCTTTTATTTTGTGCTGTTTTAGAGTTTTCCATATCAACCGCCTGCAAACATCTCTAAGCTTTCTCCATCAGAGTTTTGATGTCTTGAATAAATGTCTCTCTCAGAAACTTCAGGGAGAAACCAAGGTGACCAAAACTTCTGGAAATCAAGATATTTTGTTTATCTTTGACTTCTCAGTCTGATTCTGCTGCCCCTGCCCAGAGCCAGCAGGGCAGTGTCATTGATGTGCCACTGTCAGTGTGCCAGCCAGCCCTGCATCCCTGAAATGTTGATTTCCCCGTGGAAATGCCCAAATCCAAAATGCCATCTGAGTCAAAAGAACACTTTCAAACCCTTGCTCCAAATCCTATTGGCCCCATTACTTGACTTTAGCTTGAAGGATGTGAAAAGAAACCTAAATAAGGATTCTGGGTTCAGACAGCAACTGTTTGAACGGAGAGAACATGAAATTGCTTGGAAAATTTTCTTAACTCTTAGGTCTTTGCCTCTGCTCAGTGAACTTTACTCTTGTGATTCAAAGTGTCATTAGACTGCCATTATCATTACAGCTGAATACTTCCTCATAATTGAAGAATGATTTAGGAACTAAGTAGCCTGACATGGTGGCATATTTTATCCTAACAACTTCCAAACACRCAAATGTACTCCACGGACTCCATTTCCAAGAAACTAGGCAAAAAAATGATAGCAAAAATATTTAAAGAGAAATTAATCCACTGGAAAAAGCATTAAAATACACTGAAAGTAAATGTAATTGTTTTTAAACCCAATGTTTTCGTAAGATAAATTCAGCATTGGACAGGCTCTTTAAAAATCAATTTGCACTCGCTTCCTCTATAAAGATTTATCCCAGAGAAAAAAAAATCCATTAGTATTAAAGTGCTTAAAAACTTGGCAGACTATCTCCAAAGGCATCAATTTCTACTGCTAATTAACACTAATTATTCACTCAGCAGTTGTAAGTTGCATTTGGTCCCTGAGGGTAGATGAGAGATTTGTCTCTCTCCGTTCTGTGTGTTTGTTCCAAGAGATTTTCACATTCAGGCATCACAATGGTGTGGGCTTGGAGATCTGAGCTTTCCTCTTCTGCTGCCAGGAGTGGAGCGAGAATTTCTGGTGTAAGATAAAAGGGACATGTTGAGGGACACCATGCTGTCCCTGAACACCCTGAACATGGCACGGAAGGTTTCTCTCTCCTGTTTCTCTGTGGTACAGATTCGACCTCACACATTCTCTCAGTGTCCATGTGGGTTTAATTTGGCATTTTCTGGTTGCTCAGGCTGGAAGGTCCAACCTGGCTTTTAAGCAGCTCTGCAGAACTCTGAGGTTTTTGCTCATGAGCACAATTACCAGAGAGCCCTTCCCTTCCCTTATCCTAGTCTCCGTCTCCATCTCCATTCCATCCCATCCCAGTCTCCATCTCCATCCCAGTCTCCATCTCCATCTCCATCCCAGTCTCCATCTCCATCCCAGTCTCCATCTCCATCTCCATCCCATCCCAGTTCCCATTCCATTCCCATCCCATCCCAGTTTGGATTTGGCCCCATCCCAGACCCTCCCTCCTCCAAGCCCCCTGAGCAGCCAACAGCCCTGGACATTCCCCCAGTGGGGGCCAAGACAAAAACCAGAAAAAAAAAACATTTCAGGGAATTGCCTTTCTAGTAATGGTTATGTAGAAGCAGCAAATCATCTTGTTCTCATAATGTTTCACCAGACTGATTAAATGAGTGTTCCCTAATTTAAAAGTTTGTCTTTCTGATGTCAAATTAAATGGAAATGAATATTTTATTCCCTCCCCTCCTCCAAAAAAAAAGTCGTGAGAATAAGTGACCCCCTGTATTCTGGTAATAAAGGGGGGGTTTAAATACCCAAATTCCCCAGGATGCTTTTTTAAATAGCTCTCATATCCTTATATTTTGTTTCATATCCAAGCAAAATCCAGAAAAAAAAAATTAAAATATTTTTAAAAACTCAAATTTCTTGATGTAGGAAGGAAAGAAAATGGGGCTGGCTAGAAAAGCTGCAGAGAGGAATATTAATGCAGCACAACACCCCCTGTGCCCAAGAACAAAAGATAGATAAAGATAGATGTGTGTGAGAGAGAGAAGCAATAAAGGGTCAGTAATAAAAGAAATATATCACTTGTAGAATTGACTGGGCTTTACTGGAGATTTATAATCCATTCTAACTGGAGTAATTTGTGACTCCTGCAGACACCCTGCCTATCAGACATGGGATTTTTGGAGAGCACCACCCAGGAGTCAGAGACATGAAATGTGTGGGCTTCTGGCTCTCCTCTTGTTCTTTTCAATAATATTCTTTTTCACTGGAATTTTTTTATTTTACCCCATCAACCACCAGCCAGCAGGTGACCAAAGCAGCCAGAAGGGGTTAAGTGGCTTGCCCTGAAATTACACAGAGAGTCAGAAAGTGAATTTGTCTGATTCCTGAAGGCTCCTCACTGCTGCCCTGAGCCCAGCACAGCCCAGCTGCCAGGCTGGATCCAGGATCTGCCCTGCCCAGAAAAAGGGGATTKCAAACTCCTGGCTCTCTGTTCCAGGGGCGTCTGAGCATCATTTGAAATCTCTGATTCATTGCTCGTTCACAGGTTTAAGTACTCGTGTAGCCTGGTTTTAATAAGAAAAGGAACAAATAAAATGGAGGTGAAAGAGCAGGGAAATGTCTCAATTTCCAGTAAATGCTAAAATTTAATTCCTCAATATAACTCTTATCACCCTGCAGAAATAGGAGTTGCATGAGGATGCTSCCTTCAGGTGGGATTTGTAAAGGAGGAATTTAAAGAATCCAATATTTCAGTTAAAGAGGGCTCAGGTTTGGGTYGCTTTTGGGGTTTGGTGGGTTTTTAACTTTAGTTTGTTTGCTTGGTTTTTATTTTCCTCTCTTTATCTCTCAGTTGTTTGACCAAACTTTTTTAGAATAATCCTTGTTTCACTTTTCCCCTTGACTCTGAGGGAAGTATGTCTTGCCTTGTTAAAGAGTAATTATGATATTCTATTAATCATTTCATTAATAGGAAAGGACCATAAGTGACTCTTGAGGGTTTTGAAAGTCCTTATTGAAAGCAGGAAACTTGGAATAATAATCCCCWATGGATATGTATTTTTTTCCCCTGCATTCTGAGGGACTGTTATTTAATTAAAAGAACCCTGTATTTCTGTTTCTGGTCAGTGTGAATAAATTAAGGTGATTAATTTTGTAGCACTGCATTAGTTGAACTGACAGTTCCATTGTTGCCAACTAAAGTAAGAATCTGCTAAAAATAGCAAATCAGCCATAGGAAGTTGTTCTTCTGTTGTGTTTGCAGCTTCTTTTTTGCAACATTTTATTTTTCTATAGGTACTTAATTTGGTTTTTCTGGAAATAGACTTCTGCATGTTTTGTCTACCCAACAAATAAGAAATAAAATAAAAATAATAATAATATAAATGTTGTTTTCTAAACAATCTTGCCTCCTGCTCTCTTGAGCAATCTAAAGGAAYTTGTAAAGGACCAAACTTATGGAAGTAAAGAAATTTCACACAAACTGTAAGAATGAAAACACAATTTAACTTTGTGTTTAGGGACAAGGAGAATTTCTCAATAATAGAACATCATTTGAAAGCACAAAAATGCAATTTAGCTGATACCAACATGATGAGCAATCAAATAAATCTTGACGGCCCAACTGAAACCCACCTGAATTTCCTCCAGGARCTGTAGGAGATTCTGGATTGGGGATCTGCAGATTCCTGGCTGGGTTTTGTGGGAAAGGATGAGGAACGGGCCCTGAACAGTCCTGAGCTGTGTTTGTGTGGGTGCATCCTCACCAGATGGGTGTCAGATGAGCCTGGGCTTCCAAACAGCCTCTAAATTGGCCTGTTTGAAACAAATCRTGTTGACAAACACTCACAGATGGATGTAATGATGATTTTCATTGCAGCTGAGGAAACAACCTTGTGTGTTCCACTTGTAGGGTAATTTTTTTATTTTTATTTTTATTTTTTTGCAAAAAAATCTGTCGTTGTGAATGCCTCAATTGCCCTGAAATAAGCAYTCTGGGGATTCTCACAAAACTTTCTGTGAATGAGCAAATATTTACTGAAGTATGCWAGAGTCCTCTAAAAAATAAATGAGAAATTCAAAGTACTGCAATCAGTATATGTTTACAGAAGGAATTTCATTATTTTGGATCTGTGCAAAAAAAAAGGATCAATTTATGCAAATAGAAACAGGTCCCACTCTCAGACTATGAAAAAGATTGAAAGACTCCACTTGACTTGACCAGGCCTGGCCTTCAGTCCCTAAATCCCAAAAATGCTCCTTGCACTCCTTTTCTCTTGGAAGCTCATAATGGGCAGTGATGGTCGATTAAAGATTTTATTTTTTTTTAATTTCCACTGAATTCATGGAAGAAAATGAAGCTGCAATTCCTGCAGAACAACTGTGTTTACACAGAATCTACAAAGAGCTGTCAAAACAACTTCCATCATGTCATTACGTGGAATTAAACTCCTCTTTGAGGCTCCTAAAATTTTAGCAGTGGCCTGGATTTGAGAATAAAAACAATCTAAAGCAGAAGAGAATTCATCAGGGAAATACTCAGCCATGCAAGAAGTAATTCAGGAGATGGCCCAAATTGGTAAATGGTAAATCAGGAGATGGGCAGCATTTCACCTGGGATCAGTGATGAGCTCTAACCTGTGAGAAAAGGTGTTAATGAGGGCCAGCAAAAGGTAAAAACTCATCTTTAAATTATCTTTTTGTAAAGCTGACTCCAAACCATTCTCCCCCCCTTTCCTTCTTCATTTTTACGAACAAATAACAAATKACCTATTTTAGCTCTGTGGCAACAGAAAAAAAGAAATTAAATAGTTTTWACCTTGGCTGCCAAATATTTCTGGGGTGTATTTACAGGCAGGAAAACAGTCCAACACCAGGGAGAAAAGCATTTTCACAAAGATCACAGCRAAGATCTCAAAAATCCAAGGAAATTCTCTCCACTGCAGGGCCTGGCCCATGCCAGCARCATGAGACTTGTCATGAAATAAAATAATCATTTTTAAATAAGCCTCAAGAAGTCCAGCTGGTTTAATACTAGCAAGGACTTTTTTCCCATCACAAGCTCCTTAGGATGAGCTGATAAAAATAAATTCAAATCTATCAGAGAGCACAGAGCTCTACCCTCACCCAAACATGAGCCATGGGCACCCCAGCCCGGCGCTGTTCCAGAACCTTCTCCCTGCCCCAGATTAGCACGGGCAGCTCATCCCCAGCCTCTCCARTCTCCAGTGGTGATGTTGCACTGTCACTCCGTGCTCAGGTGGGGCTGGCAGCAAACACCTGAGATCCCTGGGCTCACCTGAGCTCATCCATATTCATGCTTTGTTTCCACACAGCAAAAGTCAGGAGCTTCCTGAAAGTGCCCTGGGTGTCACCACCTCCCAAACCCTGACAGGTGGTTCACTCCAAACATTTATTACTTTCAGACAGAGAAGATGCTCCCCTGTGTCTTATTTCAATTTAAATTCCATTTGTGCTCTTTTGTCAAATTTTCCACGTGAGGTATGAATAATGCTGACATTAGCTCTACCACTACAAGGTTTGAGGTCTTTAATTAGATTCCCTTATTCCACCTTTTTTTTTCCTGAGGTTAAGGTTTTCAACTAGTCCTCTTTTAAAACTGAAGGCAAAAATGTCATTGCTTGACTCTCATGTTCCTCTTCYTTTTCCAAGGACCACAATATTCCTTTCCAATGGAACTGCCTGCTTTGACTGAGGGCCACCCACAATGACAGCAATGACAGAATTCCCTTAGAATTCAGATTTCCCCTTGGATTTGTCCCATTTTTGGTGTGAATCCTACAAAACAGCCTTGATCCTGCCTGCCTAAAGGGCAGCTCTGATTTCAGAGCATCCTTTTCCACAAGGATGCTACAGAACGTGAACTCCTGGATTTGACTTGCTCCTTTTGCTTTCTCCACCACTTCTGCTCTCCTGCTCACAACCACTGAAAATCCTTGCCTGTGTCTCAAGGAAAGAGCAGTGCCAGGAGCTGTCACAGAGCTCCTGGGTGTTTGAAGTTCCTCAGAGCCAGCTGCAGCTTGAGAAGCACCAACAATGATTCTCCTTCTGTGCACACCCCCAAGTGCTCTTCAGGAGCCTTGGGTCCACTTACATTCATCCTTAAAATATGCAAGTCCTGTYTCTCCCCTGAGGCACAGAAACTGAGCCTTGGCTTTGAAATGCTCAGGGCTGAAGGAGTGATACCTAAGGGGAAACTCCATCCCTGACTTCCCTGCTTTAACCCCTTGGAAAGGGAGCACCCCTGAAAACACCAGCCCCATTTGCTGTCTCTGCTGYCTCAGTGCCAGGGATGTGTTCCCTGCTGCTGCCTTTTTTTTCCTGGAAGTGAATTTTTGAAGCTCTTGGAACAAATCATTCTTGTCACAGGGAGATTTCTCAAGGACACCTTAAGATGTAGACAGGCAGACATTCATGTCTCAGTGTGCTGGGAGTAATGCATGAAAATCTCTTTTTATGGAGGATATAACAGAGTCATTTTACTGCTCTGGCCATGAGCTCTGGCAAGTCACTCCTTAACCCCCCAGTGCTTTATATCTTGGGAAGTGATGCTAAGACAAGATAATGTCCAGCCTGTAAAAGATTTGATGATAATGATTCTAAATGCTGGGTATGAAGAACGAACTCCTTAGGCTATTTTCTAAGTTTTAAATAGATGTGGGAGGAGGGAGGGGGGTGGATAAACTGTACCATCCATTGTTTTCATAATGGCAAAATTACTGAAGAGGTATGAGTTCAGCATGTTGGAAAGATGTTATGCCAAAAATCAAATTGCAGTGTATTGTCTATTTCAAAGCAACTTCTGAAGCAGAAATTAATTTCCCACTTCTATTAAGAGAATCCTTGACAGTTTGAGAGAAGGGGGGAAAAAACCAACTGAAGCAAACCAGTGTAAAATGCTAAATTCCCTCAAACAGGCAAGGCTGGGGACAAGCCACATTCTCCAGGMAGCTGAAAGGGTGGTGGCTGCTGCCCCAGGATGGATGTTGCAGGATTTGCTGACACAAACCAGAGCATTCATGTGCAGCCCCTCTGGCAGCTGGAACAGCCAGGTGGAAAAGAGGAGCCTGCGTCCAGCAGCCCCAATATGTTATTGTATTCATTAAATCCTAATTCTGCTCCTTACCTGCCAAAAAAAGAAATAAATCCATCAAGGAGGAGCAAGAGCCAGGTTGTGATTTCTTTTYAAGGAAAGAGATGATGAGCTAAACTCCCTATTTTTGGGAGTGTGAATGGAACTGTGGCAACACCTCCAGAAAGAGCTGGATTGGGCCCTGCACAAATAATCAGGTGTTGTTGTGAGGTGAGAGATGAGAACTGACTCCAAGTTCTCAGAAGGCTGATATATTATATTATATTATATTATATTATATTATATTATATTATATTATATTATATTATATTATATTATATTATATTATATTATATTATATTATATTATATTATATTATATTATATTATATTATATTATATTATATTATATTATATTATATTATATTATATTATATTATATTATATTACATTACATTACATTACATTATATTATATTACATCATATCATATCATATCATATCATATCATATCATATCATATCATATCATATCATATCATATCAAAACTATACCAAAGAAAGAGAAAGGAGACATCAGAAAGCTAGAAAGGAATGACAATAAAAACCTGTGACTGACCAGAGCTGGACTGGGATTGGTCATAAATTAAAAACAATTCACATGGAACTAATCCAAGATGCACCTGTTGGTGAGCAACCTCCAAGCCACATTCCAAGCAATCAGATAATTATTGCTTACATTTCTTTTCTGAGACTTCTCAGGAGAAAAATCCTGGTGAAGGGATTTTTCAGAAAATATCATGGTGATCTCCAGGCAAGGCACAGGAGATTCCTGTTTGGAGGAGCATTCTGAGGGACARTGATGGAACAGCAGAAGGGAGACAGCCTGAGCTCTAACAGTGCTGTTAAACTGGTAAATTACTCTGGAGGAGCTGGTTCAGCTCCCTCAGCATCCAAAAATCTGTGTACCCCTGTGTTTGGACAGCAGCACACGTGGCTGCTCCTTGCAGTGCATCCTTGGACACACATGAAGGAAGAGAAGGACACATGGAATGTGAGTGTGCATTCCAGCTCCACACTCTCACCAAGCTGAAGAGGTGTCCTGATGCTCAGCCAGGATTTATAGACTTTTTTAAGGACAAAATGAAGTGTGCCTGGCATTGAATTGCATCCCTGAGAAAATAAACGCGTGCRGTGATTGCGGTGGGGAAAAGGAGAGCAGGGAAGGGAGGAGGCTCAGAATGGGGGGAGATGGACACAAACCACCCCCACACAATCACTTTTTCCTAAGCAAAGGAAATCATTGCTCTCTTAATCTGTGCTTTACTGTGCCACCTCTTCTGAAGCTTTACTACAAAAACAGCTTTTATTTTTATTTTCTCCTTATTTTTTTTTCTTTTCTCCTTTTTTTTGTTCTCCTTTCTTTCTTCCCTTCTKCCTCATTTTTCTGGTGAGCTGCATCTCAGGATGTTGAGCCCCTGAGGTGGGTGGCAGTGGCTGTGCTGGAGCCCTGTGACCCAGCAGTCCCTCTGGGCTGGGCAGTGCTGCTGTGACCCTGAGCAGAGTGTGCAGTGATTGAACTCAGCTGCTCACAGCAAATGTTTACACCCTGTGCAGTTTTTTTTGTCAGGGAAATTTCCTTGGACACAGAGAAGAAAGGTTTGGGTTTCACTTCGTGCTGGCTGTGGGGAGATCACAGTGTTTTCTTTGAGAGGAAACAAGGGAGAASCACACAGAGCAGTGCAGGAAGATGTGGGCAGGGAAAAAGAGACACAGGAAGCAGGGAGCTGCAGCTTCTGCAGAGGGAGAGGGCTGAAAAATAAATTTAAAAAAAAAAGAAGAGAGGAGGCTCAAAGCAAGTTTTAGACGGAAAGGGAAAAAATCAAGGTAAAAAAATATATAATAGAAGTAATATAATATAATATAATATAATATAATATAATATAATATAATATAATATAATATAATATAATATAATATAATATAATATAATCCAGGAAGCTACTGGAGATTGCTGGGCTGAGAGAGTACCTGAAAAGCCATGAGGTATGTGAGGTATGAATGCAGGGGGTGAATTTTTCATCTTGCTGCTGTCTCATCCAGACCTTTTCTCTGTTTCTAAAAGCTCTCAGTTCCAGGCTCCCCTCTACCCAGCATTTSTAAAGCCCTTTTGGAGTTCTCTTGGTGCATTTCCATGAAGGACAAAAGGCAAAGGGACCCAAGGCAGAGGCTGTCCTCTCATGACAAGTCATGAAATAAAATARTAATTTTTAAAAAWGCCTCAAGAAGTCCAACTGGTTTAATACCAGCAACAAGGTCCTTAGGATAAGCTGATAAAAATAAATTCAGATCTGTCAGGGGGCACGGAGCTCTACCCTCACCCCAAACATGAGCCATGGGGCTGTTCCAGAACCTTCTCCCTGCCCCAGATTAGCACAGGCAGCTCATCCAGAGCCTCTCCAATCAATCAGGGWTGCACAGAATCCCTGCACATCGTATTTGAAAGTATAATTGCTACAGCAAGACAACACAAACCAGAAACACTAACAAATCTTATTTCTTCACATCCTCCTTCTAATCGAGAACTGGAATAATTTACTGGGGCTTGGCAGCTCTTGATTACATTTTTGCACCTTTTTAAAATTGTCTGAATGAAATTTTAAGGGAGGCAAAGATGGCACATCCTTGTGCTCTGTTTGTGCAGGAAATAATACTGAAAATGCCAGTTTTTAGCAGCCATCAGCCAGATTCCCCAGCATTCTTCTGCCAGGAGAGCAGAATTCCTGACTGCCCCCATGTCCAAGGATGACGAGTTCCTGACTGCCCCTGGGCCCAAGGATGAAGAATTCCTGACTGCCCCCATGTCCAAGGATGAAGAATTCCTGACTGCCCCCATGTCCAAGAATGAAGAATTCCTGACTGCCCCCGTGTCCAAGGATGAAGAATTCCTGACTGCCCCCATGTCCAAGAATGAAGAATTCCTGACTGCTC
>JACDOX010000061.1:3975092-3996574 GCA_014549065.1 Cardinalis cardinalis
TTAAAAAAAAAAGGGGGATGCGTTTCAGTAACAGGAAACTGAAAGGATTCAGCAAAAACATCAGTATCTCCTGCTAATATATGTTGAAAAAAGAAGAAAAAATGTGATTACCTTAGGAATCCCACCAGCAACCAAAGGAAAAAATCATAAAAAGTTCTACGAGAGAACCTTTTCAAACTGCCCAAAGGGTTATTCCCATTTAGCACCACAGAAGGTCCTTCAAATTATAAATTACACACAAGAGGTTAACCCTGGAAATCTGATTTAGTTATTACCTTTTCCTCATACAGAACAAATGAAAAGAAATACAGAGAAGCAGAGGAGAAATGAATCCATCAGAGACTGGAGCGTGTCAGTGGGAAGCACTGACATTTCAACTCAATTCTGCAAATAAAAGGAATGTTTGGGGAAGGGAGGGACTGAGGAGTGAGAGCTGGAGGAAAGGAGGAGTTCATTCCAACCCCCAGGGCTGGGCAAGGACTGAGTGCTGCTCTCCCTCTTGAGCTGGGTGTAAATCAGGTTAAACCGAGCTGGGTTGGGACAGCCAGCAGTGGAATCCTTGAAATGGAGCCACAGAAATGAAACCAGCTTCCAGAAAACTCTCACCCACCTGCCTGCAGGGCAGAATAATGCACAGTGGGCTGGGCAAGGCCAGGCTGGGGTAAAGAACCACTTGAACTCCACAGTTCCTGCAGCACAKCCAACACACACACAAAAAAGTCCTRTGAAAAAATCCCTGGCACCTCAGTARCACMTAAGATTACCCAATATTTCTTCCAACAAAGCAGGAGGAAGGATTCCCAGCACTATTGACTCCAACCATCACAAAAGACATTTTTAGTGCATTGTAAAAGCAAGATCAATCACAGAATTCACAGAATYCCCAGGTTGGAAGAGACCTTCAARATCATCRAGTCCAACCCAGCCCCAACCCCTCAACTCAACCCTGGCACCCAGTGCCACATCCAGGCTTTGTTAAACACACCCAGGGATGGGGACTCCACCACCTCCCTGGGCAGAACATTCCAGAACTTTATCACCCTTTCTGTGAGAAACTTCTTCCTAATATCCAACCTCTATTTCCCTTGGTGCAGCTTGAGTCCGTGTCCTCTGGCCTTAATTTGGTGGGCAGAGCTCTTCACTGACTGAATTTCAAAATGATTTATTTTTTTTTTTTTTGCCCCAAGCACACCCTTCCAGCCTAATGAGCTCTTTTYAGAATCCCTGGCCCAATAAAGTGTCAGATTTGCTGCAGGTTCCTTGGCACCCCAGGGCTCTCCCTGAGCTCTTGCCTTGCCTCTGCTCCTGTTGGGCTCACGGTGGTTGTGCCCACCACAGCTCTGACTGTCAAAGCCAAACCTTGCAGCTTGACTGGTGCAGCACAGACACATCAGAGACTGCCACAGAGGTGACATCAGGGTGCTGAATTTGGTGAATTTGTCTTTGCAATGGCTGGGCCCCTCTCCTCACAAGTGCAGAACTGGAGAGAGTTGTTATTTGCGGAACAGAATTACAGATTAGGGAGGAGCTGTGAGCCTGCGTGGCTGAAGCTCAGTCTCTACAAGAAAAGCAGCAATGGCTCACAGGATGTTGGTGCTGTGTGCTCTGTTTGCCTGCTCTGGAAGGCTCTGATTTGCCTGCAGCCCTTTCCTGAGCTGCAGTGGCATCCTTAGGGGCAATTCCTGCTGAATTGCAGGGGGTTCATTCCCGCAAAATAATAACCAGAGTGCAAGGAACTTCCAAAGCATTCCAAAACTCCTCTCAGAGCCCAGCACACCAAAAAGAGCTCCCTCAAAGGATGCCCCAGGAGTGTCCCCTGTGGCAGAAATTGCTGCAAACATCAGCTGCCTCTCCTGTCCCTGCACTGCCTTAGAGCAGGCACAAGTGYAATCTGTGCGCCAGAGCTGCCCTCACCAGCCCAGGGATAATGAAACARGGCACAATGAAGGTGCCAGAAGTGCAATTTGGCACTTTATAAATGACRAACAATTTGTTTGAACATTGGTTTTTCCCAGCTCCATAAAACCTCAGTTCTCCCCCACCGTGACAGGGCCAGAATTACAGCAGAGCAAAGAGTTCTCCAAACAATTATCTCCAGTTTGGACCTGGGAGCAGAGAGGTTTCTGATGGAGGAACGAGGTTGTTCTCGTGTATTTGCAGCCAGCTGCCTGTGTGAGTGACACATTTGTGAAGTGCTGCCACTTCCCTTTCTGGAGCAGCTGCTTGGAGAAGATTCCACAGAGATGAGCTCAAACCCCARATAAGTAGGGCAATTAGAAAGTAACCACAGTTTTCCTCTCAATCCCAGACTGTGGCAGTCACATTTTCTGGAAAAATCCCTTCACCCAAGATTTTCTCCTGGGAAGCTGAGAAGCCTCAGAGMAAAATGAAAACAATAATTATCTGATTTGCTTCTCCTGTGTTTTTCTGCTTTGGAATGTGTTTGGAGATTGTTTATCCAACAGGTGATTGTTTCATTGGTTTCATGTGAGTTGTTTTCACTCWTTGGCCAATCMGRGTGAAGCTGTTTCAGGACTCTGGAAAGAGTCACCAATTTTCATTATTATCTTTTTAGCATTGTGTAAGTATCCTTTCTGTATTCTTTAGTAGAGTTAATGTACTATTCTTTAATATAATATAGTATCACAAAATAATAAATTAACCTTCTGAGCACATGGAGTCAGATTCATCATTCYTTYCTGCCATGGGGCACCCCGCRAATAAAATCCCAGACCAATACTGAAGCTTGAAAAGATGATTTTGTACACTGAGGTGGGAAGAAGGCTTTGGTGGGAACACCTGCTCAGATTAGGGAGCAGAGGCACCCTGTTACCAGGGGAGCTGGGAGGGTTTGCAGCTCCTCTGCCACATCTGGCTCCTATTTTATCTTCTCCACCAGGTCACACATCCCTAATACACAAGCTTGGGGATTTCTGTGCTCTAAATTGCCCTTCTGCTCAAAAAGRAAATGCATGATGTGTTTGATATTTTTCACCCTGTTAGAAATGGAACTGTGCAAATACAAAAATGTCCAAGGTGTGACACGTTTTGGCCCAGTGGTGCAAGTCCTACAGGTGACACAGGGAACATGAGCTATGAAATGAGCCTGTGTGCAGAAATATGAAAAAAATATCATGCCAGAAAATCCAGCAAATATAACATTTTTGATGCCTAAGGRGGCTAGTGATCCTTTCTTTGTCTTTTTGTCAGTAAAAGTGATTGACAACTGTCCTCAAATCCAGTAAAAGATCTGCAGCTTCTAATATTTTGCAGGGGGAATACACAGGAACAAAAGCAATTAGGTGTCACTGCAAGAGTCCTTTTCCTCTCATTAAATGTATCCAGGGAAAAGCAGAAAAAGAGCTCTGCTCTGCAAAGGAGATTTTTTTTCCTCCCTTCCTTCRCAAACTGTTTTGTTCCTATGGCTTTTCTTTTAAATTCCCTGTGCCCAGCTGACTTCAGCTCAAAGAGTACAGATATAAACTGAATTTACTGAAATTAGCATGCCCCAAAAGTCTTTCTAAAGAAGTATTGCAGAACTTTACAAGCAGGAGGAAAGCCTGAGAGACAGAAGGGTTCTTTCAGCAAAACAAATGCTTATATTTTTGATTTAATTGGTCAGRAAAAATGAAAGAGAACAAAGTGCAAGGGAGATTCAACAACAAGTGACTGGCTTTTATTTAAATTTTATTTTTATGAGATTTTTATGCAGTAGTGAAAGAAAATTGGAAGTGCCTTCTAATCATAGGGCTTAAATTCTTTCCAAGAGCATGTTCAATAGAGTCCATCAGAATATCAAAAATCAGAAAGAAATCTTGCAGGAGTTTGATGAGAACAGGCTAAGGAGATATCTCAACTATTCAAGCAAACCATCACGAAATTTTGGAAAAATGTGAGTGGAAATGTTGAGCCAGGAAGACTGACCCAGTGAAATGACTCAGCCAGAGCTCGTTTGCTTAGCATCACAAATATGGAAAGGAATTGATCTGATAAGGAATTAAAAGGGACTGTGAGTCACTGTGGTTCTGTGGAAGAAAGATTTGCCAGACTAACCTAATTTCATATCCTGGTAGAATTACAAGTGCAGTTTATGGAGGTAAAACYCTTAAATTCCTGTAAATGTAATGTTACAGCAGTGTAATTTACAATATTCTATTTAAATTTAGTATTTTACCATCTTCATATAAACATTAAGTGCATCAATAACCAGCCATATGGCAGATTTTACAAACCTGTTTTCAAGGAAAGTWGTCATGGAAAAATGGAATTTTAGTGCATGGCTGCCTCCTAGAATTCAATCTTTTCATCAGTGATCCAGAATTAAATATAAAATCACTATTGAGAAAATTGGTGGCTGCTCTAGCTGCTGCTTGAGAGAAAAATTGGTAAAAACCTGAACAGAACTGCTTGGTAAATTGGGGGAATTCAAGCAAAGGACACTTGGAGACAGGGAAATGCAAGAAACACAAGGAATGCTGGCCATGCCTATCCCAGTCCCACAGAGGATTTACATCCTGGAAATGAATTACTCCAAAAAGATTTGCTGCTCCAAGTGGCTTTGGCGCTGAATGGATGAGTTTGCAGGATGATGCTGCAACAAAAAGCACTAATGAAATCTTTATATAAACAGAGGCAATGTGAGCAGGAGCAGAAATGTGATTTTTATCTCCTCCTGAACACTCTGATAGAGAAACTCTTGCAGTCAAACAGATGCTTTACAATGGGGTGCTTAAAGGCTCACTCCATTTACCTTATCATGGCAGAGAAAAGAGGTGTCTCAGGATGAAGGAGGAGATAAAAATGCCATGTCCTCCAGTTTTTATTTCATCTGGTGGAATAAAAGACAGGAAGATAAGGGAAAGGAATAGAGGCCCGAAAAAAGTCAAACATTCTTTTTTTTCAGATTCAGTCTGTATGTGTCTGCACAGAAAGGATTTGAGTAAAACACTCCTCAGCAAGAGCAGCATGGAGGAAATCCACGATATTTTGTTTTCTTGGGGAGTGTAGATCAATAGAGGCCAGGTGCAGGCACAGGTCAGGCCTCAGGCCCTGCAGGAACTTCCACCCTGCCCACCTTTTATCCAACAGTCCCCTTTAGGGATGGACACTGCTCCAGCAGACAAACCCCACCTGCAATATCTGTGTTGGAGGCGGAGGATGTGAGAAGTGTGATGGTTTAGTGCCACACAGTCCAAAAATTACATTTCCAACCACAGAAAACACCTACTTTCACATAAACAGCACAGGCTGCATCTTTGCCTTCAGATACTCTACAAAGCCTTCTGCAACTTTCTCATCTCATAAATGTCTTATTTTCCTAACTAAAGATTTTCTTGTCCACTGCAATGAGTTGGCTTCCACTCCTGCTCTGCCAATGCTCTCCAGTGCTCCCTTTTTGGCTCAGGGCTAAAATTTGGGGAGACAAGAATCCTTCTCCCTGCCAAGGGTGTTCACATCTTGCTGTTGGACACTGAATCCAAGAGRAGACTGTCCCAGGTCCCTTTAATTTCTTTTTTCAGCTTCCAAAGGGAGGCAGCACAGCAGCTTTACTCTGGTCACCCTTGACCTGACTCTCAATTAGTGCTAATGATTAGTGGAACACCCAAAAAGGAGCTCAGAGCTAAATGACATCTATCTTCACATTTTTGGAGGAAAAATGGAGCATTTAAGAATTTATTCATGCATGCTTGTTGTAGAAATTGAAGAAAATGCAGAGGTTTACTCGTACCTTGGTGTGTCTGATCCACTCATCTGCAATGGACTCCACCCCACAGCTGGGAATAAAGCCACTGAATCCCATGTTGTGTTTGACCCCAGGTTACTTCATGGTCCTCATTGAGAATTATTATTTTAAAAGAGAATTTTAGGGAATAAAATCTACTGGCAAGGAGAAGGGCCTTCATAAATTAGGGCCATTGCATGAACAGATGTGAACAGACAGATTGTAGCTGCTTCTGCACAAAAAAAAAAAAAAAAAAAAAAAAAAATAGAAAAAAGAAAGGAAAGGTGTTGAGCAACTCTGCTGGAAGGGAATGCTCACTGTAAGAAGTACAATCTGTTTCTATAAGGCTGCAAATTTAACTCTAGAGTGCTGCCATCCAGATAATGGGGTGAGGGAAAAGGATGTAGGATGAGGACTGCAGAGCACAGGCTGCTTTGTGCTGCTTTCTGGATGATGGAACTTGTTGGTGATGCCTCAGGTTTTGGCTTTTCTATTTTTCACATTCTGTGCTGCTTTAGTGTGTGGGTCTGGGTTCACATCAGGGGATGCTGAGCTCTGTGCACAGAGCAGGGAGACAAAACAATTCCTGCTCCAGCTGGGCACCAAGGACAAATGATCCAAATCTCAGCCCCAGAGCACAAACACCGTGGGCTGGAGAGAGAAAAAAAAGCAGGGTGGGACTGCAGGGGCTAAAGCTGGAATGGGACAATGAACTGCAAGGTGCAAATGGAGCAGAACTGATCCAAGGGAGAGACCCCGGGAGCGCTCGTGCATTTTGGGGCCATTTTGGTTCATCTTGGGTTCATTTTGGGACCATTTTGGTTCATCTTGGGTTCATTTTGGGGCCATTTGGGTTCATCTTGGGTTCATTTTGGGACCATTTTGGTTCATCTTGGGTGCAGCCCTGGCTGGGCTCTTGTGCTGCCCAAGGTGGATCCACTGTGGCCTTTGAATAAATCCCTGCTTTATTCTGTAGCTCTGTCCAGTCTCTGTTCCAGCTCAGCCTTCCCAGGCATCACTGTGAGGCCATTTTCTTACTGGATGGCACTGCAAGAAGGAAATGCATTTTCTATCTGCAGCATTTTCCATAGGAATGCAATTTTTTTCCCATTTCCATAACCACTGTGTGAGCTCACTCCCAAAACCTCTGGAGGCAGTGCATCTGGAGGAGATCCACAGTGCCATGGTGCAGAGCAGGAACAGGAGGTGAGTGCTGGTCTGGTGTGGCTGTCCCAGCCAAGGAGGAGGTGAAAGTTGTGTTTGAAACCCCCTGAACTTGGCTGGTTTGAGCCCCCAGCCCCACCCTGGCTGTGCACAGCCCAGAACCATCAGGCAATGGGACTGGGGGACAGCTTGGAGCAGAACCTGTTATCCCAAAACACCTCCTGCTCCTCTGAGTCACAGCTGGTGCTGGAAATGAAATGGCAAACAGCCACCCAGGAGGAACTCTCACTGCTTTGGATTTCCTCTCCCATCATACCCAAGCCATCCCCAGAGGGAGGGAGYGAAAATGAATTTATTTACAGCAGACACACGCCTCAGATCAGTTGGAGAGCTGAGGAATTRGATCTAAGGAGTCATTTTGATCTCTTATGAGTAAAGTCTCAGCATATTATCACACACATGCAGCACTGTGGCACCAAGGAAACCTCTCCAGAAAGGATTCTGCTACTAATGGAGGCAGACAGAGAAAATGAGAGCGAGCCAGAATGTCTTGGTACAGAAATTTCAGGCTACAATTGTACATTATTTCACCTCTTTCCTTGTTCTGAATTGTACATGAACAGCCCCAGAGYTTCTGACGTTATTTCAGCTCCAATAAATTCATTTGAATAGTTATTGCCTGGGTGTTCACTTACAAATATTCAGTATGAAGAATATAAATTGTTTTGGCTGCATGCATGGAATTTATTGCATGTTTGTGTTTCCCCACATTTAACATCCAGATCAAGGTTTCTGGAATGAACACTGACAGTTACAAATGTGCCTTCTGTTAAAATTACTCTTAGGTTGGCAATTGTGATTAAAATTGCTTGGTGGGAGACTCAYAAGAAATGAAGTCTGGAGAAGGACTGAACTCAATTTTGATGGAAGTTCTATTCAGAACTTAAATAAGATCTCAAGAGGGATGGTGGGAGAGGGAAATGAAAAGTATTCTACCAGCTTTCAGTCCAGCCACAGCACAGTGAGGCACCAAAATCATGCTATTTTCCTCAGAAATCATGCTATTTTTCTCAAAAATCATGCTATTTTCCTCAGAAATCATGCTATTTTCCTCAAAGTACTTGATCCAAACCCCAGCACACGCACTGAGAGGATAAATATTTTTCAGTGTAGCAGCACTTCACCAAGGAATCCTAATTAACATCCTGAAATGCATCTTCCAGGGGCAGGCAGTCATCCTGCACTTGCCATATTCCACGATGGCCAATTGTTGCTGTGAGAGGATTGCTCTGGCAGGAATTGCTGACCTGGGATCTGGGGGTAGTTACCTGTTTAATTTTCTCCCTGAGCAGTAGAAAAAACCCAAGATTCTCACTATTTTGCTTACAGCTCATCAGAGCTCCCAGCTATTTCTGCCTCTCTTCTTTTTGCAGCAAACCTTTCTGATGTCTCCAAGTCCTCCAGAATATTGTGCTCAGAAACAGGGCACTTAATTACCCAGCCATTCAGCAGGTGATTCACTCCAGCATCCTTAATTCCCTCCAGTGGCTGCTATTAAAAAGTCAGGTTGCTACAAAGCCCTGCCTGCTGCCAAGGCTGGTGCCTGACTTACAACCTGTGGGGACTTTTATTAGAATAACATGGGCCACTTGTGTGCTGAGAACTCTGTGAATATTTCACTCCTCCCCTGAATCAAAGCTTAGAAATGCCACAGTTCTTCTCCCTGCATTAAATAGTAAATCACTGTGGTTTATAATCCATCATAAATGTGAGCTACCAACCCAACTCATTCCTCTTTCCAAGCAGTCTCTCCTGCAATCTAACACTAAATCTGTGTCTCCATTGATGCAGTAATCACTTTGTTCTCTTTGATTTCTCTCCCAAAGTAGACAAACTATGAAAATATCTTTTCCAATTTTAATCTCCATTCTAGTCCAAGAAACAGAAGTAAGCAATGTATCAGAAAAGTGGGAATACCCTGAGCAGGCATTTAACAGACATTTTTGTAACTCAGCTTGTACATGAGAGGTAAGGAAGGAAGAGGAGAATTAATAGAACATGTATAATTTATTTGCATGTGGGTAATGTATGCATGATCTCACATTAAGACACTCATCTAAGAAGCCATAACGTAAAGTCCATATAAAATATATATAAAAGTGAAGCTATGTCCTTAGAGGAAGAGCAGTGAAATATTGTATGGATTATAAATGAACTAGAAGTAGAAAATAAGCTCCTGCTGAGGTTGGCTGGCCAAGCCATTCTGACTATACAGGGAGCTTGTCATCCCTTCAGAGGATCCAAGTGAAATATCCCTGGCTTTGAACGTGCTCATTGTGGCCTCACAGGTGAACATTCCTGCACAAAATGGGGGRAGGCTCACTGAGAACAGAACAAAGCTCATCTGGAGCTCACAAGGAGGGAAGCATTTCTGTTTTACATGTTGGTGCACAACTGTGGGTGCCAGTGGCAGCTGAATACCCAGGAAATACCAGTTAAAATGAAGGAGAATGTTCCCCCAACCCATCTGCTGCTGCAAATTTAGATGAGCTGGAATTTAGAGGATGTTGGATTTCAGCCATGACAAGGACTGGRTAACAATAGAGAGAGATCCAAGGTTCATGTTGATAACAAAGTTTCAGATTTCATGTTTTCATTATTTCTTTTTGCTCTTAAGTGAATAAAAAGAATAAGGAAAGCTCCAGAGACACAACTGGCTTCCAAGTAACCACGTTCCTCAGCAATTCCAAAAGGGGGGAAGTGCTGGCTCTAATTATTTCATGATTCCTCTTGATAATAATTACTTGGTAAAGGGCATACACCACARAAAGCATACAGAGAAATTGTGCAAAGAGAAAAACAATACTTCTGAAATATTCTCGGGTTGCCTACAAAAGGCAGAGAAATAAAGGAGAAATAAAAAAGATTATTTAGAAGCCAAAGCAAGTSTAAAAGCCCTTGAGAGGGACATCCCAGAGACCTGAATATCCCAGCCTTGAAGAAAGGGAAGTGTTGTATGCACAGGGAAGCCACAGGAATCCTGTGCACCACATCCCAGAAAGACTTTGGATACTGGGCACAGGGCTGGCTCTCTCATCTCAAAAGGAGTATATTACAAGTGGAAAAAATTCAGAAAGTGGAAACTAGTCTGTTTAATAACTCTCCATAAAAGCAATAATAGAATAAGCTGAGACTACTCAGCCTAGGAAAAGAATCATTTGGTGGGATATGACAGAAGTGTGCCAAATTTGGAAGGATGGAGAGGCAATAACTTCTCACTAACTGTTCACTGCTGCATCCATGGAAAAGCAGGGACGTGGAATAAATGGCCAGGAGCACATTCCACACTCCTGAAAAGAGGTAATTCCTCCCACCACACACAGCAGGGCTGGGAAACAATTGCAAAAGGATGCTACAGATGCCAGTAATTTACATGGGCTCAAGGAGGCACTGAACATGTACTTGAAAGAGAAATTAATTGCACATGAAGGATTAACAACCAAATTCTGCTCTCATTATTCATGGCCACACTGTCAGCAGTGGGACTAAGCAGATAATGGGTTTATTCCTTCTCTCTGCACAATGCAGGCTCGTGTAGAGCTGCAGGCAGTGCAGGCAGAGCCAGCTCTGCCCTGGGAAGCTGTGGGAGGTGTTTCGGCGGGGCAGGGTGAGCAGGCAGGATTAGGCACCAGCACAGGGGTGGCGGCAGYAGGATGTGTCAGAATGCTGATCTCCCCCAGGGATCCCTGCCAGCTCTGCTGAGCACAGGCACCCCGGGGCACTGCTCCCTGTGCTGCCCCAGCTGCAGAAAAACAGAGAATTCCTGATTCCCATCCCCTCCYCACAGCACAGTGCCCAGGACTGTGACTTTTGGGCAGGTGGGATAGGTGAGTAATGGATGATTGGCTCTCACAATTAAAAGGCAAATATCATGTATATGTTAARAGAAGTTGTATAGATTTACAGCTATGTTTTACGCCCTTGCGTTGTTATCGGGGTGGCCTGGGTTTGGGACATTTGGAAGGGTTGGCTTGTTACTAGGGCAGCACCTGGCCTCCAGTATTGTTTGTGCTGGGAATGCCCTGATGAAGGCAGGAATGATGAATCTGACTCCATGTGCTCAGAAGGCTAATTTATTATTTTATGATACTATATTATATTAAAGAATACTATACTATACTATACTATACTATACTATACTATACTATACTATACTATACTATACTATACTAAAGAATACAGAAAGGATACTTATTGAATGCTAAAAAGATAAAAAAACCTCATGASTCTCTCCAGAATCCCAACACAGCTTGGCCCTGATTGGSCARAGAGTGAAARCAACTCMCAKCAGAATCCAATGGAACAATCACCTGTGGGTAAACAATCTCCAAACACATTCCACATGAGCACAACACAGGAGAAGCAAATSAGATAASAATTGTTTTCCTTTTTCTCTGAGGCTTCTCAGCTTCCCAGGAGAAAAATCCTAGGCGAAGGGATTTTTTCAGAGAATGTGAATGCCACACTCCAGAAAAGATTTAAGGAAGTGATTTCCACCACTGGACAGCAGAGAAGGAGTTGATGGACAGAACTTTAGGAGGGACTAAAGAATTAAAAGGCAAAACSTCCATTTTGTGGGTGAGCACATGGTGGGAAAGATCCTCTGCTCGCAGTGCTGTAATATCTGCTCTATTCAGTCTTCTGTYGTGTTTTTGATAAAGTTTTGATAAACATTTTAAATTCTTGGAAGTGAGCCTCGSTTTTCTCACACAAGTGTTTCACCTGTACAATAAAGCTTTAAGATCCTGTGTGTGAGGTTGGTTGTGTCAGTTATTTTGATGGAGACCCTGGGGATGATCCCAAGGATCTTGGGCAGCTTAACCTGATCAGGCTTCTCCAGGCTCAGCTTGTAGCAGCACTGCAAGATCTGTTACTAAATCCATTAGGCAGCAGCACGTGAACTCAAAGGGCTTTAAAACACCTCACACAAATGGGAATGTCACTCGAGGCCATGAGAAACTCTGGGAGTTCCAAAGGTTCTCATGCTTGAAATGGGCACCTGATAGAACCATTTTGCATATGAACTTAATTAGAATTCTACTAATTAGACAGCATCTTTGTAAAGCAAACGTGCAGGGATTATCCTATGATGTTTGGAGAAAAATGAAAATCAAGTTTATTTTCCAAATGCAATGCAATACCCAGAGCAATGGAGATGGCAGCTTGACGTGCACAAGATGTGCCAATATTTGCTCTGCACAATTGTTTCTCTGAAGATTAGGGGGGCTGAATCTATAGACATGGCAKATAATTTGAGTGGAATTACACTCCAGAACATATATTTTTTTTGTTAGGAAGAGCTGCAGTAATAGATTCTGATYAGGCATTCCGTTGGTAGCCAGTACATGAATTCCAATTACTGAGCCAGTATTCAGAGTAAATTTTCATTGAAACCTTTCAGACCAGGAGTGAGTAAAACCTTCCAAWGGTTTAAGCTGTCCTGAACCACTTCAATTAATTTGTGGGTTTGTAAAATTGATGTAAGGCTGCAGAGGAGATTTCCACCCATGCACCTCAATTTAATCCCTTTTCCCTCCCCAGAGACAGCTCTATCTCCCTCCTCCTTCTCCACCCTGATCCACTTCTCACAGAAAGATCATCCAGCAAAGCAGAGATCCTACCAGTGAATTTCCCTTTAGCCTGGAAAAACATCAAGCTGTTACCAGAGGAGCTTAATGTAAAATGCAATACCATTTGCAGATATTCCTAAATACTTATTTTCCTACTAAATATTTTCCCTCTATGTAATGGTACCCCTCTAACCCCCAAATCTCTCTTTAGTCCTTTATTTCATCCTAACTATTTTGGTTCCACCTGGTGCAAACAACATTAAAAGCTCCTTTTTAAGGGATGGGTTTAAAGCCCTGTTGGACTGTAAAGAGGCAGAAACATGYGCCTAAGTGAAAATCAGAAAATCCTTCTCTGAGGCATTTTCTTGGTGATTATTCAACTCCCTCTTCTCCCAGTACTTGATATTAAGATCTCCAGATAAGACTTAAGAACSAYGTTCTCTGTTATTATATGTTGGATRTTATTTTAAATAGGCACTTTGCACATTACATAAATAAGAATAAACATTAAATAAACAAGAAATAAGAATTTCCAGGCAGAGCAGCCAAGTGAGAACAGGACTGGAAGGAGAAGAGCTGTGGTGACAAGAGAATGATCCCCACAGCTTCCTCCCCTCCATTCCCCAGATCACAAACCAACAGCTCTGGGAGGCACACAGATATCTCAGTAAGAGAAAATTCAAGWTAAAAATAAAAGCAGTGCTATTTGTGCGGTAAATTGAAATGTTAGCACCTGTAACCACAATAAAAGTACCATTAATGATTTACTCTGATCACCTGGAGTGCAAATCYATGCTGCAACCCGTGGAAATTTTGTGTAATATAAACCCAACTCATCTGAATTATTGTAATTTGGAGTGGCAGGAAATGGAATTGGAGGAGATATAAACAAAAATATGTATTTGGTGAACACTGTTTCAATAAAACACTGAGGTTGATTCAGGTAAATCCCAGGGAGCCACTGACAATGAAAAAATATCCTTATGCTCCTCATTAAGTAAATACTACAGTTTATCACTTAAAAAACTGCAGGAAAATACAGGCAAGAGTCTTTTTTATGACCAAACTCCATCCAAATTGCTTCATGCAAATAAGCCCAGTAAAAGCAGAATCGTTCAGTGCWCACGAATCCAAACTGCTGGATCCAAAGCAGGCTCATCTGGAGTAAAATCAGGTCRTTCTCTCCAAGAGCTGGAGGAATCTACAGTGGCCAACACTTTCAGAASAAACCACATCCCTTTAAATTGGCCTCATTAGCCTTTCCTGCAGAAAAGCAAAATGCAATTTAGTTTCTTAAAGGGACTTCTCTCAACTGTAAAATTCCTAGGACTTGGCTTATGGAATAATATTTTTTTTTCCTGAGTTCTGATTAAAAAAAATGTAAACCTAATAATCCATGAGGCTATGAGCAACCTTTGTTTTCAGCACAGAGAGCTTTCCAGTTAGCTGGAACGAGCTTTTTGGGTTTAGACACTTCCAGGCCATTAAGCTAATTAAACAAATGAGCATTCATTCCACCAGAATAACCAGTTGCTCCAGGAAGTGATAGTGGCAATTAAGCAAGTGACACTCTTCCTTCTGAGAGTCCCAGCAAGGGGCTGAGTGTGCTGAGTGCACAAACAGAGCAAACCACGGACTGGAGACGTGGACAACTTCACAGAGCTCCCAACTTTGCCCCCGTTCTTTAAGAAATTCCCAAATTCCAGGCCCCATGAGCTGACCCAAGAGTGTAATTCTGCAGCAGGGCCAGCTGCTGTTTACCCGGGAGTGTTTCTCATTTCAGCAAAGTCGGCTGAGGATATTTAAAGCAGGGATATGAGAAAGCTCAAGTGATTTAGCTGGATGAGCTTGAATTTAACGGGATTACTTCTTATTTTTATTAGAAAGCTATAAAGTGATTCTGCTATCTTTTTTATTTTTTTTTTCCCCAGAAAGGTCATCATGGTGAGAGCAGAATTATCTGCATTCCACAGAATTCCTGCAGCAGTCTCATTGCCCAGGCCCACAGCAGTGTGGCACATTTAACTGGTTCCACCATCCATCATGCAGAACTGTCTGCTGCACACTCAAACCTCTGGAAGGTTTCAAAAAAAAAAATCGAGCTGCATTTTACAGCTCCTCTCAAGTGAAGAGCACACAGAGTTCAGGCAAAGCCTGAATCCAGCTACCACCCAGAAAAGTTCAGAAACTCCTCAGAAAAAGTGATTAAAAATATAACAAATAAAACTGCTGCAGCTTTGCCTTTTTCTCCCCACAGAGAAGGAAGGAGGGTTTCAAAGCAGTGTTACAATTATCATTAGCAGAGCTGGATTKCTGCAGCAATCCTAAAGAGAGAGTTACACCTAGATTAAAAAATTGATTTGGTAACACAAAGCAATGGGGACAGACAAATGGCTGGTCACAAATTGGGATATATTAAAAAACCCCCCAATTTAATATTGTTCATTTCTTTGTGCTGGTGAATGCTTTGCCTGTTAAATAAACAGGTTTTTCCACTTTTMTCCAAGGAAATCTTTTACCTGAACCAGCTGGGGAGGGGGCACTTGAATAAACCSTATTGGAAGTTTTTCTCCCAAAATTGCCCTAAACCAAGACAACACTGGAGAAGGAAACTGCAATTCTTGGATCAACCTGAGAGAGTGATCAGTGACTTTTACATAAAAATATCCACTGCTTTTCTGAGTAATCCAAGGAAATATTTGGTTTGTTCTATGCAAGAGACAGAAAAATAATAAAATGCATTTTTYTTCTTTGCATGGAAATTCAAATTTCTGAATATCACAGCACCTCTCTACAGGTGAGAGGGAGGGGTTGGTGGAACCATCAGGTTAATGTCATTTAACCCCTTCAAACAYCTCTTCTGCACCCTGTCCTTCCCATCAGGTCTCCTGAGTGTTGCTCCATTTCAGTGCAACTTCTTGTAATTGTTGTTGTCAATAAGACAACTGTGGTTATACAAACAGGCAGAAGAAAAAAAAAAAGATAAAAATCCTGGTGTTCTGGTGACTTAGTGACTTCATTTCTAGGGGCATGCTGAAAACTATCACTGTTCCATAAACCAGATTCCTTCAAATATCTCCATAAACCCAACCCAAAGCTAGAGCACAGCTTTCCTTTCTGGTTCTGAGCCACCACAGGAGATATTTGAGCGACTTTTGGAAAGTTTGAGCTTCCCCAGGGAAGTTCAGGCCCATGGCAGCTCCTCCAAGCCAAACTACTGTCAGACTTCTCTTGGTGCAGCAGCAATTTCATTTGTCTGACTCTATAATTAAAAAGATACTTAGGCTTGTCAGCAAGAACACAGCCAGTTTGTTCTGAGTTGAAGCTCCATGACAAGACAGCAATCTTCAGGCTTTTGAGCATAATGCATTAATATAATTATTAATGTCCTGGTGGGTTGGTTTGGTGGTTTTTTTYCCCCTCAATTTTCTTCTCTTTCCCCCTGCTTTTTTCTTATTTTTAATTTTCTTTTTTTCCGTACTAGCAAGGCAACACTGCATTAGAAATAGCTCTTATCGTTTTAATAGTCTTTAAATGAAGCTGGCAWAGCCTTAAATAAAGAGATATTTTGTTGGAGGAAATAAAGAAAATAGAGAAACTGTTTGTAAAACATAACTCTTGTGCCCAAAGGGACATATCATTTTCATATTTTAAATCTGAACGCATTTCAGTTATTTTGTGTTTTTGCAGCAATCAGTTCACATTATGAGAATAGGGTAGTATAATTATGGAAATTAAGTACAGATTTCAGTTGAATGAACTCATCAGATGGAATTACAGCCTTTCTAGATTGGTCGTCTGGCTTTATGTCAGATGATTTGCATAAAACATTTAGCTTAATGAGAAGTAAACAACAAGACTGCAGAATGTATTAACCCAAGGGGGTCTGAGCTGACATGTAAGAAATATTAAGGTTGTAGCTTTTTTTTTTAGTATTATTATTATTTTAAAGACAAAAAGAAAGCCTTGAGAGCAGATTAGGAACATAAAGGTAATTCTGGTTTGGATCATAATTCTTCATGAGTGGTATTTTTCACCACCTACAGTCACCCACTGTGAAGTAATTTTTCAGGTTTATTTATTTTCAGTTGCCTGTAAGCAGAATCTGACATAATCTAGTTACCCTGTCAGATAGTGTTCATGGCTGCAAACATGTCTTTGTGTTCAGTWGTTGAATTTTCCTCTGGTCAGTGATCTGGAACTTGCTCAAATTACTTTCTGGGATATGTAGTCATTTATCCATAATCTCTGGAGGGTCTAATTTTCATTGGGAAGTACAGAACTGAACTGCACTTTTGCATCTTTAATCATTAAACTCAGCAATGCTGCCATCCCAAAAGCATATTGATAGCAAGGCTGCTCAATGCACAGAATATTAAAGGGCTCCTTTTGCTGTTCCCATGGCAGCATCTCCTTCTGGGAGGGGGTTCTCCAGGAGGCCTCAGCAAGGTGTGTGAGGGGTGATTTGAAATCCCTGGGTTGAAATCAGGATTTCAGGCTCTGCCCCTGGGCTGCCTCCCAGCCTGGCACAGCTGTGCATTCCCAAAATGTGATTAATTCAGGGCTTCATCCCACTGTAGATCCTCTCCAGATGTGTCTCCCTCTTGTGCCACAGACTGAGGGTGACCACTCACCACAACCCAGAGTGACCCTTGCTCTGTGTGGAAAGAACCAGAATTCCCCCCCAACTGTTGCTCTGTTCTTCTAAAGTTCTTCTAAGCCTTCTGATGTTTACCTTTTTGTAATGGAGTTTCTCATGCACTTTTCATGTAAATAATGATTGTTTAGCATTCCTTTCTGGAGGAGGAGAGAACTGATGGRCTGTTGGTTTGACCAGTGTGGTTGGAGAGGTGGCAATCTCATCCTCCAATCCAGGRTCACTTTTAGAATTCTATAAATATCGAAATCTGAAAAYAAACGTGCCTTTTTTACCTTGGACATCTCAGCGTGTGAGTGTCRTTCATTTYRTGTCCTAYTGTGACCCCTGACATTTTAGACACCCAGGGCTAAATGAAGCTTTCTGCACCCCAAACACGAGCGGGAGCACGGGCAGATGATCACAGGAGGCCAGGCTGGTGCCTCTCCAGCCAGAGCCACCCACCAGCTGCACATCACAGCCCTGCTGGGGGATGCAACTCCCTCTGATCCCCAGGCCTGAGCCTCTCCAAGCTCCAGCCCCAGGGATTGCTAATAAGGCACTTGATTACTGGAAAGAAATGGCCCCAGTTAAGGATTAGCATTCACCATCCTCACACAGGGAAGAATGAAAGTCTGCAGGAACAAATCAAACCCTGGGGCTCTACTTTTCATTTAATCCACACGCGAGCATTCCAGGGAACAGCCCAGGTTAACCAGTAAAGTGGTTGTTCAATTGCAAGGCAAATATTTTGATTAATGCAGCTCTGATTTAAAGGCATGAAATAAACTGCAGTGCTTAGACAGCCTCCTGATGGTGCAAATTTCAAATATTTTTGTATTCTAATAAAAAAAAAAATACCATATGAGACTGAGTATACAAGGATGAATAATCTTTCAGGCTTCCATTACTTTTGCCCAGGAAGGATCAGTACTGGGAGAGATTGCCTTTCCCCCATCCATGATTGCTGGTGACAACACACAGAGAGGAGAGTCACCAATTCAGTGGCTTGAAGAACAGCATGCCCCACGTTGTGCTTACATTTCAAAATAAAGAATCATATGGCAGTGGGAGAGGGAATAAACCGCTCTGCTTTTGCTGCCTCGTGTGTTCTTTCTACTGCTGAGCTCTCCTTAATGAAAAATTGGCCCAGGCTGGAAGAAGCAGAGCAGGAGATGAGGAGGAAATGGTGGTGTGGGAAACTGCTGACCCTTGTGTCTGCCTGAATTCAGAGACAGCAGAGGTGGGCATGCCTTAAAAGAGTCTGGGAGAGCCAGTGAGCCCATGGCTGGCTGCTTTTAGGGACACAAAGTGAAATGAGGAAACTTCAGCCTGCTGGATGTGATGCCTCAGGTTTTAGTTTTTCTATTTTTCACATTCTGTGCTGCTTTAGTGTGTGGGTCTGGGTTCACATCAGGGCATGGTGAGCTCTGTGCACAGAGCAGGGAGACAAAACAATTCCTGCTCCAGCTGGGCACCAAGGACAAATGATCCAAATCTCAGCCCCAGAGCACAAACACCGTGGGCTGGAGAGAGAAAAACAAGCAGGGTGGGACTGCAGGGGCTAAAGCTGGAACGGGACAATGAACTGCAAGGTGCAAATGGAGCAGAACTGATCCAAAGGAGAGACCCCGGGAGCGCTCGTGCATTTTGGGACCATTTTGGTTCATCTTGGGTGCATTTTGGGACCATTTTGGTTCATCCTGGATTCATTTTGGGGCCATTTTGGTTCATCTTGGGTGCAGCCCTGGCTGGGTTCTTGTGCTGCCCAAGGTGGATCCATTGAGGAGATCCTTTGAATAAATCCCTGCTTTATTCTTTAACTCTGTCCAGTCCATGTTCTGGGGCAGCCTCTCAAGGCATCAGATGAAGGTGCAGATGTGGCAGGGAGGGATTAACTCTGGTGAGTTAAAGGCTGGTGGCTCAGTGGCCACACAGCCAGGGTGAGGAGAACAGGATCACAGCTCAGTTCAGAAAAAAATTATGGAAAAAACATTTGGGGCCTTGCCTGCAGCAATTCAGGGAATTGTCCTTGCTCTACAGCTGGCTTGGTGCTCCAGTTTGAAACCAGACCATGTGCCACRAACACCTTGGAGAGTTCATACCCTTCTGGCTGGTCTGGTGGGTATCACCCAGAAACAAACCCCTGTCACAACTGCAAAGGTCTCTTCAGATGACATTAAAGAATCCTGACCTGTTCCTTCTGAGCAGTGGGCCCAGTTTTACCCTTGGGTAACAGATTCTGGGCCACCCACCCACCTCAGACAGCCCAGAACGCTCCCAGGGAGCAATCGCCACCATCTGTCCCACGGGAATGATTCCCCTACAAARCCTCTGAACACCTTGGGATGGTTGGGATGAAGGAGGTCAGAGCAGTCTCTGAGGCTGGTGTGTTTTAGATGTAAACAGAGCAACATCAGTCCTTGCTCTGACAGCAGAGAGGTGGAAAATGAGGTGCATTCCATGGAGCTTGAGTGACTCAGCAGCAAAGCTGCTCCTCTCTCCATCTCTAATTGAACTGAAGGATTGTTTCCTTCTCTCTGCCTTGGTTTATGCTCTGCTATAAACCTGTGCAAGGCCCTCAGCTCAATCAGCAGCTAAACAAAGTGATAATTCGTGCTTAATAAACACCTTCCACCCATTGAGCACAAAACCCTTTCCAAAGGTAAACGAGYGCTCAAGACGTGGGGAAAAACGACATCCAATTACAGGGGATTATGAAATGAAGCTGAAGCAGACTGTGAGTACCACAAAGAGCACTCCTGCTCCCTCCTGCTGTCCTTCAGGACCATCCTTCACAGAGGTAATGCAGCTTTTACTCAAAATTCCACTGAGTACCTGAAAATTCCATTTCATAGCATATGGTGCAGAATCATCTCTTTTTCTTTTTTTTTTTTTTCTGAGAGRAGCACATTTCTTGCTCCTAGTTCAGGCTGAACAACTTGCACACAATTACAAACACAAGATTCAGCACAATTTTTTAACTTGGTGCAACCTGGTCCCTTTTCCTGTGCCTTGCAGAGGGGGATGATTCTAGGTTGGTCCCAGCTTTTACTTGTGGGATACATTATGTCCCATCTTCCCATGAGTTTCTAAAACCAGCTTTACCCAGGGTTTGGGAAAAATAAAATTTCCATTCCCTGGCCTRGGAACAGCTCCCACTCCCAACCCARCAGCACCAGGTGCAGAAATGAGATGTCCATCAACATTCCAGCTGATCACCCCAAGTTCTTTTCTCCTAAAAATGTAGTCCAGTGAGTTTTCCCAGAAAAGCCATATCCCAGGGACTGAGAAAGGGTCTGGAAATGTGGATTTCGGAGGAGGAAAGATTCACAAAATTAACACTACCCTCCAAATGTCCTCTTAAAGCTGGGCCTTGTGCAGAGAGGGGTTTAGGATTCAGTGAGGAATGGGAGCAGCAGAAAGCACAGCCTGGGGACTCCAGCCCTCGGCTGGAATTCTTTGGGGATGTAATTTAAAGATTGTGAGCAATGCTCACGTGGTTTACTGCRAGTGAGCCCAAGCCACTTGTCCCATAAATCAGTGTTAGAGCTCCTGATGCCTCTCCCAGTGCCTCATCCATCTGTGTTCCACAGACTCCCATTAGCTACAACTTTTTATCAATTTTGCAGCAAATGAAGTAGAGGGTGAGAAAATTCCCTGCTCTCTTTGGAGCCAAGAAAGCGATAAGGAAGCTAGAAACTTTCAGAACTATGGGAAGGGAAACCACAGCAAAACATTAATTCTCCCCCAGATCATGCCCTCATGGACTGCTCAGAGTCACCAGGATTTCTTAGATGTTTCATTTTCTCCTGATCATGAGGGATTTGAGAGCTCTGCACAACACAGAAAAGCAAACAACGCATCTTGTAATCACAATTTCTTGTTTGATGCTGTCTGAGAGCACAGAGGGAAAACTGTGCCTGGGACCACAAGTGTTGGTTGTGTTTCAACAGCTGTTAAAATGCATGAAAATAATATTTTGGCTTGCACAGGCGTTGCTGCTCCCACACTTCAAGCAAATAATGGCATTTCTCAGTGACACCTTTGAAGCCAAGAGGAGGAGAAGGAAGGAAACCTCCATTTGCGTGTGTCCTCCTCCTCAGCACCTTCATCTCTTGGGTGTTGTGAGTGCAGGGCAGCCTGGGCACAGGGATGCTCTGCCTTTGATGCCTCAGGTTTTGGCTTTTCTATTTTCACATTCTGTGCTCTTCTAGTGTGTGGGTCTGGGTTCACATCAGGGGATGGTGAGCTCTGTGCACAGAGCAGGGAGACAAAACAATTCCTGCTCCAGCTGGGCACCAAGGACAAATGATCCAAATCTCAGCCC
>JACDOX010000061.1:4003605-4018290 GCA_014549065.1 Cardinalis cardinalis
TTATTTCTATATATAAATATAGTAATATATTTCAGTATATAATTTTAATAACCACTGAAATAACCACAGTTATTTCACTATATACTATACTATATATTCTATACTTCATATAGTGTAGTAAAGTATATTTTACATACTATAAACTAAGTGAAGCATAGTTTATATACTACAATTACATATTTCACGATATGATTTCTATATATATTAATATACTAAAATGTTTCACTATATTATTTCAATAAGCACTRAAATAACCACAGTTAGGTCTTCCAAAAGAACTGTTCTGAGTAAGTAAACTCTGAGAGTCTCACAGAAATGGGTACAGCTGACAGGGGGTTTGCCTGTTTYCACAAACACTGTCATCCCTAAAAGAAGAAACAAATAAAAGAAAAAACAAAAAACCAAAAAAAAACCAAAAAAAGAGAGAGAACAACAACAAAACCCAGTGAAACTCTGAATGAAATCCTGTCACTGCAGGCAGGAGCTCCTGCTTAGTGGCTCTGTTTTGCTGCAGTTTCTTGAGCCCTGTCTGAGTTCCAGCAAYGCTCAGGCAGTGCTGACAACTGCCCTGTGCAGCATTGTTGGTGCTCATTGTGATTTAGCACAGCACAGGTTTTAATCACTTATGGAAATGTTTGGTGTGGGGCTTCAGGAAGTACTGCTGAAGTATYGATTGCTGCTTCTGACTTGTGCTTGTGCATTCTGAGCTAATGAAATTTGTACCAAGGACCAAAACTGGGCAGTGATATCAACAGAATCGTGGCTCATTTGGCCATGGCTCAGTCCCCACAATTATATTAAGTGGTTTTATGGGAATAAAAGCAGGAAGCCAGCTGAACTACCCTCGAATGACCARTGAAAACAAYCCAGATATTCTGTTTGCAATGCTCMCTTYGCAGCACAAGCATCAGACAAACAGCTTTTCCTGTATCTTCTGCGCTGTCAAAGTCACAGTGGGSGCAGGAAGAGGGACAGAGGGACATCTGCTGTGCAGCATGTGGCACCCCAAAGCCAGCTCTGTGCTGGGAAATAATGCAGAGTGCTCACATGGCACAATGGGTCCTTGGCGTGGTTTCTGAAGCTATTTCTAAATAAATTCCTTCTGCCAGGCGCATTTGATGGGGTTCCCAACCCAACGATGACATACTTTTTCTGTTAACTCCTCAATGTGTGTTTTTCTCCTGCATATCTCTCCTGATTTGCACGGCTGATGGGTTTTTTCTCTCTTACCTCAGCCAGGCTTTGTTATTTTTCTGATTCCCCTGCTGCTCCCCTGCCTCTGCTTGCAGTTCCCTCACCTCTGACCTGGACCACCTTTCAGGGGAGGGGGATTCTCAGCTGCTGCTGCTTTCTATCTGTATCCTCTCTCCAGTCCTGCTCAGAAGCCAACAATAAAACTAAAAGAGCAGCAGCTGAAATTATAGTCATCTTTCTCCAGATTTAATAACAGCATGAGAAGAGTTATAAGACTTGTAAAATCTMATTTTCAGAGCTGAATTTTGTAACGAACCCGAAGTTTCAAAAAAAACATAATAACAGTAGCAAGAGTCCAAGACTTTTAGAGTGAGGTAAAGGACAGTAAGTAATTGGGAAATATTTAGAATCTTGCAGGCAACAAAAAGGAGGAAAGGCAGATTATTCTGGTCCATGAATGTTCTTATAATTAATCACTCATGAATAAAATTTTGTGTCCTGCCAGTATGGAAACCTCCTGTGATCACTGCCTTGCCTCCTTTTCCGAATAGGCTGAACACTCCAATGAAATTCAGCTTTACRCCTGAAATGCTCCCTGTCAAAATTAGCAAATTCATCCCCCCACCAAAAAAAGTTTTCATTTCAACAGCTGCATTTTATMCACAGCAAAATTCCAGCAGGTTGTGCTAAGTGGATCCAAGGAAGAGGTTTTTTGTGAGGGTGGTGAGGCCCTGGGACAGGCTGCCCAGAGAGGGGGTGGATGCCCCAGCCCTGGGACCATTGCAGGTCAGGMTGGCTCTGAGCAGCCTGATCCAGTGGAAGATTTCCAAGCTGATTACAGGGAGCTGGGACATTGAAAAGTCTCTTCCAGCCCAAACCACTCCATTATTCTAAGAAATGTWGGTAGCAGCATCAGAGACCAGAAGTTGGGTGAGGATGGAAGGAATCTGGTGTACCCTGCAAATGAAGCACTGCACCTTCCCTAAAAAGGAGCCAAGACCTTGTTTAAAGGCTTTTGAATTCAATAAACAGAGCTCAGKGATTTAATGAACTTTGAATCCTATTCCTTGCTGAAGCAGGAACATTCAAACAGGAACTGTCCCTGGTAATGAGGCAGGGCCTGGCACCCCAGAGCAGAGCAAAGGGCAATTTCCAGACAGAGCCATTTGGGTTCTGTGCTGGGYTCCAACAGTGGCAATAACACTTCCATCCAGTGGACACCTGGATGCTTGGAATAGGACAGAGAACATCAGCTCATTTCATTTTGGCTTGCAAATAGCTGCAGGTGGCAAAGCTGTTTGCTTGCTTACAAGCCCAGGATGGGCTCCAAGTGCAAAGACAAAGCCTCTGGTATCCCACAGCCCCCTCCTGCACCTTCCATATGGATTCATTTAGGATTTAGCCTGACCCAGATGTAAAATGAAATACCTTCCTCAAGGGGAAAAAAAAGAATATATATATGAAGTGACTTTACACAATTCTGTAAATATTTTTAAAATACAATCAGAGCCCTGAATTGTGTGGCATAAGTACAATTTGTCACAGCACAGTTATCAAAGGCACTGCAGTGAATTTAATAATAACAGAGCCATCTTGACAGGCAAATGCTGAAAACACCAGATCTGAGTTCTGTTCTATTCTTTACAGACACAGGAGTTCTCCATGGTGGGTGCAAATGCTGAAAACACCAGATCTGAATTCTATTCTTTACAGAGGAGTTCTCCATGGTGGGGGCAAATGCTGAAAACACCAGATCTGATTTCTCTGCAGACTCATTTGTGAGTCCACAAAGATCAGTTGAACCCTTTCTGTGGAGGCTGAGTTTGGGTATCAGGTTTTGTCACATTTCCTTTGAAACCAGCTCAGGGGAGGTGTGGAGGGGATGGGCACAGCTGGATGCTGCTGGGGATGCTCTGGGTGTTCAGGGATGGGAGGCAGGGGATTTGCAGCACAGCCAGGAATCTGTGCTGTGGCACGGGTGTGAAGAGCAGATAATGAGGATGTGAAGAACAGATAAGGATGTCCACATAAAAATGTGAAGAACAGATGTTGAGGTCACAGGTAAAAGGGAAAAACATTTCTGGGGCCATAGGAAACTGGGTTTCCAACTCTGGGAATGGACCAAAGCTAAGCTTGGAGGTGAGAACCCATCTACCTGGACAGAGTGGAATCCTGCTTTCCCTCCATTTTAAAAAAGGAGACAAACTACATTTAAATGCATACAAGCTTGAGAGAAAAACAATTTATGAAGCCCATCTAGATACTCAGAAAAATTACATCCTAGGGAGGAAGAAAAGCCACAAATGAAATGGAATGGTAGAAATAAAACAATGACASAAAGTCCCCACACAGTTATTTCCTACGAACGCGCTCAGACAATACACAAGACATGGTTAGTGAAAATCAAAGTTATTTTCTCAGCCCAGGCCATTTCCCTGTGCTTCATCTCCACCAGCATTTTTGCAACCAGAAGCAAATCTTCCCTTTAGTTTATGACACACAGAGCAGAAGGAGATGAGCAGAATTAAGGGCAATAGAAACCCACTTTTGTCAATAAGGGAAGCAAGATTTCGCTGGGGCAGACACAGCTCTGCCTGCCAGCAATTACCCAGCCTTGCCTCTGGAGCCTCAAAGGACATTTACTGCCCACTGCACCACGCAGGGGGCCTCAAATGGAAGAAAAATGGATTTGGAGAGGCCTCTGCAGTGAGGGCTGGGAAAGGGACAGAAGGCAAAAAGCAGAGATGGAAAACTCAGCGAGTTCCATCACAGCTCTGGTGGGCACAGCTGGAAAGAAAGGCAAAGGGAGAGTGGGAGAAGAGAGCTCTTCCTCCTTGATTCTCCTATGCCAAGAAACAGGCTCTTCTTTGGCTCTAAAATTGCATGACTTTAAAAGCTCCTAATTTTTAAACAGAAGGCATGATTTTTCTTTCTCATTTCTGTCCCATAATGAGGCCAAATTTTCACAGAAATTTTCCTTTCTTCAGTAGGAAAATAAATTATTTTCTATGAAAGCTGCCATGGAATATGAAAAAATAAATCTCAATTATTATGCAATCTTAATTAATTATATTTTTAAAATTACTTTTCTTCTGCCTTTCTTACAAAACCCAGAACTCCACCGTTTATCTTGTTATATCTAAATTAGCAGCCTCCCCAAGCAGGTGTTACACTTGGAAGACAACATGTTGCAAGCAATTAGAGAATTGTATGTAAATACACAATTTGTCTGAGGAAAAGAAAGCTCTTTGGTGTGATTAAGTATCATTTAAAAAAATTTGTGCTAAAGAAAAGTAAACAACTCCCCAAGTGGGTGATGCAGGMTTGGAAAACGTGGTTCCCTGGGGGACCAGCCCAAGGAGCACAGAAAGGTGTGAGAGTGCTGCCTCATTTTGCAATCTTTGCTCCTGAGAGACTTTGCTCTTGGAGGAATTGATGATTCAGAATGTGATTTCTCCTCCATCAGCAAGTCCTTAATAAAGGAATGGATTTGTGGCTCAAATCTTGGGGGTGGGAAGCACGAGCAGGGAGGGAATGCACGAGCAAAGGGGGRCAGGAATGCTCTGAGAAAAGGCCACAGATGGGAAAACTGAGCCCAGCTGGGGACACTTTTCCAGCAGATTTTATCTGGAGTTTTGTCATCAACTTCCCAGCAGCCTGAAGGGGAGGAGAGCCAAAACCTGGTACAGAGCTGCACAACCCCACCCATGGACTCACAGCTGGGCTTATCAACCGTGGAAAACTCTGCAGGAAAACTCCTGCACTCCACAGAACTCCCACGAGAATGCAGCTGGAATTATCTCCATTTTACTGCTGGAAAAAGCCTTGTGAGAGACAGAAAATGAGTGAGCCTTGTCTCTGCCCGCTTTTGGGTGTCCACTGCTTTCCAAATGAGTGAAAATGCCCACCCTGATGCCTCTCTCCTGTCAAATGACACATTTTAACAGGAAGACAATGAAAAGGGAGTGATTTTTATTCCTATTTCTGCCACTAAGTATTKTAACATCACAGGCTCTGAGGAGACTTGTCACTTTAATTAGACCCTTGAGGCCCTGAGTGGCTGAAATCACTTCTCAATAATCCCACACCTATAAGTAGCAAAAGCAGAATTCTGTATATTTTCCACCCCAGTGTGTACTGGCATTGTCTAGTAAGCACATTGGGCTACTTGTAGAAAACTTCTTAATAGCAGAACAAAAAATTTCCACCAGGCCTGACCTTTCTCTGTCCCTCAAGCCAGAGATCTGCAAACCCAGTGATCACAGCAAAACCCCAAAAAAGCATGACCACAGCACAACCTTTACCACAGCAGCAGAAAGCAGCTGTGCATTAAATACAGCTCAGCACAGGAGAAAATTCCCCAAATCAGTTCTTTTATTTTCAGGGGGTATGAAATAAATCACTTTTCCCTCCTGCTCACCTCTCTTAGGTACAGAGTGCCTCTCTTGTAGGCCAAGGAAGGGATGAAGTCCAAGGAGTGAAGTTTTCCTAGAGGAAAAGCATGAGGAATCACCTTAGATSGATTTAAAATATGACATTTCAGGAGTCAGTGTTAAATGCTTGGGTATTTTTCACACATTCTACAAGACAGGGTTGTTGTATAGGCTGCAGCTGAAATACCTTTAGTGCCTGACCCCCCTCAGCTGAATTGGGCTGGGTCTAAACCTTTAATCTGGGGCACTTTGCAAACACCCCCTGATCACAGAGGAGCTGTTCTGCAGAGATATTCCAGAGACATTCCCTGACCCCTCCAACAGGAGCTGCACTTCTTTCAGAAGTTAAAATTCAACCCCTCGGCATGGCTTTGGCCACCTCACAGGGAATGGGCAGTGACTCAGGARCACAGAGACAAACCTGAGGGACATTCACACCTCCTGCTGCCACCCTGCAGCACCTCAGGGTGCTCCCTGCACCTCAGAGGGAACACAGGGATGTCACCTCAGCTTTCCCCTGCCAGCAAACAGCCTCTGGGAGCTGGGTCAGAGCCATGGATGGCAGCAAGAGGGGGACAGGCCAGCCTGAATGATGCCTTGAGAAGACTGACCTAGAGCAGAGACTGGACAGAGCTACAGAATAAAGCAGGGATTCAAAGGATCTCCTCAGTGGATCCACCTTGGGCAGCACAAGAGCCCAGCCAGGGCTGCCCCCAAGGTGAACCAAAATGGTCCCAAAATGAACTCAAGATGAACCAAAATGATCCCAAAACGAACCCAAGATGAACCAAAATGGTCCCAAAATGAGCCCAAGATGAACCAAAATGGCCCCAAAATGAACCCAAGATGAACCAAAATGGTCCCAAAATGCACGAGCGCTCCCGGGGTCTCTCCCTTGGATCAGTTCTGCTCCATTTGCACCTTGCAGTTCATTGTCCCATTCCAGCTTTAGCCCCTGCAGTCCCACCCTGCTTGTTTTTCTCTCTCCAGCCCACGGTGTTTGTGCTCTGGGGCTGAGATTTGGATCATTTGTCCTTGGTGCCCAGCTGGAGCAGGAATTGTTTTGTCTCCCTGCTCTGTGCAGAGCTCACCATCCCCTAAAGTGAAGTTCAGACCCACACACTGAAGCAGCACAGAATGTGAAATATATAAAAGCCAAAACCTGAGGCATCATAAAGAATGGCAACTCTGCACCATGCCTGAAAAATCCTCTCTCTCTTTTTGGAGCCTTGATTGTGCCTTGCCTTCACTGTTGCACATGATGAATAGCATCCAGCAAATTAATATTTAAGAATTCATCACCAAGAGGTGATTACTCAGCTAGAGCAGACTCAAGTTATTGATGCTTGGCTCCCTAAGTGGTTTGGTTTTTTTGTTTTATTTGATTTTTTTTTGGAGTGCCTATAAACTAAATTAAGACATTTTAAACATTGTAGCATTACACATCATTAGTTTTCCTGATCTGCATATTTTAGCAATTGTTTATGTTGTGTAGCATGAAGAGGCATTTCTTGCAAGTTATTTCTGAGCAAAGCTGGGCAGTTTGGCTGCTGGTGTGTAATCAGGGATTTAAAATCAGAATAATCAAAGAACCTCAAAAATACCAGGGGCCAAAGTGGAGAAATAGTGTCACACAACAACACTCAGGAATACAGAACTTTAAAGCATCAAATACAAAACTCATGAAGACCTGGCATAGGACAGGAGATGTGGCCAATTTTTTTGGAGAGCACCACTGCCACTGGAAAAATATTTGGATTTCCCTGCACGTACCAGTCTGTGTTGAACCAAAACCACACAGACACCGGTCATAGTCAGTTGAATGAGAGAATGAGGATCCTGAGGGCCTGATGTGGAGTGGTCTTGGGCTAGAGCCAGGTGGAGCTGGAATCACATTTGGCTCCGTGCCACAGGGCAAGAGGACTACACAAAAATAATTATCCCAACAATATTTTGCGCTGTTAAGCAACAAAGGCATGATTTTCAGTGTGTAATGCCTATTGACTTGTAATTGATCCAAATGGGACCTCATTCTTCATGAGARGGGCTTGGAAAAGGGCCTGACAAATTGTCAGCTTTGTGCTGTACCTACATATGTTCCACAGCGTGCAGGGGTATAATCTTGAATTAATGCATTTTATAACTCGAGCAAAACTCATCTGGTTCTGTGGTGTAGAACTGAATGGCTGCACTTGGCTGGCTTTTGTAACCATTTAAGATCTCTCTTTATAGGCAAAATAACAAGACTCATCAATCCCATATTGTCCTCTTTGTAAAAAAAAATAAAAAATTAAAAAACCAAGCAAGAATACAACAAAAATTCTGAATCTGGGAATTCCATTTGTAAAGTGTCCTTGGGTTACTCTGAGGGCTTTAATTGGCTGTGTTAAATTTTATCTGGTTAGATGTGCAGCCAATAATTCAGTAGGGCTGAATCAGCTGTTGGTCCCCACTCAGCCCAGGGCTGGATTATTCCATGCCCTGGGATTTCACTGGAGAAGTTTCTGGTGTTGTGATCAGAGGGTAAAGCAGCAATCATAATAAAAAAAAAAAAGAAAAAAAAGAAAAAAAAAGACACCTCAGCATGACAGCGGTGCCCGACAGAAAAGGCAGAGCTGGGTGCATCTGTTTGGAGTGAAAGGTTTGATTAAAGGAGGCCAAGCCAGGTCTGGAATACCACGGAGCCATCTACTGGGAAGTGCAGCTCTGTGCTCCTGCCTCCTCCTGCTCTCCGCTCCCAGAATTAATCCCTCCTGGATGCCTTAAGATTTTAGTTGTTATATTTTTCAACATTTGTAACCCTGCAATTATTTAGTGTATGACTCARCTCCATGTACAGTGGGAGCTGCTGCTTTCYCATTTTGGGCAGACACAACAGYTCCTCTCCAGGCCTGGCAATCAAGGACACCTCACTGCCTCAGGCCCTGAGAGATGGAAACAAAAGTGAGTTGGGGGCAGCAAACTGGGGGTAAATGACTTCATTACCTGGAGCTGTAATTGGACAATTAACCCCCACATGCAAATGGACCAAACTTATAAAAGTGGGACACATCATTTTTGGGTGTAGCCCCTGGGGGKCTTTGTCTGCCCTAAATGTACCTGAAGGCCMTTCAATAAATATAAATAAAATCCTTTTTATCCTCTTAATTTTGTCTGACTTCTGTTTTTAGGTAGCCCCAAAGAAAGCATCATCCTCACCTACACATCCACCTCCCCTGGCTGTCCCTCTTGGTGCTGCAGGTGAATTCCAAACCATTCTTGGCCCTTCCCACCCTCCTATTTCAGGGAAAAGGGAGGAATCCCCGTGTCCTAGCTGGGGCTGCAGAGGAATGAGATCCTCTGAACGCCCCTGAGTTTTGTGAGCAGGGAGGTGTGCCCMCCCTCCAGGGAGGTCTGAGGACAAGAAGTCACATCAGGAGGAATTTGCTGTGTTTCAGGGCTGGCAYTTGTTTCTGCAGGGAACTGGAAAAGTTGATCTTGCTTTTACAATGCACTAAAAAKGTCTTTTATGATGGTTTGAGTCAACAGTGCTGGGAATCATTCCTCCTGCTTTGTTGGAAGAAATATTGGGTAATCTTATGTGCTACTGAGGTGCCAGGGGTTTTTTCACAGAATGACCAGGTTGGAAGAGACTTTCAAGATCGAGTCCAACCCAGCCTCAACACCTCAGCTCAACCCTGGCACCCAGTGCCACATCCAGGCTTTGTTAAACACACCCAGGGATGGGGACTCCMCCACCTCCCCRGGCAGAMCATTCCAGAACTTTATCACTCTTTCTRTAAAAAACTTTTTCCTGATATCCAACCTGAATTTCCCTTGGCACAGCTYGAGGCTGTGTCCTCTGGTTCTGTCAGTGCTGCCTGGAGAAAGAGCCCAGCTCCACCTGAGCACAGCCACCCTTCAGGGAGTTGCACAGAGGTTCTGTCACCCCTGAGTCTYCTTTTCTCCAGGCTAAACACCCCTAGCTTTTAATTAATTCTTTCCTTTTGCTGTTTGATTTTGTTTTTTCTAATTTTCTCCTCTTTTTTTTTCTTTTTTTGAAAGCTGTCTACCCAGGCAAACGCTTTTTCCACACAGCACATGCTACTTTTCCCCCAGCAACTATTCCATTTCCTGCAGCCATTTGWGATGAGGCCCTGGATTAAAAGAATCATTCTCAGCCACCATTTTAAACATAGCCAGAGCTGCATTTGCATCTGCCTTAATCAAGCTGCTTGCTAAGTGAAACAGCCCTGCTAAAAATGAGGCTGATTGCTTTTTGTGTCCTGTAAAATGACTTGGGTAGACAACAGCTGAGCAAATACTCCTTAATGTGCTTTGATATTAATTTCACATCTATATTTGAGCTCACCRTTGCATTGGAGTTTCCATGCCACAGGATTTCATCCTTGGGAGAGGASGAGTTGAAGAGTTCAAGTGGTGCCACAGGGAATCAGTGTAAACACACAATTCCCAATGGTGCAGAAGGGCTCTGTGCTCCAGAAAACTGAGGGAGAGAGCAAAACCCTCATTTAAACATGGCCCGTTCCACACAGCTCATAAAATCTTAATTTTATTAAATATCATGTATAATTTACATATGTGTAAATAATAAATATATTAACTTTTATCTTTAGTGCTCAGTGCTATTATTTTTTAAGAGTTTTATGGAACCCAGTAGAACAAAGACCTTCTCTGTGCTTGACCTAAACTCTTGTAGGCTGTAAGGGCAGCTGTGTCAGAATAAGGGCAAAGAGCTTCAGGTTTTGGGTCAAGACAAACAGACAAAAACATGGAGGTTTCTATGGATGCAACACAAATATTCTGCTGCTTGGACCCCACACTAACCACAGGAACTTTGTGGGAGTGCAGGAGCCAAAAGGGCATGAACAGAAACTGAACTGAGAATCCTGCCCTCAGSTCTGTTGGCAGGTAAATCAAAATAAGAAAACACACTCCACCAGTGAAAGGTTAATTAGTTGTCYCTTTTTTTCAAATGTGTGGTGTCCTGCTGTCAGGTTTGGGCAGGTTTGCCTCTAAGGGTAGAATCAGATGGGTTGAAACCAAGGACAATGAGCAGGAAATGTTAATTACAGGACAAAAAAGGATTTCTGCCCTGAGCTGGGGCTGGTGGAAGTGGGAGCTGAGCCCTCCTGGAGTTTACACAGCTGGGTAGAGCTGACTATCAAAATTAAGGAAATAACCACTATAGATTACTGTCTTTCCTCTCCTCTACTGAAGCAATACCTTTTTTTTTTCCATCTTAAGCTTGCTCTTCCCACAGATAGCACAGYCAGAGCAAAGCTGTCAAATTAGGGAAAAATTGTTTCCACCAAATCATTTCATCTTTAAAAAAACACATCCTTGCCTTCACTCCACGGAAGGCTTTTCTTAGAACCATTTAAAAAGATTTTTTATCTTTTTTTCCTCATCCCTTAAACACTGAAATCCTAAAGCACTTCTAATTAACCACAGTTTGTAGGGGTTTTGTGAAGCCATTATGCTCTGCTAAGAGGACACACACTTTATCAAGGCTTGAGCACGCTCTAATTAATAGAGATCACATGCAGCCCATTAATTAACTCAAATTGGTAATCAAGTGTGCAGAAATAGTGCTTAACTAACCCCTGGTGGCCCCAAGGGCAATGCATTCCCTGAGAGGTGGTGCCACAGTGTCCCAGGAGCACCAGTGGTACCCCAGGGTGGGGTGCAGGGGGGTTAATTTGACAGAAAATACAACAGCAGAGGATGTGTTTGCATGGGAATCTCTGGGCCTGGGAAAGAAAAGGATAAATTAGCCTTAATGGGAAGTTAAAGATTTCCTAAACAGCAACCCCTGCCTGCTCATCTGCTCTGACTTTGAGCTTCTCTCCAGCTGTGCCAAGGGAAATATAGGGTGGATGTTAGGAAAAAGTTTCTCACAGAAAGGGTGATAAAGTTCTGGAATGGCTGCCCAGGGAGGTGRGGGAGTCCCCATCCCTGGGTGTGTTTAACAAAGCCTGGATGTGGCACTGGGTGCCAGGGTTKAGYTGAGSKGTTGGGGCTGGGTTGGAYTYGATGAYYTTGAAGGTCTCTTCCAACCTGGGGATTCTGTGAATTCTGTGATTATTGCCCACCCCTTCCTATCCATCCATCTGTCCATGAATCCATCCATCCACCCATCATCCATCTATCCATCCATCATCCATCCATCCCAATCCATCTGTCCATCATCCTGCATCCCTCCATCCATCCATCCATCCCAATCCACCCATCCATCCATCATCCATCCATCATCCATCCATCATCCATCCATCATCCATCCATCATCCATCCATCATCCATCCATCCCAACCCACCCATCATCCACCCATCATCCATCCATCCATCCATCCATCCATCCATCCATCCCTCCATGCCAGCCCTGGAGCAGAGGTGAGGGCAGGGATTGTCCCACAGCCCCACAAAAAGCTGGAGCTGCTGAAAGGGCAGCAGGGGAGGAGAATGCACAGGCAGAGGGACAGGGCAGTCCCAAAGCCAGGCATCAGAGTGCACCTCATTATTTGTAGGAACACTGATATTTCTAGAAGTTGTGTCAGCCCACCTTCCTCAGGAGCACGTGACAGCAGAATCATCTTTGGAGAGGTTTAATTCCTTCCTGTGGACTCTCTGCAGAACCTACATTCCTAAATCAGAGCAGTTTTACCTCATCCATGGGAAAATCAGGTGGTGTAAATCCCCACTTGAGGAATTAAACGTGACTCAACYGTGGACAGCTGCTAGTGAAGCGTAGCTATTATCATCTTCATGGGAATCAGGAAAMGAACCCATTCCACGTTCATATTTAGGTCATCAGCTTCTTTCCACGTCCCTTAGACCTTCCCTTGGCACATTGCTGTTCCACCAGTGTTACATTTGGGTGAATCATAACTTGAAAAACCACTCTTCCTGTTTTCCAGGAGCCCTTACAGTCTGATGAAGGTCACAATGAAGGCAGAACAAAACAAATATAACCCAGCTAACGAAAAAWTGACTTCTGAAGCACTTTCCCCTGCTCTGATTCAGAGTAGTTAAATTACTAAGTAAATCAAAGTCTAATAAAGCATTGTCCTCTGACATGAAATCACCACACTATAATTCTGCTTCTAATCACTGCTGGTGCTAGGAGACAGTGAGCACTGTCATTACAGGCTGTGATCTCATTCAGCCTCATGGAATTTTCACACCAGAAGGGAAAACCACTTGAATCTGTGTGACTTCCAGCAGAATCCAGGTCAAAATGCACCACTTGGTAACATCCTGACCGTGTTTGGTGGTAGGAGCCAGGACAGGTTGCAAGAAGGATTATAAAGTGAAATAATGAAAATGTTCTATAGTCTGTGTGTGAAATTTCAGCACCTGAAACCTGAGTGGGATTTCTGCTGGCTCCAGTTTTCTGCCACAGGTCCCATCCTGCCTTCAGTCCCTGAGTTACTGTGTTTTGGCTCAAAGTCAGCACAGGGCAGTTATTTTTCCACTGACCTCCAGGGCCATAACTTCAATTGGAATGAGTCATTACAGTTAAAGCAAAATTAACTGGATCTCATCCTGCCTTGGCTTGGTAAATTAAGGAAATGTCTGCTGTGCCTCACACAAGCTGTTCCCTCGCGTGGGCTTTAATCAAAGCACATCAGAACCTTCATTCCAACTGGACAGTGCCATGATTACCTTGAGTTTTCCACATCAGCAAGTTGTTCTGAAGTTTTTCAGAAGGAAGCAGCAGTGGGTTGGCGTTGAGCCACTCCCTCAGTGCTCTGCCTCAGCAGAACTGGGGGAGAAAAGGAGATGGAAAAGTTCATGGGTCAAGATGAAGACAGATAAACACTTTAATAATTGAAACAAGGCAAAGTGTGCTGCTACTACTGATTAAATTGTAGCAAAAAAGAGAGAGACAAGCCCCTACAAAGCCAAGTGATGCCCAATACAGTTGCCCACAAACCTCTGAGTGATGCCCAGCCTGTCCCAGAACCAGTTCACCAGTTCCCATATTGGCAGGATGTCCTGAGGTGTGGGATGTTGGGCCCAGTTGTCCCAGAACCTGTTCCCCAGTTCCCATACTGGACAGGATGTTCTGAGGTGTGGGATGTTGGGCCCAGCTGTCCCAGAACCAGTTCCCCAGTTCCCATACTGGRCMKGATRTTCTGAGGTGTGGGATGTTGGGCCCAGCTGTCCCAGAACCAGTTCCCCCAGTTCCCATACTGGACCTGATGTTCTGAGGTGTGGGATGTTGGGCCCAGCTGTCCCGGCCGTGCTCCCTCATGGCCCCTCCTGCAGCTCCTCACTCAAATCCACAGGGATCTCCTCGATTTAGGGCCAGCAGCACTCAGCAAGAACCCAACCCACCAGTGTGCTGCCCACTCCACCCTCACTGAGCTCCAGACAGAGCAGAACCAGCTCCATCCCAGCCCAAACCAGCACAGCCACCAGAATTCCACCAGATCTTCTGTGCCCGACCCATGGCGGGGCCCCAGAGGGAGCTGGAAACCTCCCCTGAGTGCTGATCCCAGACCCAGAGCTCCCCTCTGCAAGCTGCCGTGCAGCACTTGGGGAGTGTTTAGTATGTGCCACGCCGATTTTGTGCAGAGATAATTGGTTTTAATCAGAATGTTGTGCAGCTCTGAGTCAAACACATTACACGAGTCTAAATATATTGTGTCAACACAGCTCCTGTGCACGAGGCAGGGGTAGGCCCAGCTCAGGAGCTCCATGGAACACTAGGATTCTTCAGGAGGAAATGTTGATTTAGTGGTGCCTTGTCCCAGGAGAACCATTATCCTAATGATTCTTGGAATGGAAATAATGGAAGGGAAGGAGAGGAGGTTTAGGAACTGTGGTTCCTGTGTTCCCTGTGAGATGTGGGGCCCGTTCTGTCTGATCTCGTGTGGGATGGGGCACGATGGGGGTGAAGCTCAGCCCTGCTCTCACTGCTGTCCCTTCACTGCCATCAGCCCAGGAGGCTGCAGGAATTAAACATCAAGGCACCTTTTCTAAATTTAACAGTGGTACGGGGGGTGAGGGAGCTGTCCAGGCATTAATTATGTACATATATTGCTTTTCAAAG
>JACDOX010000061.1:4018493-4045884 GCA_014549065.1 Cardinalis cardinalis
ACATTTCACATAGACAATAATGAACATTTCGTATAGATAATAGTGGACATTYCATATAGACAATAATGAACATTTCACACAGGCAATACAGATAATTTGTTGAAGGTGCTGGGCAATGGGGGATCTCCAGGGCAGGAGAAACCCCACAATTAAAGGGAAGGGCAGCCAAGCCCCTATCACAAAACAGAGCCCACTGCTCATGCACTCCCCTGGCACTGGTTTGAAATCAATTTAAATGGGGTGTGAGAAGCTGTGGGCACAGTTCAGTGCAGAAAGCAGCAGGGGATGATGGAGAGGGGATCTGGCTGAGGAGCCAGGCTCCTGTCTCTGGCCGTTTCCTCTCACAACCTCCTGTGGTCTCATAGGGCGGAAAGAAAAGAAAACCATTTGCTTCAGCTGGCAGGGGGAATCAGGAACAARTTGTCCTTAAGCACCACTCTAAGTGAATTAAAGTAACAAACTCACCTTAATGATCCCTTTGGAACAGACAGAGCCTTTCAGTATTTTACTGCTCCTTCAATTCTCCATGGAGGAACAAGCAGCTCCTGCTTTTCCTGGGCTTAATCCTGTTCTTTCTTTAGACCACAACTCTCACAATGCTTTATTTGAGCCCTCAGCTCCCATTGGCGCTCAGAGTCCATCACAATCTGATCATATTAAAGGCACSATTTTCATTCCTGAGTATTTTAAGAGCTCTATAATTTTTTCCCTTTACAAAGCCACCCTGCCCCAGCAAAATATACAGTGTATTGTTCAACAAAATAGAGCAAATACAGACATTTTCAGACYATTCCAAAGAATGGAAAAGAACAAGAGGAAACATGAAAAAACRGCAGCTTAAAAGCAATTTCCAGATTTTTTTTATTCATTAATGGCATAAAACTTCTCTTGGGCTGCAGAGCCTTGGCCTGATGATATGGAAAGAAATAGGTTTATTAGGGTGGAAAATTGGGCAGCTTGGCTCTAGAACAGAACATTCACCTGTCATTATCACCGACCTACCTGAGCCAGCACCCCAAGGAGCAGGAGCTCTCCCTCCCCATGGAGACCCTGGTGGCCCAAGAAGCCAAAYGCAGCCATAAACTCCATGGCATCCTGCACGTAATTCTCTTTTTCACAAGCTCATGCCCATTTCACACCACTGGGCAGTGAAGGACAAGAGTAAAATTCAGCAAAACTTGCAAGCACTGAGAGCCTACTGGGGGCTACCAGGCAAAGAAATGATCCACCCCATTATAGAAAYGATCTTCCTTTAAGCCCAGGAGAAATTATCCTTGCAGAGCAATTTGCAACAAAACCACTCAACAACATTGTGGTTACAGCACATTTTCATTGACATATTTTTTTTTRTTCAGAAAAAAMCACATTTTTCTCTGTGCTGGGCCTTCCAGATCAGTGAGAAAAAGAGGAGAATGTGGTGGTGTTCACAGGGGTCTCAGGATGAGGRAAGATATCAGAATCTTGACTCCATGTTGCAGAAGGCTGATTTCTTATTTTATGATATATATTATATTTAAAGAAAATTACATTTTAAGCCTTACTAAATGWATAGGAGAAAGGATTTCATCAGAAGGCTAGAAAGGAATAGAATGGAATGATAATAAAATCTTGTGACTGCTCACAGCCTCAWCACAAGTGGCTGCCATTGSTCATSAAGTAAAAACMATTTCCCATGCTGGGTGAACAATTCTCCAAATCACATTCCAAAGCAGCAAAACATGGGGAAGCTGAAGCTTCTCATCTTCTCACGAGAAAAGATCCTAGCAAAAGGATTTTTCATAAAATATGTCTGTGWCAGGAGAATGGGGTTTCCTGYGTTCCTTTTTCCTCACACCAAGTGAGGCTYCAGCTGGAGCCATTAAAGGAACTCACCAGCACATCCCCCCACCCTCTGTCACCTTTCAGAGCCTTCCTCTCTCCTGGGCTTGGACACAACCCAAGGTGCACCATGTGTGTAGCACCAGCTCCTGCTACTTTGAACAGTGGAGAAGAACCACCCACAACCCTGGCTAAAATTCAGATTAATTAGGGCCCCTCCAGTCTCTGCTTTCTGGTGATTAAAGGCTTGCAGGAGCCTGCAGAGATGACACCTGTCAGCRTGAGTTATCAAAAGACATTAAGCACACATTTAGTGGGGGCTGGCTGGGTTTTTAACTAAAGGAAGCATTCTCTTTAATTCAAGCAGTGCTCAGTACCACCAGCACAGTCTGCAGCACAAGGAGTTACTACAAAGCCACAACCCATTTTGAAAAGGGAAGAGAGCAAAGCCAAATTAAACTGGCAGAGCWGGAAATTTAAACTCGGTGGCAGTTCAAGTTATGCACTAATAAAAAAAAAAAACCAAACGAAAAACCCTAATTCTATTTTAAGGGCTCATTTTCCACAAATGGCTGAGCTGTTTAAGTTAAAGTGAATAAATACCTAATGAGCCATTAAAGTCTATAAGGTTCTATGGCCTCCAGGCACTGGTACCTGGATTCAGCCAATTATAGTTCCATAAGATAAGATGAAGACATCAGGTTGTTATTGGAAAATATAAAGGTTGAAGGCACTGTTAATAAGTCACTACAGGATGTGATAAAATTGTTTAAACTGGTTAAAAACTCTCAATGTGCTTTGCCAGACACATTTTTACTGCCCCTTTCCTCCCCCCGAAAAGTCTCATCCCTCCTTTGTACAATATTGCATTAACACCAAAAGGTGATTTGTTTCTACATTTCCACRTTTTTAGCACATACTCTGGAAGTTATGAAATATTAATGGTGGCAATTCCTCAGCCATGGCATAGAGAGAAGAGGAAGGAAAGGAAAGAAATTAGGAAATACTGTTCAAAAAAACAACAAAAAAGCAAAAGAAACAAAATCCCTGAAGCAACCATCTGAGAGAARAGCCATAAATAGTGAAAGTTATATTTGCCTTTAAGCAATACCAATCCTATGGAAATCATTCTCACATTTTCCTACATATGTGTCCTTAACATTTCTCTAAGCTGAAGAACKCAGCCTATCCATAATTAGAATTTTCTTGTGCTGAACATATCCATTAATCTGAAATTATTTTCCCACATGCAAGCACATAGGGTTTGACTGTACAATCCAAACMCAGAAGGAGAAACATATGAAAAATCACCCTGAACACGGGGGCTGCAGCCTTGCAAAGATTTGTGGATATGCATCATTTTCATCCCACTGGTTTCAGTTTTCCAGGGGGAGCCTGTGTTTGTCTTTTCACAGCTCCACCCTTAATGCACCCCTCTTATTCCTCTTCTTTTGAGCCCTTCTGTGAGCTCAGCCTTGCCAAAAGCCAGGCCTGGGTAAACTTTTGACTTTGAGAGTGCTCATAACATTTTGGCACTTCCTCTGAGCCTGCCTCCTGTACCCATCTGTTTTCTCTTGGCTTTACCTGGAGATCGTGGGGCAGAGTCTGTCTTTTTTATTGTGTGTCTGTGCAGCATTTTGYGCAGCAGCATCCTGATCTCTCTCCAGGGTTTCTTGCTGTTTCTCAGCTTAACTCACTGATATTAAAGCAGGGCACCAGGGGGGCTCTCAATGGAATAATTCAGAGCCCAAGGTTAAGCAGATGAATAAATCTGTACAGAATAAGAGGCTGCCTGATGGCGGCTGAAACATTGCATTTGTTGAAGCCCTTTTAGCAGGAGAAAATTATCTCCATGCAATTTTCTTTATGACTTAAGGATCAGTTATTTAAGAAACTGTGGCTCTGTCCTAAGAGCTGCCACATAAACCCATGGCCCACAGTATATTTTTACAAGCMCATTTTATAAACCTCACGGGCTGACCAACGTTTCTGACAGGCACATTTCCATATTTTCCTTCCCCCTGCTCTCTCACATGCCCACATTCCTGTTCACTCCTGCAAAAGGTGCCCTGCTCCACATGTACAATCTGGAAAAATCTGTAATATTTGTAAAAGCTGGAATATTCTTGTAAAATCTGGAATATTCTTGTAAAATCTGGAATATTGTAGCCCAACAGGAATTCTGTGAGAACATTTTTCTGTCCTGATCTGCAGTAGGTGTCCATTGATGCCACAGGTGGGTGYAGTGGTTTTGGTTTGTTAATTTGAGATTTCACTAATTTTGAGATTTTGGATAGTTGTAGCTATGAGTGTGGTGGGTTTTAGGGTCGGTTAATTACTAATGAGTTTTTTTGTTGTTGTGAGGAAGGATTAGGATAAAGGTAAAGTAGGTTTAAAACTTTAAAAGGATAAAAAGAAACAAATTATTAGCRGTAATAAAAGAGTGATAAGAATGAAAAATAATAAGAATGAAAGGTTTAATGAAGCACTCCAGCCTGCATCAGCTCTTCATGGCTGTGCTCATGAAAGGCTGGGTAGAAAATCCTGTCCCCATCCATCTGGTAAGATGAGTTCTTTGGTTTGGGTCCCCTGATTTCATCCCCAACCCTCTCACCAATGCCCTGGGACATCCCTGCCTTCACAGGGGCTCCTTTCTGGCACTGCAGTTTTTCCCTTCATGGCAACTCACCCGCCCTGGGTTGTTCCAGACCTAAAAATGAAAAAAAAAAAAAAAAAAAAAAAGATAAAAACAATTTGATATCAATAAAAAAAAAAAAAAAAAAAAAAAAAAAAAAAAAAAAAAGAGGAGGAAAGAGGAGAAAGTTACACAGCAAAGCAAATAAGGAACATGACAGTGTGAAAAATATACTCCAAAGTAGAGCAGTCCTATCTCAGGCAATAAAGAGAGACTGAAAGTTTCAGCATTTAGCTACTTTCAAATTGCTTTTGCATGAGCCCTGCCTCTTTCTGTGTTAAAGATTGCTCATAGCTGCTGCAAATTAAATATTTTGGGAATTACAGATAGTGGAGACCCAGCCTGCTAATGGCACTTGGAGGCATGGCTGTGTAATGCAATCTCTTATTATTAAGGGAGGTTCTTTTCTGCTCTCCTGATTGCATTCCCAGGTTATTTCTTTGTTTTTTATTTGCTGTYCCTGGTGTGCATGAGGAGCGCCCTGTTGGCTACAGGCCAGGACCATCAGTTCAAGCCTGCTCTGAGCAGCTGGGGGCTTGTTGGTCTAAGAGATATTGATTTAAAAGTCACAAAATATCTTACACATCTCACAAAATATCTTACACAAAAGATCTCAAAATATCATACATACCTATAGGTGACAGGGGAAAAAAAGTGAGGGATGTGTAAATGAATATTAATAAATAAAATTAATATTATAATATATAAATTATAAATATAGATTGTAAATTAATATTATTARTAAATAAAAATATTATTGCAAATATTTTCACAGCAAATAAAGATAGATGACACATAGGTTGGATATAAGGGTTAGTTTTCATTATTTTTATTTTKAAAAGGCTCTGTTCTTCGCTTRCTACAAGTGGAGTAACATAAGTGGCATTTAATAACAGTACAGTCAARTACATGTTCAAATTCCCACAAGAAAAGAAAGACAGTCTTTTTGATATCTGTAAGAAGATGTATAGAAATTAAAGAGATTGCAGAGTATAATAGTAATCTCATTTAGTATAAACTACAATTACCAGCATGAAAAATGTAATGTGAGAACTACCTGGAGAGACAAASCAAGCTGGCAAGGCAGAACTTTCCCATCTGGGATGGGAGTTAAAGAAGAAGAAATAAAATACTAAAAAAATACTATCTATACTAAACACCGTGCTGCAGATAAAGAGCTGAAATCCTCCTGCTTTATTCCGAATCTGCTTGGATGAGGCACTGGAATATTCCTTCCCTGGGAATTGGACATTACAGAGAGGGAAACTGAGACACACAGATATAAAGAGCTACAAACACTGAATTTCTGCAGCTCAGCTGGCCTGCTTTTTGGGGACACCAAGAGAACACCTCTCTTCTTGTGCCAGTTGAAGTTGTAGCCTCTGATTGATTTTGCTKTACAATGCAGGGAGGAAGTGAGGAACTTGAGACTTGAGTCTTACTTCCCACATCTAACTCCAAAACTGATCTGGCTCCTAAAATAATGCTGCAGAAAGGTTTGGAAGAGCCTTTGAACTTAAAATGTAATATATAAGCCAAGGAGAAAAATTATTACACTTAAATTAAATATGGCAACAACAAATAAAGCAGACAATTTGTTGCACAGTATGGATTCTGAAGGAAAACATTGCATCCATTATTTCTTATCATTGCTCCAGGAAAGAAGTTCACAGTGAAGGCAAAAAATGAAGTTAGCAATGATTTTTCACTCGTGAACCTTTCTCCAGGGATGAGTTATAAAGGAAAAATGTGTTGCCTGGAAGAAGAGAGAAGGCAAGAATTATTTATGTTTATATATTTAGTAGCACACTTGCACCCRTACTGACTCTGCTATAGGAGAACCATTCAACAGCACAGTTACATTTTTTTTTTCTAATTTTGTCCAAATATATGAAAGGACTCCTTATTCAAGGAGCTGTAAAATATCCATGCAAGCTGATTCTTGCTTTTTTCTGGGGAAAGCTGAGCATGAAGGCTTTTTAAATATCAGCTGGGTCACAGGGGAGCGATGACACTAACCCAGATTATTTGTATCCCAAYGTGCAGGGCACAGGCTGGGACCTCAAAGGAAAGGGAGCAGCCAGGAAAACAGGCTGCCAGAATCAGAACACAAGTTCTCCAAAGCAGAGGGGCAGGGGAGGGAGTGCAATTAAGGAAAGGTGTTGATTTTAAAAGTAGTTCAGCAATATCAAAAAGTGGGGAGCCAGAATGATGAAGGTGTTTGGGGGGAGAGCAGGCATTAGATCAAAGGTAATATTACATGAAGCAGGGCATCAAACACATCACCAAACAGGAGGCACTGAATGTAAATAATGAGGAAATAGAGGAAAAACTGCTGGAAATGGAAGATGTGGAGGGAGCAGGAGGGTACAGGGAGCAGGACAGCCACAAACACAACAGAGCTGCCATTTAATACATTTGTGGAGGATGGAGGGATTGAGTTTGCTGGTTCCTAGGTTCAATGGCCAAACCAAACCTTGGAATCTTTGGGCATGTGTGTCTRCTACAAAACCAATAGTCAACCTTTTGCAGAGGCATTGGGAAGAAGCAAAAATGTGTTTTCTGCCTCTGAAGGGGATTTAACYAGTTTGCCAACAGCCTGATCCTGCCGTGGGGTGATCCCTGTGAGCTCATGGCCAGGCTGCCACAGCCTGCAGCCATCATTCATCAGGGTGCATCACTAATTAGGTGAAAGAAAGGGGAGCACACCAGATTAAGGCTCTGCACACACCCATGTAGCTTGTGGCCCTGAGCTGGGGAAATGAAGATTTTGAGAGAWCCCTTGGCAGTGTGGCGGGTCCCGCCTGGACCTCTGTCAAGGGTTTCCTTGGGAAATATCCTGTGTTGAATTATTGATGATGTAAACAAAGAGGGATGGAGAGAACTGACGCATTTCCAAAGGGAAAACAAAGAGCAGAAAGGCAGGAAATGGTGAAATGTAGAAAAGCTGAGGAATGGAAGCACAGCCATTACCCATATTGAAGGATATTCCTGTTATTCCATGGCACAATAACAGCATGATGCCTTCTCACTCATGGTGGTGCTTTGGCAAATCCCTTAAGYAGATTAGAAAGAATTACAGACACTACTGGACAAGTAAATCCCCTACAAACAGGTAAAACAAGCATTTTTAGTGTGCACAGCTACCAACAAAACCATGGTGCAGAAATGAGTGGAGAAGCAGACTGCCCTGGATTCCTGGTGGGGAAGCTGGTGAGGAAAATGGAGGTTAGGGATTTAAAGCCTTACTTGTTCCCTTCTGATGGTTTCCATGCTCAGCTGCTCCCCTTCCCTTCGGACAAGGTTCAAGATAAATTCCTTCTCTCTCATAAAACTGGAACCCCCAGTCACCTACAGAGGAATTGCAGAAACCATCTTTGTGCTGCTTTATTTCACATTTCCATGTGTTGTGATGGGACTTTTGCACTCAGGGAATTATATCCTGCATCCAGGTAAAGCTGGAAGAGTCCCACTGAACCTAAAGGTGTTAATTCCTCTCAAGGTTTGCTGATTTTCACTCTACAGCTGGTATTTTTATAAACTAAATTTATTGTGTTCTTCTGCACTCCTTAGTCACRAGAAAGGCTTCAAAACACGACCCAGATCACTCCTTTAATGAGCTGCACAAACAGAAAACCTGAGCATGTATCCATGTCCTCTCCAGCATCTTGGCTGTCTGGATGGGTTTACCATAAAGCATTAAATGTCTTTTTTGTTAGCATTCGAAAGAATGCTTGCTTGGTGCCTCCAGACGTTTTTCATTTCCCACTTCAAGCAGGATTCAGTATTTATCAGACCTCCTCATGCTTCTCTAATTGGATTCCTTGCCCATTGGAAATGCACAGCAACATTCTCCTCAGAACAATGCACCCAGACAGAACACACCTTGTTTAAAAATACATAAGTACATTTCTTGTTTGAGCACAGAAAAAACAACATTTCCAATTCCTCAAGAAAAACTTCAAGGACATCAKAAGAGCCAGGGCAGGCTGGTACTGACCCAGCAGAAGTGAGACCTGTGATAATTTCACTTTAATCCAGTTTTCTCCTACAATCACCTACTGCTTATTATTCCTTGTCAATAACTTGGTTTGTATTTTGAAATGCTTCTCTTTGCCATTCCCTGAAGTTTCTGTGCTCCCCAAGAAGCAACAAAGGCACCAAACCCATCTGAAAACACACAAAGCACAGTCTTGTTCTTCAGGGGGCACCTACATCCCACAAAACTAAAATACAGCCAATAATTTCCCAGAATATGACACTGCATTACTATTACACAGCAAGATTTACTGAATTTACAGGAGGATTTACTGCCTGAAGGACTGCATGAAACAATGGCTAAAGAGCAGCAAAGCATTATTTTACAGTGCAGAGCAAAAAAATCTACAGATCTGAGAGAATTTTAAGGGCTACCATAGACTGCAAACTCTGTAATGATCTGTAGGCTTCTTCTGGGGGCTTCAGCTGAATCTTTTACTGGAATCCAACTTTCCACATCTAACTACAAAACTGATCTGGCTCCTGAAATAATGTTGCAAAAAGGTTTGCAAGAGCCTTTGAGCTTAAAATATTATAGATAAGCCAAGGAGAACAATTATTACACTTMAATTAAATATGGCAGAACCCATATTTATAAGAAATAAACCTATAAAACCTATAAAAAGCCTGTGTTGGGGTAGGACCAGAGAGTTTTGTRAAGGAAAGGCGAATATTGGTGTGAATGGAGAAAAAGGGGGATTTCTGGATGTGGAGGCACCACGAGGAGCACACAGCAGGTCTCAGAACAGCCTCTGCTTGTGGCACTCAGATCTGCAGCTCATCAGGGCTCCAAAAATGTCAAAAGTGCACTTTCAAAACCTGCACATGGTCACCAGGCTAAGACAGGAGACATGAAATGGCTTGACAGCTGAAGTTTTCCACCCTGTGAACCCTTCTAACCAAGCTCCACACCCACAATCCCAGTGCTACCAATCACTTCTGGAAGCYCTCTCCACGGCCTCAGGTCAAATACAGGATTTTCTTGTGGGTCTSTGCCCTTCAGCACAGAAAGTTAAAATTCTCAGCATCCAGGAGTCCAACAGTTGGGCAGGGCAGCATCCAGCTGCCCCAAAACCCCATGAATGTTATAARTAGCATTTTTAACCCCAGTGGAAAATGTCACTCTCACCTGACACCCCAGTGTTCCCATTTCAGATTTCCTGCTCACCTGCGTGATCCTGAGAGGATGAGAGAAGCCACRCACACAGTGGAATAATAGAAATTAATCACTGCATGAAGAGAAGTGCCTGAAATGCAGGCCCTTTGGAATGAACGTGCCAGTGCTCTCAGCAAGGGCAGGACTTCACTTACGGGATGTGCTCTGGCACGGGCCCGTGGCAGCAGATCAGTGCCAGGGTGGCTCCAAGTGACGGCTCTGGCAGTGATGGAGCACAGGCAATTCCTCTTTTTTCATTCCCTTACTCCCATTAACACATGCAAATGATGTGCCTTGCTGTGTCTCTTGTTTTAGCAACCTCAGTTAATTCCCTGTTAACACTGATTTTTATTTTTTTTTGTCATGCCCAGTAGACATTTAAGCAGTCTATTTTTTTTTCYCTTTGGAGGAAGAGGAAAGAGAGAGAAACAAGCCCTGATGTGGAGAGATGAAGAATGGCAGAGTACCTAAGCACAGCAATGAATGCTGAAGGACTTTCTCCTTCCATTAAAAACCTGCTCAGGAGTCATGGACTAAAATGCACAGCACAGAGGCTTTCAGACAGCAGAGGTGTCTATAAACTCCTGAACACACTTGTCAGCTGATTCTCCATTGTGGCTGGATCCCACAACTGCTGCAGAACAATGCTCTTTGCACATGCCTTGGTTTGGGACAGATTTTCCAGACATATGCCACTCACTGGTGGTTGTTAAACGCTCCATCCATAAACCATTATGTGCTTCTGTATTGAGGTTTCTCTGCAACAGGCAGCTGTTTGACAGGGAATAAACTCCTGGGGACAGCAGCAAATCAAATTAAATATATCTCCACAGAGCTATCATAGGGGGCTGCATGGCTTGATAGGCTGCATCAAGAGCAATAAACACACACAGGAAGAGCAAACCTGAGATAAATCAAAATAGTCCAAATGAGCAAAGGGGTTGACAAATCACCAGTGCCTCTCTGAAAGCCATTAGGAATTTCAGTGATGATTTCAACAGAGCCACTATTTCAGCTGTCTGTCTGTGGGCAGGAAGGTTTTAATCCTATAAAAGTCAGAGATTATCTAATTAGTGTTCTTTTCTCCCTCACTTTATGAACTTGGTTATGGGGAATTACACTCACTGATATACCAATAAATAAATTCACTGAGGGGAAAAAGAAAAGAAAAAAGAAGTGGAACATGTTAATAGTTCAGATTTCATTCATTCCATTTTCTAATATTTTCACAATATAAACCTGTAACTGGAGTTTAGTATGGGCTAAGGAAAGAAAAGGGCCTGATTGCTTCATGGAACAGAGTCAAACATGGATTTGCCTCAAACACTGGCTTATTCTCATTGAGAATGTGCTCTTACCTCCTACTCTTATGTATGCATCAAAGCCTATGGAATACAGACTGATAGAGACACACTCTCTACCAAGGAGGAAGAGAAACAGCAAAAGAGATGGCAACATAGTGAATAAATTCCTCTTAATTAATAAATTTCATCACATTAACAATGGCCTAAGCATAGCAGTGAGTACTTCAGGGAAAAGCGCTCTCATATCTCACTTCAATATATTTTATATCAAAAACCTGCTCTTTCAATCCTCCCTTTTGCAGCCACTCGTGTCAGACTGAATAGACTCAAATCCTCAGAATTATTTCCTTCAGGAGAAGAAATGATGAATCTGTGTAGCAGCGAGAAGAGCCTTGTTCTGTTTTAAAAGCTCTCACTCCTACATCATTCATTCTGTTAAGGCTCCCTCAGCCAGCCCTGCACAGGCTCCTGCTCCAGCTGGGGAACTGCACTTTACAACTCCACATTTGATTGGCTTGATGRGCTCTCTGAGTGATCCTATCTGAATCAGCTGCATGTTAAAAACCAGAGAAATACACCTGTGCTGCTGTGCATCACAGAACAGATCCGTATCATCAAATATAAACTGTGTTTTTCCATGGTGGGAATCTCTACCAAGAATCCCTCCATGGGCTGCTTGGGAAGAGGTGGGGCAGAGGCAGAGGACAGCTGTCCCGAGTTAGACCAGCCTGGTATTATTTTAAAATTCAGTCCTTTCAGTTTGAAAGCTCCTATGCACCTCCATACCTCGTTTTCAGCAGGGAGAAAACCCCTCAATATCTGAGGACAAAGTKGTGAGGATCAGGTATCACTGTGCTCTGTGACCGTGTTCACAGGGATCCGAGGGAAGAGACGGGGATCTCACTCCATGTTTCAGAAGGCTGATTTATTATTTTATGATATATATTATATTAAAACTATACTAAAAGAATAGAAGAAAGGATTTCATCAGAAGGCTGGCTAAGAATAGAAAAAGAAGGAATGAATAACAAAGGTTTGTGCCTCGGGCAGAGAGTCTGAGCCAGCTGGGCTGTGATTGGCCATTAATTAGAAACAACCACAKGAGACCAATCCCAGATGCACCTGTTGCATTCCACAGCAGCAGATAACCATTGTTTGCATTTTGTTCCTGAGGCCTCTCAGCTTCTCWGGAGGAAAAATCCTAAAGAAAGGATTTTTCAGAAAATGYGTCTGTGACAGTGCTCTGCTGTTACTGCAACTTCACAAAGATGCTTCAGCACCTTTTTCACCCAGTGCTCTGGTGGTAGAACTGGGAGACAACCAGGTTCTTGTGAAAGCTGGACAAATCTGTCCTGATTTGAAGCCTCTGAAAGTCTTTGCTTGCACAGGCTCAGGGGAAATATCATCAGACAGCTGAACTCTTTGGAGCATTTAGCTGTGCCCAGCATGCCCCACTGCTTGTCTTGCAGGCTCGGAGCAAGAATTCCCTCTCCAGCTGTGTCCTGGCACCCAGAGCAGGGTAAAGCTCTGAAACCTCACCTGGCTGAGAGCAAACTGTGGCCCCAGTCCTGCTGCTGCTCACCAAGGGAATAAAAAAGGGGCATGAGGGGCTGGGAGCCAAACCAGAGAAAAGCAGCAAGGAGAGCGGTGGGACAAGATCAGCAACAGGAGATGAAAATCACAGACCTGAGGAAGAATTTTACTGGGGTATAAAATGGAAGATTTTATTTAAAATTTAATTTAGATTGTAAAGATTGGGATAAGAGAGGTTGGGGAGCAGCCCTGCAGGAAGGGGGTGCAGGAGGATCAGTCAGGGGGGTCCTGGGAGCCAGGAGAGCCAATCCAGCCTGGGGTGATTCAAACACAGAATAAACAGTAATATTTATTGCTCAGAGCAGCTGTGGCTGCCCCTGGATCCCTGGAAGTGCCCCAGGCCAGGCCTTGGAGCACCCTGGGACAGTGGARGGGTCCCTGCCCATGGATGAGGTGGAGCTGGTGAATTTTGAGGTCTCTCCCTACAAACCCCAGCACTCTCCCATTGCAGGGTGGCTGTGCCATAAGTCCAGCAGAGAGCTGCACGCTTGGAGTGGGACATCAAAGATCTACGGTGCAAAATGTGTTTCAAACACAATCTGAAGTTTGAGCAGGACTCAAAAGATGATTATTCAAAAATCCAATTAAAAGTTTATCCTTTGCCTAAAGGCATCCTCTTAACTCCAACAGAACTCRTTAGGAGAACTTTAGTTGCAGTAAAAATATGAAATTTCAAGGCTATCTCATCAGGAGAATATTCTCTGAAATAAAAACCACAACAACATTTATTTTAAAAATTTAAGCAAACACAATTTAAATATTTAAATTGCATTTTAAATACTGTTCTGGCACATGAAGTCTATCTTAGCATATTCTGAGATACAGACTGTAATAATGTAATGATTTTTTCCCTATTTAAAGTTTTGGCATCATTTCCTTTTCTTTTGTAATTAGGCAGAAACAACATGTGTAATTCTAATTCTCAGTCTTTCTCGTTCTCCACCACTCCCCTGAACAGTCCCAAATTCTGACTCTGGCTAAGATTCAGTAAATAATTCCAATCCAATCTCCAGTAGCTGGGTTAATGAATTGTCTCATTTAAAAGTCACATTTAGCAGAGAGTTTTGCAAGTCTGCTTCAGTGACTGAGTTACTTTAATTTTCCTTCATACTTTTCATTCTTTAAAAAGAAAAAAGGCCTATTAGCTTCAACAATTTAGGAAATACTACTTTTTTCTTGTCATTTTTTAAAAAAGGAAACAGACTATCTTTTATTTCCTCACCATCTGACCAGGTACTGTTTAATTGATCTCTTTCAGCCACAGCTGCTGCCTTCCAGAGATTATCTTTGTTAATTCTGCCCACAATTAAGAGGTGATAAAGGGGAAGAGATATTGGATATTGGTTAATATTACAYATAATATAAAAATGCCATACAACCTCCTGGTTTTCAATACGGAGCTGTTGCAGGGAGCTAATGCATCCTGCAGGCAATTATGGCATCTCCAGGAAAAAAMCACAGAAATCTGCATTTGCACATAATCATTACAGCCTTAGCAGCAGACTTTGTTTGTTTGTTTATTTGTTTTAAGAACTTATCCAGCATGTCAGGTTACATCTTGCTGTTCCCCAGCCCTGCTACAGATTTATGAGTATATATTCATYTATTAGATATAAGTAGCAAAAAGTGATTTTGTTGTTTGGTTGGGKTTTTTTTTCTGAATAGTTTTGGGTATMCAATAAAACCCAGAACTTAAGAGAGACTACAAGAGACCTTGAATACAACCCAGTTRTGCTGTGTTAATTCCCTGGCTATAAGCATTTAGCTCGGAAGGGACACACCAAGGCAATCCAGCTTTCCCCACAACCTGTGGTTGATGCCTTGATGGAAGATTTATGTGGAAAAAATGTGGAAAAGTGCCAATCACCTGCCAGAAAGTTGGGTAAGTGCAGGAACARACCTGGACAGGCTCATGACCTCCCTTTAGGTCCATCTGTCCTTTTTTCAGTTCACTGTACTCCACAGCRAACATCTATACAACACCCAAGTGCTTGACACCCTCACTTGAGAAATATTTGGGTTCAAATTTCTTGAAAACTTCAAATGCTTTTGGAAGCACTAAAAATACCAGACAATAAATGTGATGGCTGATATTTCCTGAAGAAAACAATGCTAAAAGTGTTTTAACTGCTCCTGGCGTGCTGGGCATAACAACCCTGATCCCTCCTTCCTGGAGGAGTTTCCTCACAAGAGGCTGAGGAATCACACTGCCCTTACCTTACTCTATCTCTACACCACCTTTGTACCCCTTTCTCCAAGGAGGAATTCCCACAGGGGGCACATTCGGTAACTTGTGACAGTCAAAAAGTAAAATAAACTGCAGAGATACACATGGAAAGTTTGTCTGCTTCAAGCACTTTTAGCAGTTCTGTGATGGCCCAGCACCTGTAAATGAACTGAAAACTGAACATCCCCCCGGCAAGCAGTGTCAGCGCTCTCAGTGCTCAACAGGGCACAGCTCAGAGCACAGCTCCCACACAACTGGCACTAAGGGACACAAAAAACACACTCCTGGGACACAAAAAACAGTCCTGGGACAAAAAAACCACACTTTTGGGACACAAAAAATGGCCTGAGTTGATCATAAACAAGCCCAAGTGACAGAGCAACATGATTTTTATTGATTTGCTCTCAAAGGCAGGATGCAGCTGTGAAACTGAGATGCTTTTCTATGCAGCCCCTTCCAGCGCAGCAGCTCCCAGTGCTCACTGAGGAAAGGCACCAAAAGCAGCCCCTCCTGCTCCTCAGAAATGGCACTGCAGTGGCACTCAGTGACAGGGACAGAAAGGAACTGGGTGTCTGTTCTTTCAGTGTTCTGAAGACTCCCTGGGACAGAGCWCACTCCTCTCCAGGGACAGCTATTGTCCTGGTAAGTAGCACAGATGGTGAATATTTAATTTTTTTCTCCTCAGCATCCTCCATGCTAAAATGTCTCCTCAGTAGCAAGCTGGAAAATCCAACAGAAAGACAAAAATCAATGGCCAGTGAAAGAAAACTAATAGCACTTAACAGCTGATGGCTTTTATGGGCAGCCTGCCCCACCTCCATCTCCAAAGGATCCCTGTGCACTGATGCTGGAGCTGTGATGTGACACAGAGCTCCCTGCAGGAGCTCTGGCCTCACATTGCTAAGCCATCAATGGAACAGATGATGTGACCYCAGAGAGCACAGCACAACCAACCAGCACAACCACCACAACTGTGCAAAGGAAACAACTCTGCAGGTGCTGAGCTTCTGATGGAGACCAGATGTCACCTAACAAATGTACCCATCCACAAGAGCTCCAGGAGGAGCTGCTGCAGATTTGCAATGTCCTCAGCTCCATCACAACCAGCAGATTGAACTGGCAGATGCAGGGGTGAGTTAATTCAACACCCAGAGAAAGGTGGCAGCTGCACGAGGGGACAGGAACAGAGCTGGTTGTGACATGCTCTGATTGTGAGCACATGGGTCAGCAGCTGAGGAACCAGTCCTGCAATGTGATGCCAGMCTGGTCAGGGAGAGAGAAACAACAATTATTTCTCACAGTGAGAATTGTGAGAATTTTAGGAGTTGCAGGAATGTTATAACTTGTTAATATAAACAATCTACAGGCAGCATTTTTCCACTTTGTTTTCCTGTTTTTCTCAAGGACAGTGTGTGACAAAGATGTTTTTTATTATCTAGCCAATCAAGTAGAATATGTCATATCAGTCTATATAAACCAAAGAATCCTTTGTAATAAAAGCTCTGTTTCTCCTCTTGCAATTGAGTCTGTTATCTGTTCTTGTGCCATTCTCAGCTCGAGGGTGACTCTGCAACCACGGGGTGCAGGTGGGAATTTGTTYGCCATGCCCAAATGCCAGCATCCATCCTGATTTGAAGGTTGGTAGGAAGAAAACCAGAGAGAAGCCCTCTCTTCCCCTGAGCTGTGTGAGATGTAGGCAGGCAGGKCTGGGAAATAACTGCAGTGTTAGTGAAGCATTAGCAGCTTTGCTTTTCCTCCCTCATATGCTGCTATCATTTCATGTCACTGAACCAATTCTCATACAATTGTCTGAGGCTCCAAGTGGAAAAAACTCATTATCCTTCGAGTCCAGCTGTTAAGAATATGGGATTATGTTGTATTTCCATCTGCAATACAGCAGAAGCATTAGCTCTTTTTGAACTATGGCCAGGAGGATGCAGATTTAATTGCCCTCATAGCTCCTCCTGCTTCAAAATAAAACCATCTTTGAAACCCATTGCATTTTCAGAACTCTTGCACTTGAAATAAGTGACCTGGTTCCCTCAAACCTGAAGAGTTTAACAAGGAGAGGGTTCCCTTGCTCTATTCCTGCCAGCCAATAATAGCTTGTATATGTTTATTTATACAAGCAGCTAAATTTCACCTTGAGACCTGAATTCTAAGACAGTTGAGAAAGATCAGAAAGCACAAGAGAATGGAGCCAAGCCCTGGCCACTGTTAAAACCAGGAGTGTCCTGAGTGTTCACTGTGTGGTGAAATTGCTGTCAAGGAGGGTCACTAAGTGAAGGAGGGAGATGCTGAAATCCACAAACCACGATTTATTGAGAAAGTTTGTTTTATTGGTTTATAAATCACACCTACCTCGTTATTAAAAAAGCTCTTTATCAACTTAAGACATTACCAGAGCCAACATACAATATACACATTTAGACTCCTCACCTGATTCCCCAGTAACAGTCTGTCTTGTTCTTTCCTATCTGAACACTTCCTTATTGCCCATTAAATTTTAGCAGCCAAATMATGCAAATCTAACATAACATACCTGCTGTACTGAGATCCTGATTTTTCAACATTAGTGCAAGGCTCTTCCACGCTCCAGCAAAGCAAAGATTCAGTGAGTTTTASATTTAAACAGGAAAATACCAGGACGTTTTACATGAGATTTTTCTGAGGGTGCAAAAGACAAACATTGTAGAAATAAAACTGTAGATTGCTGTTTTGATAATATATTTGACCCCAACCTTTATTCCAGATACTTTGGTTCTGAACAATCTATAGCAGCATTTTGACAGAGAAGTGCAGCTCCTTTCAAACACAGCTGATATAATAAATTACCAACAGAATAATGTTGGTTCAGGTATTTTTTTAGTCACTCCTAGGCTGTATCTGATGAAGAGGATTTTACTCTCCATTAATACAGACCACAGGTGATTCAAGCAGGTGGAGCACACCTTGTGAGCAAGACCTGCTAACCCAGGTAACCCTGAGCACATTCTGACTGCAGCAAGACACTGCAGGTGAGCAGAGCTCTTTGCAGGCAGCACCACTCACTGTGATGTTGATGATGATGATGATGATGATGATGTCCCCCTAGAGCTTGCTGTTCTGCTGGAACTGGGCCACCAAGGCCAGCACCTGCTCAGAGGCCCTGACCTGCTTGGAGGCCAGGTAGAGGGCACTGTTGGAGGCTGTCTCCTCCAGGAAATACCTGTAGTTGACCATCATGCCACAGGAGGCGCCGATGCCCCTGGGGCTGCTGTCCCCCATCCAGTTGATCCTCCAGAGCACCGAGCCGTTCTGCAGGTGGAAATTGGCCACGGGGTTGAGGGCATAGCCCCTGTGCTTCTCCCCATACAGGTACCAGGCACAGAGCCTCATCAGGGGGGAGTGCAGCACCTGGGTCAGCTTTTCTGACCTCACCCACTCGTTGGTGTTCAGCAGTTTCTTTAGTGTGTTGCTGGTGGGGTCTCCTGTGAGCTCAGAGATTTCCTGCCATTCGGATTCTGTAAAAAGTTCATTCCTTCCCTGGTCTTTTGTCTGGGAGGAGAGGAGACCAACGAGCCACTTTGTGAATCCTGGGATAGGTGAAAGTGTGGAAAAAGCTTCTATCTGAGGAAGTTCTTTCTGCAGAGAAAAAGAGAGGAAAAATAAATGATGAGTTTGGTCGTGATTGACACAGAGAAGTTTGAGTCAAAGGGCAGCTGATGGCCTTGGCTTTCTGGCAAGTGAAAACCAGGGAATCTGAGAAGGGACTGATACACATGGACACAAAAAAATGGGAAAAAATCCCTCWGGCAGTAACAGATTAGTGATGAGTAGGCACTGGGAGCACACGGAAAATTTTAACACTGCCTGAATCCATTCCTCACACACCATCTCATAAAAGCACTTTTGCAGTACTTAACGCCACTGGGTTCTGCTGTTATCCTTTTACAGGCAGAAATAAACATAAAATCACAGGCCATAAAGAAGTGATTCTGAGGAGAGTATTTTTTAAATAGACACGCAAGTTTGGAAAACCATTTAAATACTATTTATTTTTCATAAATAACTTTTTTTTTATATCAAGGGCAGTTGATTATTTCAGTCCATTGTAAAATCCAGATGTATTATATTTAATTTTTATGGAAAGAACTATTTCCTGAAGTTTTGAATGAAGTTTTTTATAAAGGCCAGCTACCTTTAATGATATACCAGGAAGAAATACAAAGTGTGTGAATATTTTTTTYACTGCAAATATAACACTTGTTTTAACCATATAAAATTTCTTCTCTACTCCTGCTAATTTTTGATTAAACCTTGCTAACTATGAAATAATGTAAAACAAAACATACATAAGGAAAACTGTGTTAGCTTTGGGGCTCACCAGTGAGAAGAATAAAGTCACTGTCACTTGGAATGAACCCAAAATGGATCAGGCAACCCTCCTGGAGGAGTGGGGAGCCAAGGAACAGAGGGAAGACAGAGCTGAGCTGAAACCACCCCAGTGCTGGTTTAATTACTGTTCCAACAGAAGAAGTGGTAAGAACCAAGACATTCATCAACATTACAGAAGCATCTTAACGTCAGCAGAAAATTGTCTTTAAATGACTACAAATGGCGCTTTTTCTACCTCGAGGATTACCGAGGTACCCATTAAAAAGCCATCAGGGCTCAGCTGGTGCTGCCAGGTTGTGAGAGCTGCACAGCTGCCACCTGCAGCCTGTCCGGGAGGCTGCAGGTCCGGGATCCATCTCTGGATTCCCAAAACCTTCTCCCTTCCCTCAGCAGGGTTCCAGATCTGGCCCTGCTGTCCTGTGCCTCCCAGCTCTGTGACACACAGCCAGCTCTGCAGCCTGGGGACACAGCTGGGTCACCTGCCCTGAGCTGAAGCTCCTTGTCAATTAGACATGTCAGCCTATGAATCCTTCTGGCACCAGGCAGGGACAAGAAAAGCAGATCAAGTTACACCTTATCAAAGGAACGCCTCATTTCATCTCCTTAGAGAAGCAGATAGAAAAAACCTTATCAAAGGAACGCCTCATTTCATCTCCTTAGAGAAGCAGATAGAGAAAACCAAGCAAATTATTTCCTAAAATCACTCATTTCTGTATCTTATTGAACAAAACAGCATTTTTGTCATCAGAGCTCCCAGGAGATCCTGACTGGGTCATGCTCACAACTGCTGCAACTGCCACACTCAGAGAGTGAAATTCTAGTAAAGAAGTAGAAACTTTTTTCAGGTTTCCACTAAAAGACATGATGATATTTTATTTTTAAGAGWAATTCCAAAGCTGATGTCCTTAACACCACCTGTGAAATCCAACCATCAGGTTTCCTTGCATGTGCATTTCATAAAATTAAAAAGTTCCTTTACAGCCATCTCTCACACTCCTGTTTGCTCCTGAACGGAGCTGCCAGGGCTCTCACTCAGGAGCTGAGGACCCTGATCCYTCCATGGGGTACCAACCCCAATCTCATCAGCCTGCAGAGCCCGAGGGCACCTGTGCACCACCCACCATGACAGAAGGGACAATGAATTATTTCCTCCCCTCTCTGTATGCTAATAACACAAAGTAMTTAGCACAATTCTGCGAAGTTCCTAATGAAACAATGACAGGGATTGCTGGGACATTGCCTGCTCCTTGTGCATCCCCCCTTCCAGGAGTGACCTGCTCACCCASACAGCCCCAAACACTTCACAGGCTGGTAGGTCATTCTCTGTTAAAAACACCAAATGGGAAATTGTGGGTTTTTACTTCTCAGGATAGATAAGACATGGGGAAGTGACCCCATTTTGAAGTGACAGCACCAACTACKACATATCTGATAAAAGCTTTATTCAGAAGCTTATCTGAGGCATCCATTTCTTGTGGAAAAATAAATAAATGCACTGGAGTGGGCATATTAATGTTTTGCTAAATTGATGTGCTGGTTTCTAAGGCTTTGGTGGAGATCCATTAATGTTTACTTTCCTGTCAGAAACCCACACACCATTAAGAAACAGCTGCTAGTTTTGGTTCGGGGTAGACTTCTGTGTTTGATTGTTGCTTTTTGTTGTTGTTTTCTTTTTCCTTTCCTTGCAGAAGAGCACAGATTTCCCCCATTATCCCTATCTCATCTGAAACTGTCTTGCACTCTGAAAGCTGCAGTCCAAGGTCACATTTTTCATCAATGAAATCAAAGCCTGTTTTGGAAATTATGATCTCCCCAGGTCACCTAGATCAAATTAAGGTAGCAATTATCAACAGCCCAAGCAGAAAGCTAAAATCTGCCACCAATTGTTGAGCATTCTATTGAGTCACACAGCAGCTATCAGTTTTCTCCCTCAAATGCCACAGGCTATAAMATCCTAAGCAGTTTTCTCAAAGGCTTCAGCACGGTTATCTGTGTCTGTCATCTGCTGACTGAATTGCCATGATGTACCTTCTGCAGAGCCACAGACTGCTTAGAGTGCCTATAAACACTCTGGGAATTAAATGTTTGGCTAATGAGAAATCCATCCACCTCCTCGTTCAGCAGCACCTATCAGCTTGCTAGAAATGATCTGTCTGCACTCCATTTGGGGTTTGTTTGCTTTTTTGTAGTTGTCTGAAATAGTTTCAAAATCCAATTCATTTCTGGGAACACCACAAGCTTCAATTTCAGAAATACAAGAGATCATTTTTGTTGCCTGCTCCCTGCTTTATATACATTAATATAAACAAGAGACTGCACAGAATGCCTACACAGCCTATTCCCAGATTTGTACAGGGACGACTGGGATCAAAGTGGTATCAGCGGCCTAATGAATTCATCCCAAAATAATCCCAACAGGATATGCTCAGAAACAACAGAAGCCTGTACACAAACTCCTTCTGTATTATCTGTGTGGCAAACTTTTGTCAAGAAACTGCCAAAAACCAAATAACCTGCTCCTGAGAGCAGCACAGTTTCTCCCAGGATGCCCCTTGTAGGTGACACCAGGTCCAATTCTGATTTCCAGAATATCCCCCCTACCCCTTTACCCAATTATACAGAACAATTCCTGGGGCAAATGTGAGATGTCCAGGTAAAAGTTAATCTTAATGTCCAGGTAAAGGTTAAGGATTCCACGTGCAAACTGTGCACACAGGGGAAACTGAGGACCCCATTTTGTGCCTCMACTTCACCCATCCTCCATCTGCTTAAATTAGTGAGACCCAAAAGCAGCCATCCATCTGTACACAGTGCCTCAATCTAACAGTGCTCAGCACTGGGGTGTGAAATCCTCACCAGTTTTCCCAACAATCCCAGGAAAAAACCCATTTGCAAGGAATGCTTTCAGGAGGGAATCCGTGTTTGGCATCCTTTAAAGGTGACAAGTGCTGCCCCATTAGCAGTGACCAGTTCAGGCAAATTAGCAAGATTTCTAAGAAATTAAATTCTATTTTAATTGTGTATTAATGAGATATTAAGGAATATGGTACTAACTGGATTTACAACCATCATTTTCTAGTTTAGATCAAGGTTTCAGTAGAGTTTTTTGAAATCCTGTCAGATGAAGGCTTTGATGCAGAGGGGTTCTCAGCACACTCCTAACTTTGTCCACGTCTTTTCCTGACCTAATGATGCACATTCATGACAGGCCCAATTTGGAGTTTTCCTCATGAAGAATGGCAGCTGGGATTTCAGTCTGGAGGTTACAGTGGCACTTACAAGTAGAAGTGTCAGAGTAGGTTACACTAAGGTAGAAGTCAGGTAAAGATTTTTACTGGAGGATAAAAGAAGTTTTAAGWGCTTGCAGCACCTTGGGACAACACAACTGAAACACAATTGTGCAGATCAAACAGATGTCCACAAAAGTTAGCTCAAATGGCAATTATAAAAATTTCTCAATCATCATTTTGAATAAAATGAAAAAATCTTCAACCCTTTCAAATGGTCTCCTCTTCCCAATGCATTTTATTACCAGTTAAATTAAAGAGAGTATCAACTTCTGTAACCTGKAACCCTTGGTGATTTAGCAGCACTTAAAAACCAGATTTGTTTATTGCAAAGCCATGCAAAGGTGATATAAAACATCCTCCTCCTATCAGAGACCTCACCCATCTATTTTTACACAGGCTGCTGGACACTGGCTTAATGAGATGTAATTTTTGACCCAGGACTTTTTTGCTGAGGCTGGATTGTTTCAGCTGCTGTCACCAAGTCCACTCAGCACTCCTGTGCACCATTTGTCCCTCCTGAAGTGACTGTAATTCTGCTCCCAAGAATTATGTCCAACCTGAATAGAGACAACCTTGGCAAGTCCTTTGCTGCACCTGAGCAGAGAGAAAGAGAGCACATGTGTGCAATTAATCCACAGAAAAAGGACTTCCAGAATTTTGGGAGCCAGGCAAAACAGGCTGCCAAGGGTATTTACTCACTGCATGCCCTGCCTTTGGCCTGGACAAGCCTGACTTTGTAGAAATTCCACAGTGGAAGTGTTTTGAAGCTGAAATACAGACGGTCTCTCTCCTCTGAGGGGTGAGGTCCCCTGAGATGGGAGGCATAATGTTTRCAGCTGAAGCTGAATGAGGAGGCCTTGTGGAAGAGCAACAAACCATTGTGGGAACAACAGGAAAATTATTTAGGGTCACTTCACAGATGTAAAATGTACAGTGGGAGATGGATCTTGCACCATTCGAGACAAACTCGAGGACAAGTCTTTGGAATGAAGGTGGAGAAAGCATGGAGGAGTGTGAAGAACAGGAGAAAGAAAAATATTAACATCAAACAGTGAATAAAAAACGATTAGAGAGCCACATCCCCAGTGGATAAATATTCCTGGATTATCCTTTCTATTTTCTTTAGCCCTAGGGTGATTCCCTTCCAAMCAGGAAYGGTGTAGGGCAATGCACAGAGGTTGTTGTACCTTTAATCTGTGCACTCAGACTACACACAAACACCTCAGTCCATGTCCAGTTTGTCACACAACAATTTCCTACCAGCACATTTTTCACAACACCTTCAAGCAGTGTAGGAAATCTGGGTAGGGAGGAAGATCTCCACCTYTGGCATTGCATGGAAAGCACTCAAGCTTTCAAGTTATTTAAGACTGAGGGGTTGATTTTATGATTAAAATGTATTTAAAGGCATCTCAGCAAAGGGTTTCCTTTGATAAACACTGAAGAGGGGCCGGGTTTCAAACACTGAAATGTAAAAACTTTGCCACAGTAGAAATGCAAAACACACTCTTCTGTTGGACACACTGAATTTTAAAACCTGCATTAGGTTATCTAAGCATGATGTGTCTGTTTGCCTTTGGAACTCACAATTTTGCTGGTGTTGCAAGCAATTAGTGATGGACATATACAATGTCAATAGGGTTATTTTATGAGAGGAACTCAATTATCCAGACATTATTTTTCAGATGTGAAAGCAGATAACTGCATGAATTTATTCCAATTTCCCCTCYGTCAAGATCAGACAGATGGCATGGCCTAATTATACCTGGACTACTGCATTTTCAACAATTAATCTAAAAAACATTCCAAAAGCAAGATGCAACAAAATTCAGCCAAAACAGCCATAAAAAAAAAAAATTAAAAAACCCCAAAAACTTCAGGGCAGCTATGATTCAGCAATTAAATAATCTATCACTTTCTGGCAGTAGAAGTTTRGAGCATCCAATTTTAAGATGTTTTTGTAAGTAGAACTGAAGTTCTAAATCACAGACAGTTTTCCAGACATGGTTACTAATCCAGATGTGAAACAATGAATATAAACACAAGCAGTGATCATTACTTTAAAGTGGTAGATTTGTCAGCAATTTAAGGAGTAAGGACTATTAAATAAACGAATGTGCTCAGTGCAGGAATGTGACTGGCTCTCTCACACCACTCTGTACATGAATTTTCATTCCTTTCTCCAGTTGCTGGAAGAAGGTTCACCAAGTACTAAAGCTATTAACAATAATCCCTCAGCCTGCAATGATATTATCTAAATTAACAGAACTGACTGGCAGAGAGTAAAAGATTCTTTAGACTTTTAAGAATTTTCTTTACCATATTGCAAGACCTACCAGAGCAAAGAAATCTCTCTCCTTTTTATTTTTCTCAATAGATGTATTCAGGGCATGCATGCACACTGCATAAATAACCAGTGGCAATTCAATATAGCAAACAAAGCAATGAACTAATTAATAAATAGGAAGTGTTTCTGTTCCTGGAGCAGCTGTAAGAYTTTGGAAAAGGCACTGTCAGGTACTTTGAAGAGGGAATATCTWGATCAGGCTTTTCCCACTCAACTGAGAGGCAGCTGGATTGTATCAGAGCAGAACACAGCTCTGTCAAAGCCACCTCCAACAGAAATGTTCTCATTTGACTTCAGGAACCACACAAGGAATTCACACTGACCATGTCAGGAACGGAATCTACATCTGGCAGACATCAAGCAAGAGCAGGAAATGCCCTTCCAGGAAATGCCCTTCCAGGAAATGCTCTTCCAGCTCTCCACATCTCCTGAGGCTGCTCAGGGAAGTTCCAAGTGCAGGGGAAGCCCCAGCAGCTCCTGGGCTGAGCAGTGACATGAACTGGGAACTAAACCATGCTGGGCAAACAGACCCTGAGTCCCTGGCACACCCACCTGTAGCTCCTTGACAACTCTTTTGATGAGGTGAGTCCCAAGTTCCACTCCCTGCAGGCCCTGCTGAGTCAAACTGATGGAGTAGAAAATTGCTGTTGTGATTTTCTCTGTATCTTCTGTCTCTAGAGGTGGTACTTCTTTCACTATGGCCTGGGAAAGTAAGAATAAAAATAAAAAATGTTAATAGTTATTATCAGCATTATGGGGAGGTTTTTCTTTTTAACTTTTAAAGGCATTAACACTTTTCCCCACTGTTTTATCCATTAACAATAAAAATCTGATAAAAACCTAGAAAGAGCTGCTTATTCATTAGTAAGTGCAGAGAAAAACTGTAAAATGGTTTAAAGTTTTCAGAAGTAATTGCAACCACTTTAAAATGTTAGTCTCATTCTCTCTATATATTTCTTATCTTTTCTTATTCTTCTTGCTCTTGAGCAAACCCTCAAAATTTCAATTTACATAATACACAAGACAGACAAAATATCCCTGTACATTTTATGAGCTAATTCTCTCATCTCTTAAAATATGAAACAAGAGCAAATATTACCAARTTATAGGGAACTGTGGATTTTGAAACAAGCACACTGCAGTTTGAGCACTTTGCTGTGTACTGAATACCTCAGGGGCTGTACCTGGATGCTGCTGGAGATGTCACTGGTGAGTGCCACGTGCAGGACAATCAGTGGCTCTCCTGGGATGGCACAGTGAGAGAAGAAGTAGCATCTTCTGTAGGCCCCAACTCGCCTCTTCATATCAACCCAGTTTCTGACAGGGTGCACAGCTTCAGAACTYAAGGAGAAAATTTAAAAATAAAATTACTATTGTCATTAATTTATCATCATTGTTATTATCATTAYTATCATTGTTATTATARTTRTTACTGTTATTATTATTTCATTTAAAACATTTCATTATTTCATTTAAAATAGAGGTCAGCTGCCCTACAAGCTCAGTGCTTTTCCCACTGATGTCAGTGACAAAACTTTCCAATCAAAAAACAAGAACCAGGCTGTGAATAACATAAAATTGTCAGCAAGCTGTGCCAAAGTGGATTGTAAAGGAATATTGCACACCCACTCACTGGTGTGTTTGCCAAATWACCTTAAAGAGTAATTAAATATTACTAATTATTTTTATTTGGAATATTCAGCTTGTACGAGTTCTCTTTGTCTCATTAACATTTAACTAACATACTTTCAGAACATTCTAGAGATTATTTTTTCTTCAAGATTTTATACAATAAGGTGGCCCACCATATAATGTAGTAATTTGCAACTTCTTCACAACTTTGACTGTTTGACAGAAGTTCAGAAATCAAAGTTGTAGATTCACAAATCAGTGTTACAGATTCAGAAATCAATGTTGAAGGTTCAGAAATCAATGTTACACATTCAGAAATCAATGTTGAAGGTTCAGAAATCAATGTTACACATTCAGAAATCAATGCTGTAGGTTCAGAAATCCATGTTATACATTCAGAAATCAATGTTGTAGAGCACACTGTATAAAAACCAAGGTGCTCTCTTCACATGTAGGTGATCCTGTGCGTCTCACCAGCTCCAGTCAAAGCCACTGCAGCACCTCTGGAGATGTGGAAAGAAAACTGAGGATATTGGAAGGAAAGACAGCATTCTACCAGTGCAATGTGAGAGCTACAGGATCAAATCATGGCACAAATGATCCCTTTACTCTYTASTTCAATCWGTTTTTAAAAGTGGACTCTACAGGRCATTAATGCAAATATTTCATAATTATACTTTGCCTTCAGCTCAGAAAAGCAGAGTCTTGAAAACAGGGAATCTCTGCAGTCCCAAGCATTCCATYACTTCCTCATCAAGGACTCCCTTCAGCCTTTAGCACTTACTCACTAATTTTCTGGAGCACTTCACAAGGTGACTGCCAGGTGACCCGCTCCAGGTTGAGGAATCCTGTGCAGAACCACTCTGAGAGCATGTTCTTGAGAACTCCATTCATTTCCTGCACCAGAACAAAGA